>JARFJB010001960.1:675000-1013465 GCA_036346205.1 Vesta saturnalis
AGGGAGAGAATTTTAAAAGTAAGATGGCGGGAGAGAAAAAAAGTGTAATGTTACGTTAGGTAAGTTAGAGTTAACAGACCTTGTAGAATTCCAACACCAGATAGGCTTAGATATTTATCCCACGAATATATTATACAATGTATTATATGACGAAGTAAACTGAATATAGCTCATAATCTCACTAATTTTTCTAGACATCCAAACAAAGAAATCCAATACCTTAGTTATATAACCTTGCATGAAATTAAACATCAAAGTTTATACGTTCATGGAAAAGGTAGGAAATTAATCATTAAACGTGTATATATACCATTTGTATACAAAAAAATATCATGCCAATAGAAAATAGATTAAACATTTACAAAATATTCATAAAGACAAATTAGATATTAATCCTCAGAGTGCAAAATTGACAAGATAATTCTGCAAATCTTTCTAATAACACCATTGAGGTAATTCATATATTGTAAATTGAATACAAACTCTGATTTTCATGGTAGCATACACTTTATGTTGAATCTAATAAATGCATCAAATAATAAGGTGGTTGGACCACCAGCCATTCATATCAACATCAGTGTACATAAAATACATATACAACCAACCAAAGAGTTGTACATTTGCGTGCTCGTCTAAATAAATATTAAATGGAGATATTAGTGACTACATAATATTAATTTTTTATGTGATTCGGTTTAGTGCGATACGGTGCTTATTAGCGCAATAAAGCTTAAAGTATATTGAGAAATCTAAAAGTTATCAGCGTTTTTGTAAATACAATATTAATAATGATATATAATTCAGGGAAAACTTTATTCCTCGCATTTTTATACATATGTGTGCATTGTAATTTATATCACATGACGCGTTTTTCGATATCGTAGGTGAAAATTTTTCACTTCATAATTTACGATAATTGACGATTGCGAAATACCTGATAATGTCTGTTTACGCATTACAGTCGAAAATCTGACCGCTTGTGCTTGGTAATAAAATCTACGCACTTATGTTATAAACATGACTCCACAATGAACTAAGTAACTATTGGTATATAATACGCTAAATAAGGCTATAAGTAACATTTAATAATCGAACTTGTAATTAATTGTAATAAACTGCTTGTTAAATCTATAAATCACTAAGCGTAATACTGCCATTTAATTTCAGTGTACATGTCGACTAATTAAAATGTATAGCAAAGACAATACACTCTTTAAACTATAAATGATATACGTATATACGTATTATATAATTACTACTGCACGACTATGACATATCTGTAATTGGGCAGGGATCAGTTATACTTGGATCCGACAGTTAAGCGGTGGTTTCTTTGATCCATACTTGGATGGGTGCCCACAACCGTGGACTTAATAAGTTTTACGCGACAAAGTGATCTTACAAATTTTTTGGATAAGAGAAAGCATACCGAGGGGACTGTGAACAAATTCCTCAAATAGCCAATAAGCCACTGCAATTATGTCGTCGCATCAAACCCAACATGAATTTGACGATGAACAATACGTTTATTCAAATGATAAACTTTATAGAAAGGATGTTGAAATGTTTGCATTAAAGGCAACAATTAACGAACTAAAGCACAAAATCGCGTTATTACTGCAGAACAGTTTTAGACTAAAACTGGAATTGAAGTTAATCTAAATGAAATCACAACAATGGAACAATCTTTTCAAGAAGAAAATTCTAATCTTATACAACAAATATATAATCTAAAGATGGAAAAGAAAAACAAATTATAGATCTTAATAAAACTCTTAGTAGTATACAGTCATCTAATAGTAAATGGTTAAGGTTACATAAAAAAATACTTTACTCAAACGTACAATATAAAGAAATAGAAAATTAGCATTAACTCACATTAATAACTCAGTTACTAAAACAAAATTAACTAAAAGTACATTCTAGTGTCTTCTTAACTCAATCACTCCAAACTAATCCTACCGAAAATACGGTAAAATTGCATGGAAATAATCTTTCCATTGTGATTAACGCTAATATTACATTGAATAAACTCGAAAAAATAGAATTAAAAACTACGGGTCCAACCCTTTCCGTTAAATAGAATAATAATGCATCGAAAGCGCCCGAAAGGGTAAGGGAAACAAACTGTAGCTGGAGATCGTTACCAACATTTTGATTCTAGGAAACAGTCAAACTCAAGATCTTGGTGTTTTCTTAAATTTATTAATCCAAAAGAATATGGCTATAAAATCTTAAACATTTTCAAGTCTAACGCTTCGTATGAACACATTCTTGTGGATATTGTGTCATTAACCATGAAGAATCAGGCGATTCTATACGTGGCAATTAATTAAAACCAAACACTGTAAACAAACTGTGTAACATACAAAACAAAACTAACTTAGTGTTTATTACAAGGCCATTTTGGAATGTGTTAAATAAATTTATCAGTAACAATAATGCTAGTGGGTACGATATTTTAAGTAGTAAAAACAAACAAAAATGTTTCTTTTATGCTGACATAAACTCCATACATGTCCAGACACATTTTACCGGCCATGAACTTCACTTAAATAGAGGGGGAAGAATTCGATTGCTTGAAGAAATAATGAAGATTACAAATTCTATTGTGAATCATTGTCAGTATATAAATTATGACAACTTACTACATCCATCCGTAATCAAATATGTTTTAAAAGTCTCATATACGAAAGAAATATTTTTAGATTACTCCGCTCCCATGACTAGTCTTGGTAAACCTGTTAACGATCTATCATTATATGAATAATTGAGTGAAATGGACGATTTAACTGTTAGTGACGTTTATATCGTAAACTCGGTGAATATGAACGAACAACAGGGTATAGACAACCAAAACCACGCCTTTGAATAACATCATCGACCAAAAGGTAAATGATCTTATAATTAGTGTAACTAATGAAACCCTATGTCTATGAAGTTTTAATGTGCGGTGTTTAGAAAATAAGATCGAACTTACTGAAAACTTTATTGAGGATTATAATTGATACTGTAATATAGATATTGAGAACATCATAAACAAACTGTAAGTTATCGTCACACCTTTCGCGTTCCAGTCAAAATAGGGACAGGTCTTCAATATTTGTTGCGCCGGTGCCTTCAGGAGACCCTACTATTTCATGAACGTGTACACATCATGTTCTTCTTGTACAGACAAAACACACACATTTCTTTTTTTATTTGATCAACTTTTACATCTAGCTACATAAAATTTTAAGAGGATAATCATTACTGACGATTTAAATATAAACCAATTTAGCGACAACGTACACACTAAGACACTTTTTGACATAATTCACTCATTTGCAATTTTCTTTTAAGTCTCAGTTTATTTGCAATCTGTAAACTACATTTAACAAATGATTTAACAGTTACATCTATGACATGCCAGAGAGCGCTTAGTAGCACACTACCATATATAAAAGGTTTTTTGACCTGTTATGACTAATGGAAAGGTACTCAGAAGCTAAACTTACACGTAAACTAAAACTAAATTATTTAAGTGCAATTAAAATCTATTTGGTAGTTCGTTGGGCGCAAACCTTCGAAGCCTTCTGTGGTTTAGTGGCTGTTTCATAGGATTTGTTATCAAATCGTTTGGGTGCACACTAAGTCTAGATTTATATTTCGTGCTAAAATTGCTAGTTTTTTCCTTTACCGTTCAGATCTGCAAATCGTGCCTAATTGTTGCATTTGTCACATACAACAGTGCATCACCATCACTTTGGATTGGAAGAGTTCTAGGATCTCTAGGTTTGATGTTGAGTCAGTTCCCCAAAGTTGAATCCTGTACGACCATATAGGTTTGACAATAGTTTTGTTTAAGAGTTTATTTTTGAATCTAAGTTTTGTTGCGGTAATTGTTTGTTGTATAGATTTACAGGAGGACACGTTTCTCGTCTCGTAGTAAACGTTACATGTACGAATTTTGTATCATTTGGTTTTATTCTCCATTTCTGTAACCATGATTGTATTGTGTTTAGAGAAGTTTGTAGTTTTTGTGAGGCCACAGCAGGATCATCGTCAATGGTTAGGACTGCCGTATCATCAGCAAACGTTGCTCTTAAAACTTGTGATGTGGTCAGAAGATCAGCCGTATATGTTGCATACAACAATGGTACAATTATGCTGCCGTGAGGTACCCCAGCATTTATCGGATAAAGTTGCGTGAGAACAGTGCCAACTTTATAACAATTTAATGGAAGGATTGGTCGCAATTTGTATATTTATATTAAAAGCCTGTGTTATGTCCAAAAAGGCAGCCGAGCAGTATTGTTTATTTTCAAAAGCGTCGTTAATTTTGTTGACAATTCGATGTACTTGCTCTGTAGTGGAATGCATTTGTCTGAAGCCAAACTGGTGGTTAGGGATTGCATATTTTTATAGTCAAGTATTTGTAAGAGTCTTCTTTGTGTTATTTTTTCTAATACTTTGGCTGCTACCGGTAGTAAACTTATTGGTAGGTATAACTGCGTCTCATTGAGAGGTTTTCCTGGTTTATGGACAATTTGTGCTACTTTCCTTTGTTGTGGTAGTTATCCTATGCACAATATTGAATTAAACAATTGCATAAGATATTTGAGACCATGGTATGGCAGCTCTTTGTAACGTGTGTTTGAACGCCCTGTATATATGTACGTATTTTTGTCTCGTTTCTTTTTCTAGTTACTAAATTCTCGTGGGTTGAAGGAGTAAATTTACGTTCTTTTAAAATTAAATTGATATATCGTTTGCTTTATATTGGATTTCGGATTAGAATTGAAAGTATATAAATTGCAGTACAATTTACCGATTCACTTTCAATTAAAAATCATGATAGGAGCAGGCAAAATTTGGCTGGATTGCAATATGAACTCATTATAATTTAAGTGCATATGTACTGTAGAGTAGATAGGAGTTGCTTACTTGGAAAAGATTCCCTTGCAGTTTCTTGTGTGAAGGAGAAAAATCTGTCTTGATCATTTACGGGAAGGGGCATATTGTTTCTACCGTACTTTATAATTTGCATGTAATGGGAGTATGATTGGTTGTGGTTTAAAACCAATTATGGTGTAACTGAAGAATTTTTGAATGTATGTCCTCAGTTTTGGAATGATGTCGTAAGGGCCAAGGCTCGTTTGCGCCTCGTCGCATACACGAAGATTGGGTTGTGGAGGTAGTGAAATATTTACGCCTATCTTGAGGTTATGTGAAGCTATTGTGGAAATTTGATTTCGTTGCCCTTAATTGGGTGATTATTTTGTGTTTTCTCGCCTCCTGGAGAATTTATCGTACCGTTGTGTTGCATAGCGACATATTCTCGTCCATGGAATTTGGGTTCAATGTGGAATGATGCTGCCCTAACTCCTTTGGAGTTCTTTCGCATCTGGTGTGCGGATCAAAAGTAAATATCTCAAGTAAAATAAATAGTGCCAGTGTTAGTTGACGGCTTCGTGTAAATGGCAAGCGCATAACAAATAATTATCGCTGTAAATAAAAAGCTTTTAGTTTAAGCGTTACCATAATATTCGTCAAGAACTTTGTAAATATCGTTAATAAGAAAACTCCGAATAAGTAAATATACCGAATTTTAAGTTTGAATGAGTAAAATTAATCAAGTAACGCTTTGTAAATAATTGTGTATTTACGTTGAATCAAATAAAGAATTAGTTAACGTAGTTTTGGTTGAAGTAACTGTCGTAAATTAAGTTCGAGTAAATATGAATAAGATTTGTCGTTTGTGAAATTTCACATGGAAGGCGTACCGTAGTAGACAACTGTCGAATTATTCAGTACCTGGTGGACCTGTTGTCCGGCCGATTATCGTAGTTCAGAGGAGGAAGGGCATCTTTTTGTTGTTGGTGTTATGTAAGGTAACGTTTAAATTTTTCTTGTTTGGTGATTATAATAAAGTGTATTTTTTATTATTATTTTTTTATGTTTATGTGGGAGGATGCAAACGCTTGCTTGTGTAAGCTATCGTATAAAGGCCCTTCAGGCAATTTTGGAAACAGGCGTATTCATTCTCACAATTTATTGTTTACATCCTGATTTTCTTTTTATATGACCGATATTTTGTATTATTTCTGTTGTATTTAATTAAAGGTATTTTTTTTATAATCCATGGTAACTGATCTTAAAGGGTCTTGCAAGCTCCGAGTGAAATTTTATTAGTTTTATTCTAGATTTCTTGTTTTGGAATTGCGAAATTTAATGTTTTTTTAGGTAACTGTATCAAAATTTGAGATGTAAATGTCAATGTACGAGCATTGTTATTGTTTATAACTGTTTTATTGATAGATATTAACCTCTGTGCTACAATTTTGACGTAAAGTAATAAACTAAACGAAGAGAAGCCTTTTGATTCACATTTAGGATTGCTAGTAATTGACTTCATTTGATGAAAGTTATTTAATTTTTCTTTTAAGTAATTAATTAAAGGTAAATTTTTGAGGAATGAAATTCATTATGATTTGACGTAATGCGTTTAGATAACGTAGTATGAGTTTGCTGTCCGAACAGCTGATTGTATTTTTTTGTGCATACGAGGTATCTCGAAAAGTTGCGAGATATCTTTGAAGTATTTTTATAGGTATCGACTTATCGATTGGAGACATTCTAGTGCCTGATTTGCCAAACAGATAAGAGAATTTAATTGTTTGTTATGGCAGCTAGGTAACTTATGTTGGAATTTAAGTACTACATCCCGATATCAACGTTTGATAAATTTTATAATTCTATAGATTTTTGACCGCGTTTGTTTAGTTTGTGGCGACGTACATTTTTCGTTTTAATTGAACAATTAAATTACTGTTTCGATCAGTTTTGGGTCATTTGCGTCATTTCTGACGTAGATTTTTCGAAATATTTAGTGAGTTTCAGGTTTTATGTTGCATTTTGCGGCTTTTATATTTAAAGCTTAAGATTTTATTGAAGTTTAGGTTTAACCTGGCGTTAATATTTTTGGAGTAGACTTTGTAAAAGTAGTAGATTTTTGAGTGAACGCTTTGGTTTCCTGTTAGACCAATATAACATCAGTTCATGACGTTTTCCCGCTGTAAATGATTTTAATAGGTGGCGCCTTTTTGACTTGACCGATTTTTACAATTTTTATAGTTGCTACGAGTGCCTTTTGCGATCTTTAAGTAAGAACCCCGCCCACACCACCGAGCTATCCCATGGCACAAATTGCCTTTACGGGCTGGATGCTCTAGTGGGTATTTAACCTGTAACATCTTGAGGATTCTTCCGGTAATCAATTCGTTGCCCTAAGCCTTTTGGACTGCAGATTTCTAATGACTTCCTGAATCTTCCCAATTTTAATACCTAGTCAAGCTGATATGGAGTCTCTAGTAAGTGGATTAACTCTTCCTCTTCCTCTTATGCGTTTTCCTATGGATGTGGCTGGAAACCTCGGAGAGGTTGCTCTTGGCCAATTTCCTTGAAGTGTTCTGATTGGTGGTGAAGCTTGTGTTACTTGTTTATCCTTCTTGGTCACTTTTCATAGTGAGTAGTCAGTGCTTTCGGTAGGTATTAGGTTGCTCAGGAATGTTTGAATGCATTCGTTTTTGTTTTTTTTAAGTAGTTCTTTTATCTCTTGAGCTGCTGCATTAAATAGGCGTTTGCTTTCTGGAGTTCTCGATCCTTGCCAGAATGCTTTGTCTTATTGTTATGGAGCAATCGTAGGTTTTATTGTCATCAATCGATTGGGGAGTTTCGTACCAACCTACATGTATTGTTGAATAATTTGACGGCTGCTTCAACTTCTCCTTCAGCTTTAAAACTTATGTCTAACTGTAGATTCTCGTTTATAAAGTGTCTAGACACGTCCCAATTTTGTGTAGTTGTTGCATAATCTTGGTTGTTTACTTGAACTTATCACTTTTGTGGAAAGTGTTATCAGGATTGGGGAGTGGTCTGAAGATAAGTCAGTGTGTTTTGAATTATAGCCGCCACCTGCAATGAACTGGTGTCCTAGTGTACCAAAGAAGTTTTCGTACTGTTCCTGTTTTACTGCATGTTTTTGAGGAAAGTAAACAGTCAAGACAGTTAGGGGACCAGTGGGATCTTCGATTACTACGTCGGTGGTATGTAGGAAACTTTTGCAGTAGTTGTTTGTTTGATGTTGCTTGATCGATTTTTTTACTATAACTGCTGGGCGGCCTCTCCCGGTTCCATTTGGATGGTTGGTGCAATAAATTGAATAATTGGGCATTTTAAAATAATTTTTATGGGTGAAATGTGTTTCGGGGATAAGAATAATTTCAAGGTTGTGGTTACATATAACTACTTTTAACTCCTTCAATGTGCAGGTGCACGAATACGGTCTAATTATATCACGTTCTCGCGGATACATTGCATCATAATTGCCAAGGTCAATCGTATATTGAAAGTACCAAACTCTAATTTTCACGTGTGCCTCTGTTGCTGAATTACATATTTCCTATAATTTGACTTATTCATTCATTATTAGAAACTCGAGGCAATATACGGAATGCGTACATCAATAAAATGGTTACAGCGAATTTCTTATTGAAATTATGTTCAGAGTTTGACTTTTAACAACGAAAAGTAAAATCGTGATTAAAAATAAACTTGCCCAAAGGTTTCAACTTATATGTGTTATAATAAATCAGTTCTTTAGAATTTTTGCTTTATATTAATGTACCTGTCTTAAAAATTTTATTAACAATTGTAGAAAAAGATTTGTAATTCAACAAAAAAAAACTTGTTTTACATGAAAATTAAATCTGATCTCATTTACAAAGTTTGCTTGTCATTAAATACAATAGGCTTTTCAAAAATTGGTTAATGATAATGAGACTATTTTAAGATAAATAGGGAAGCATAAAAACAGTTTAACGTTTATTTATTTTTTATATATTACAAACAAATCTAATCCTAACAAAAACTACCCTAAACGTTACAAAACTACTTACTAGCAGTAATTAAAAAAATAAACTTAAACATCAAAATTTTACAAAGTATGTACACATCATGCGTGTCACGAATATTTCGGAGCACTTTTGCTAAGGAATCGTTGTTTTCAGCGAATTCCTCCCACTGAACTTTAGCCATTCTCGATGCTTCACTGTTTATATAATTATCCAAAATGTTCCGCAACCACCTCACCCTCTTCTGTTGGAATTTTAAAATGGGTTTGGGGTCTTGGGCTTGATGTAGTAAACCTTGGCATTACCGAACCTCTTCCCTGAGCAGCTGCTAATTATTTTCTCCATATTACAGTGGAGGTGGTGCTACTGCTGGTGCTGCTGCAGTTGTTGCAGGCGTAATGCTAGAAGACATAATAGAGTAAAATGGTAGTGTATCTTTGAATACGTCAATTATTATGAAAAAACATAAATGATGTAAAATGTACTTACTTTTCAAAGAATCTGCTAATATCTTATCCATATCACTATCACAAGTAACAGGAATATCTTTATCAAATTCAGGCATCGGTAATGGTTCTAAGTGAGGGCTTTTGCTGCAGGTCGTCGCACTAAACACCGTGCAAGATATTTGCTTCCTTGCTCATGGATAATCTTGTTCTTTTACTGGTTGAAGCCATTGTAAATTTTAGAATAACATTTTAAGATTATATACAAGTAAATCTGTTAACGTTAACAAAATTGCCAACAAATGGAAGTGGGTGGTACGATGAACTGATTCAATACAAAAATTCCCACAATAATGAAACACCTGTATAAGCAAAGTTTTTGAATTATAATAAATGCAACATAATATATAAGTATTTTTTGGCAATATTTGACAATCTTTGGGGGCCATTGACCCCTAGATAATTGAAAAAACATCAAAAAAGTAACTTAAGCGTTAAACGAGGGATATCTGTCTCGTACAAGAGCTACTTAGTAAACTTGACTATTTATGTATTACTTGCAATGCTATATTCCTTTATAGCTTTAATCTATATCTACAATTTTTTTAAAGCGAAATACAAGTTATAACCAGTGTGTAATATTTGACCTTGAATGAGATTTATATGACAATATAAGTAGATAAGCAGCTGTTGTATACCAGTCAGTATATTGCAATCTTGACGAGAATTTTAATTCTACACCTAAAGTACTTCTATAGTTGATTAAATTATTAATTTAGACATTAATTTTAATAATTAAAACGTATTATTCCATTGTTAAAAACAAAAAATGAATTTGTAAAGTACATCCGTACAATTAACACTAATATTAAGCTATTTCAAGATGTAGTTAAAAATAAAATTTATTTAGAGGCAAATAAAAATCTGCTTAACCTCGAAATCAATTTATCGTTGTTAAAGTGTTACCTTGTACGACTTTAACAGTTAAAGAACGTTTCAGAGAAAAGTCAGTGGAATTTTTAATGTCAGTAAAAGGTGTACTCGCAATTTTGGTTGGTACTCTCTAGATTCATGTCTTAATGGTAGGTTACTTACAGGAATGATACTCAATATAGCAAACATCAAGGACCCTTTATTTTTTTGCAAAATGCATACAATAGTTTTGCACGAAAGGTTAAATTAATATTTAGGCAGTAGGTGGTAAAGGTGAATGTTGTTTTAGGTGCAATTTCTTTCAACCTCAAAGTCATGTTATTGAGTTGCAGACTTTTGCCATAAAAAATTATGTGATTGATATTGCAACCAATTTACGTGAGTGGTATAATGAGAACGTTTATTATAAATTACAAAAAATTAGAGCTTTCCGAAAATGATTCCGCTTTGGCATGGAGGTTTTACATTTAAAGGTGAATATTAATAGCTATGCTCCATTTAGAGATGATCTTTCGAGTTACGTTAAAGTTCCTTACTTCATAGCAGTAAAGCCTGAGGTACTGAATGTTAAAAGTGATGATGAGCATTGCTTTCTGTGGACTGTTGTTTCGGAATTATATCTAATGCAACATAATACGGAGAGTTTACAGTTATTCCCATTTTAGAGATGTTTTAGATTATGATCCTATTCACTTCCCCATTCAACTAGATGATGTTAAAATTTCGAAAAATTGAACCTCTCCACTAATTTGCTTTGCACTTAGGGAAAAGGTATATTACCATTTGTATTAAGTGAAAATCGAAATAGTGACAGGGAGCCTATAAATGTTTTAGTCCTGTCTACTAATTATCATGCCGCTGGTTCTTTTACAGATATAATACAAAAAATATTTTAGAGGAGCATTTCGTGGAACATCATCAGAAATGTAACCTAAACTATAAAGACTCTCTTACTCTGCCTGTAGTATTTCATAATGATTCACATTTCATAATTAGGGAATTGGCTACTGTTCCCGGTTTGATTTCATTACTGTTTATAAACAAAGAAAGATATATTTATTTTACGAAAGTGATGGTAGGCACTAAAATTAAGTTTAGATTTATTTACTCTTTCAGGTTTATTAGTAGTATTAAGAAGTTATCAAACTATGTGGAAAATGGTAAAAAAATTATTACCAGAGCTAATTGTAACAATGATGAAGAATTTTCATTACTAGTTCGCAAAAGTATGTTTCCCTATGAGTACATCGATAGTTGGGATAAATTAAGTGAGACCAGCCTACCTCCCAAGGAAGCATTTTACAGTCATCTTAGTAATGAAGAGATCAATGATGCGAATTTTGCGCACGCAGTTAACGTTTGGAACAAATTTAATATTAAATCGTATGGTGAATACTCAGATTTGTATCTAAAGACTGATGTTCCACTTTCAGCTGATATTTTCGAAAATTTTCGTAAAACTTGTTTAACTACTTACAAACTTGATCCCCTGGACTATTGTACGGCTCCCGGTTTATCATCCGATACTATACTTAAAATTACGCAAGTAAAGTTAGAACTATTTACAGACATTGATGTGCTAATGTTTGAAAAAGTATTAGGGGTAGTGTGGCTCAATGTTCTAATCGGTATGCTAAAGCTAACAATAAGTACATTTAATGTGCTACGACCTAAATAACTTATATGGAGCCGCCTTGTCAGAATTTTTACCATTTGGCTACTTTTCTTTTGTGGATGAAGCTAACTTTGAAACTTTGGATTTAATAAACCATCCTGATGATTCAGAAATTGGTTGTATATTCGACTGCGATTTAGACTGTCCCATAGAATTAGACAGTCACAGTCACAGTGGTCTACCACTGGCACCCGAACATATGGTTCGACCCATATCTGATTCAAAAAAAATTATTGCTTACATTGTATCTAAAACGTAATTACGTCATTCATTATAGAAATTTGAAAGCATATTTAAAATATGAATTGAAGTTGGTAAAATTACACCGTATATTACGTTTTAAACAATCTCCGTGGTTAAAAAAATATATCGATTTAAACACCACCATGCGTCAGCAATCTCAAAATGAATTTGGGAGGTTCAGTTGGCAATTTTCAACACTCAAATGTATGTTGGGTTGCCTGGAGTTAGAACAAATGAACTCACTAAATGTATATGAACTATGTTGTAAGAATATAATTTGAGAACGGAAATTAAATTATAATACTTTCTTAACTAATAAAATGAAACAGAAAAATTTGGTTCTGGCGCATAAAAATTAAAATAAAGCTGTATTCTGGTGCTCAATCTCGGGATCGGGCTTCGCTGCCAGTCTGGTTTCGTCGTGAACTGTAACAGATTCTTATTAAGCATATGTTATTTTCCGTGGGGTATTTATTTTCTTTTCGGTGCTAATAAAGTATTAATAATGAATTTCGGTTGTTAATAACGTAGCTTAAGATCAATAGATCGTGAAGTTTTCTTGTGAGTGTTTGAAGTAGCCACTACACTTAGATATTTCAGGAAGAGTGGTTCTTTTACTACTTTTGAAATAATGCAGTAACCAGTAATGGAAAATACAGGGATTAAAGTCTTGGTGATTTAGAGGGGTTAAATCAATGGGATATAAATATTCGATATTGAGAGAAAACTTGATATATTTAAACAGGTTAGGATGGTGTCCTTAGCCTATATAGCGTTTGTAATGTAGGCAGCTGATAGCTTGCCTTTTGAAGTTTGTATTTTTGTGAATGTGGATGAATTTTAACGTTAATGTATATTACGAAAATAAATTTAATGGTGTGATATGAATGTGATTGAATCAAATGCACATATGGAATACAGGTTGTGTTTTAATTATAATGGTGAAAAATATTTACACTTGAAATTAAATGGAAGTAGTTTAATTTAAAGTTTTAAACAATGAGAAATGGAAGTGGAGTGCACTAAATTATGTTTAATAATTAATACTGGGGTTAGATGAAATAAAATTTAGTGAAGTTTATTCTGGTGGAGTTGTTTTGAAATTACAGGGCAATGTGATGGAATGACTTCGGTTTCGGAATTAGGTAGCAGAAGTTCGGAAAGGACTTCAAGAGGGTGTGTAACTGAGGGATTATACAGTGGTAAGTGGTATATTTATAAGATGCTGGTGACCGTATAAGTTTTATATTTGTGAACCAGGATCAGTTATTTAATTAATGATTTCTATGCACCCTTCGGGGTATTACCTCCGAATGAATGGTAGATAGGGAGTAAGATTACAAGATTAGATAAGGGAATATTATAGGTATGAGTTTTATTTTGTGAATCTGGATTAGTTCGGGGTATTAATACCGAAAAGATGTTAGACAGGGATAGGGCATACACAAAAGAATAAGGGAAAAATTGTAGTGATATCGCAGTATAGGCTTACCTTATAGTTGGGGTAAAAGTCGCCATTAATAAAGCAATATTATTAACAATCTTTATCTATACTACGAGGTACGTACACCAATAGGGCAGATTTGAGATTGTTTCTTGGATGTTAGGTTTTGGAGAAAAAACGGGCCTCGTAAAGTAGCCTTACTTCTTGGGGCCGAAGCCTCCAGTAGTAGAACCACGTTACTGGGTAACTACTTACTACTCCTCGTGGTACAAGCACCGAGAAGGTGTAAATATGTACGTTTCTGTATGGATGATCTGTTAACTGGAACTTGGTTATCTGGAGATCAGGAACTATATTAGGAATTGAATTAATGATAGGCAGATTATTTTAAGCAGGCGGGTAATTAGATTTTCACTGGTCAGTAGTTATAGATCAAGTGGAAAATGAATTCGAATTGAAATATAATAGAATAGATGGTGAGCGCGGTTATTTATAGTGAATTTACTAGGAGAGAGAAAAGGAGTGGGAAGCTGATAGGATTTATAAACAATACTAAATTCAATTTGAGGAAACAAATAGGAAAAAAGTTTTGGTGGGAATTTCTGTACTAGCATAGGAAAATTAATTTGGGATGATTTTTTAGGATCATTACAAGATGTACTATATTTAACAATGACATGCTTATCGTTCAAATGAATAAGCCAGAAGCATATCTAAATAAACCTATATATGCAGGATTCAGTGTTTTAAACGTTGCAAAAACTTTTTTATACAATTTTTACACACGGATACAGATAGTCTCATATACGCCTTTTCAGTTCCTGATATCTATGAAATTATTAAAGAAGACATTGATAAATTCGATACATCTGATTATAGTCCTGACAATATCTTTGGAACTCCATTAGCAAATAAAAAAGTTCCCGACTTAATGAAAGAATGAAAGAAATCATGGTAAAATTATGTTAGAATTTGTAGGACTACGTGCAAAAGTGTATGCATACATTGTTGATGAAAGGTTGTAAAAAATCAAATGGTTCTACCCAAGCAAGTGTCAAACAGATTACAATAAATGATTATAAACATGTTTTGTTTGATGGTAACGTAATAAAGGGATAACAACATCTGGTAACGTCAAAGAAACATGGTGTGTTTACAATAAACAGAATAAAGTAATACTTAATCCTTATGATGATAAACCATTAGTAAATTTTCATTTCAGATACTAGACCTTGGGGATAGAGCTTTACATAGCATTCCTCTTCTGTTTCAGAAAACAGTTTTATCATTATGAGCAGTCGTGAAAACAAATTGCAGAAAGAACGATGGTACAGTAGTGGTCAAACCTACATAAAGTACCTGAAGCGTTCTTTAATGGGAAAGTTCTCCCGTGAAAACTATTTGTTTGTACTGAATATATTACAACATATGGTTATTCCTTATGGGTGTTTTAATTGGTGTGCTATAAACTCAAGGTGTGTGAATGAAGTTATTATTAAGATATCATTTGATAAAAGAGTTAATTAGACTCTGCCATTAAAAGTTTTATGAGATTGTGTGCCGATAAAGGTTAACTTTTAATGGAGTGGATAGGATCTTAGACGATATGAATTTACTTGATAACATACCGCTTAAAATGTACATATACATTTCATTATGGGCTGATGATTCATTGTGTATTTCGACAAGTGTTAAGTCTAGCTTAGACAATATTAACTGTGCTTATAAAGACACTTTATCTGTTATAACTCAATGTATTGAGAAAGCAGCATATTATGATAGATACAAGTGTCTCGACCACAAAATTTACAATTGGCTATTAGAAAACATTGATAAAGGTGAAACAAATACAAATTTCTGATTGGGATAGACATGTGGACCAGATTCAGAAATATGGGCATCAAGCAATTTAAATGATTTTACAAGTACTTTAGGTTTACGGTATGAGATAATGAAATCTTCGAAAAACATTGTTTATTAATGTAACACATTTAAAATAAAATACCATTTTTTTTGTGTTTTATTTCGTGTCAAAGTTACATTCTTTGATCAAAAAAACTATTGTTATTTTTATTACATTATTATTATACAAGTAATTTATGTCAATAATTGTAAGTGAAATGCCTACTTATAAAATAATATCGTCTTTGTTGATCCAGGATATTTCATCCAATCCCAATCACTTCACGACTAACTTATTATTCCAAAGCACTTTTTGCACCAGGTACACGCCGCGATACTTATTTTCTGTAATTCGTGTTCATGAAACAAATACATATGTTCCTTTCATGTCTTCCAACATGTACAGACTGGAGTTATTAATGCGAACTCTCACAATCTTATTTGTGTTCACTAGACTTAGGGTGTGTATCCTTTCGCGAAAATACTCTTAAATGCACTGATTCGTACTGTCACCCACACAATATCGATTCCTATCGAATATCTTTATGTGAGTGTAAGCCTCTAGCTTTGTACGATTGCCGACATCTTTGGGCTTCACGCCGGTAGTTCTATGCTTACGATTGTTATAATCCCTCATTACAGTATTAATTATATCAATCCATTTGTATTTACCTTGTAGGCTAAACGTCTTATATATAGCACATTTAATGGTTCTGAGAACGCGTTCCGCAATTGCAGCCTTTTTTGTGCTATAGGTTGAGCAATTAGTGTCTCCATAACGCTGCATTAGTTTAGTAAAATGCTCATTGTAGAATTATTTCCCTGCACCTGCCTGAAAATTTTTGTTTCCGACCTTTTTTGAAGATTATGTGCATGGCCTTGGTAACTTCTTGACGTATTTCGAAAAACTGTCGATAACCACTAATATACTTATAGGCCTTATTTTGTTTGGCATATGTGTTAAATTGCGCCAAATCTGCTTGCCAAAGGCATCAGTTTTCATTATTGTTCGCCTTTGTTTAATATTTTTTCGTGCAGGTTTGTGCAATTCGTTGACGAGTTGTAATTTAGACATGGTACTAATTTACCTACAATTCCTTTAATTTATTATAGTTTTTGCTCCAACCCTAAAATGCGTTAGAGTTTCCTTCAAAAGCTTTCTGAACGGCTTGTAGACGAAACTCAAGATATCCTTCACTTATAGCATCACCATCTTCTTCCGGGGCGGTCAACTATGTCAAACGGTTTCCATCCAAATTAAACCTTGTTGACAAACAGGTAGTATTTCTTAGTGATGGCATCTTGATGATCTATGTGATTGACAACATTGCTGAGTCTTTAATTTTCGGTATTAAATTGATTATCATCAATAAGTTTAAACTGAGGGGTTAATTTCTTGAATTGATAATGGACATGTCAACATCAAAATTAGTCAAGAGGCATTTTATCGATATCAATGCATTCTTATTTATACTGTTTAAAAACCGACAGGTTGGTTTTTCAACGTATCCATCTTCATATAGTTCTTCTACAATTGATATTTTCACCTCCTTTACTTGTGGGTCATGATGATAGTAAGGGTTTGATTATATGTGTATACTTTTTGCTGCGGCTTACTCGAATTTGCCCACTAACATCATAATCTCGCCTTTCAACATTCGTAGCTTCTAAAGTACTTCCATAACCTTTTCTATCCTTTGAATTTACTAGATTTAAATCGGGTTCATTCATAATAAGCAAATCGTATAAACCTGGAATCCCTTTATACGTGACGCCATTAATAAACCTATCGTTTCCTTTAATTGTAACGGGAATATTACCAATTGTTCATTTGGAAAAATGGAAGCTGAGCTAATAGACTAGTAGCACCCTTTCTTGAATCGCCTAGTAACGGTGAAGTGAGGCCTTTAAAATAATGGAACTTGAGCTAGCGTACTAATAGGGATAGTAGCGTGCTTTCTTGGAAATTTGAACAGGGGTGGTCTCCTTTTTAGGAGTTTTAATTTTTTTATCTGGATTGATTTTATTTACTATTTCAGTTAAAGGTTCTATTAGGGACTTCTAAATGTTCTTCCATTATCAACGCGTGCAATTTTAAGACTGTTGTATTTCTGCTGCATCATTTTACGAGCCTGGTTAATTACTTGCTTTGATGTCATCTCCTCATTATCCATTGTAGCAAAACGGGTTAACTGAACAGGTGCCGGTTTACCCTATCGCGACCATTAACTTCCGCATCCTTGTTTATGACCATGAAACCAAACGGGTCTACTCAGCACTTCTAACAGATGTCCCGAAACAATTTCATGCTTATGGTAGGACTTATATCCTCATACACATGTTTTAGGTTTAATGCATCTTGCTCAAATAATATAAATAGATTCACAGTATCACGAATTAATTACTTTAGAATTTTACTGTAAGTTTTTAACCTAAATAGAAAGTCAATATCATTATGCCCACCCATATAAAAATGTGTTCTTATGTTATTTTGTCTTTCACAAGGGATATCGAAAATAAAAGTAGAATATGATTTTGCACAATTAGGCACAATCACGTCTTGATTATCACTGACGGTAAAGTTACCCATATCCTTCATTGGAAGTAAATTTCCCTGTAAAAGTTTGTACTTGTTTTGATTCAATGACATAAAGTATACATACACATGTTTAAATTTCAAACCATTTTTCTCAGTAATCAGACTAATAATTGTGTTTGTATTGCCAACATTGGTGGGGCCGTGTATAATACTACGTATATTATTAGGAAGTAAATCACCATATTTTGCAATTCTAGACTTTTCATCGTCATGATTTTGAATTGGAAGTTTTTGTTTCTGAGCAACTACTTTCATCTTTAATGGGTTGTACTGCACAATAGCATTATGGATAATAAGACTATAGGCAACGATTACATTACGAAAAGGTGTTAGGGATTCCATTTCCAATTTGATGTCTACTGTTGAGTTTTTTAAGGATTCATTTTGTTTAGAGCAGTCTATTGCAAATAATGGACAAGATTTGAATTCGCAATGATTGAACAATGCATATTTATCATTTTCATATATTGGTTAGCACTGAAGTTCAAATGCATTGCTTCATATGGATAATACTCAAAATTCAGATATACTTTAAGGTTTCTGATGTTAAATGACCAAAATTTTCAGCACTTGCCGACTTTGTGTACCGTTTACCTTGTTGGAGTGCCAGAATTATCCAACGTGGTTTTTCCAGTTGCGTTGATGTTTTTAATGGCCATATGTCTGAGGTTGCCTGTTTTAAAGCAGGTAATTCATATAACTCCAATTGACGAAATGGAACAGTAATAATAGGATTTTTATTGATACCTTCAAACAAATTAAGTTTCGTATTATCACCAAGTGTTAAGTGCGATACTTTTCATTAAATTTTATGTAAGGCTATAGTTGCATCAAGGTCACCATAGTAGCAGTTTGTATCGCTTTTAGATCTAACTAAAATCAACTATTGACGTATATTCACGATTACTTGACGACAATCCTCCATTATTCCAAATATGTGGTTCAATGGTATGCATATTGTAACAGATTTTTCTCTATTTTGTTCATCGAATTCTGCTTGTAATTACTCTTCATTCTTTGGTGACTACCCCAAATGGCTTTGCTTTTGCTTGCCTATAAGAAATATATCCCTTAAGTGCAGACGTTATGCCTGGATTTCTGCAAACGTGTACTCTTTGACCACCTAACTCATAGCGAACTTTTTCGAAAAGAAAGTTGGGAAAATTATGGGTTAAGTTGCATGATTTTGTTATCATCATCTTTTTGAGCTCGTTTGCTTTCTATGCACAGAAAATTATCGCAGATAGCCGTAATTGGATCTTCACTTTGAGTTAAAATGCGTATTTCTTGAGAAAGACCATGTTTAGAAGATCCATATGGTAGATAAGTGTGAATATCTGATTTAATTATAGTATCGTCAAAATGTACGTTCTGAAAGACGTTTAATGATTCGGCCATTGTCGGTGAGAACTTTTAAACCAATTGACAGATGTTAACTGCTATGAAGGTTTATGACTAATTAATGGCTTACTGTAGGGATGATGTCTTTTATATGAATTTTTGAAGGATGGAATTGGTCCTTGGTTAATTCTCAGACCGATCCTCTTTTAGTTCACTCCACCAAAGTCTATTAATTTGTCCCTTTGATTAATCATATTACTAATTACGTCGGTGTTTACTTCTAAATATTGAGTATTGCTTGGAGTTAAATATTTGGGTGTCTAACGCAGGCGTATGTAAAATATTTGGTTCTAATATTTTAGTCTCACACCCTAGCATGCGAGCAATGCTATTTTCTTTAGTAAAATCGATCTTAAATGAACTGTTTATCTCACATTGTAGTATACTGTTGTTTGCTCTAATCATGAACCCTTTTGTGCGTCTTTTAGATTCTAGATAATCGCTAATTTCATCTAACTTGCATGCACCGTGTGGAATATTAATCACTTGCAAATGAGATTTGTTCTAAAATGAAATCTATCGTTGCCTGTATAAACGTTTCTAATGCTGTTGCAACCGTAAATTCCAGCCAATCCAATAATATATTTCTTCCCCAAACCTAGTTCTATCGGTGGATAGAACTTGTAGATATGTGTGTTACCAACACCTTCTAAACTGAATGTTATTCACATAACTGATACAATTTAACGATGTATCGATTATTTATACAAAAATTATAGACATAGGTGTCTAATAATTCTATTAAATTCTTGATCTTGTTTGTATTTATAATATATTTTACATCCCCGAAAGTAGTTAATCACTTCGAAGGTGGTCGAAGATTACCGACACTATAGTAATACCATACCTTTTTACCTCGCTTTTTGTAGCAAACCCAGTACGTATCGGGTCCGCTTCGGCTATCTAAGTTAATAATTCCAGATTGCAATTTAGGCACGCTATCTCTCATAAAAATATCCCTAAAGTAGGGTACATTTTTGTCATATTTAAATCAATATCTCTTAACGGTCTATTCAATTTTTTGGAAACAGTTTTAAGTATAACGCACCACCACCAGATTTGCATGGTCTTATTCACGTAGCCTATAGCGATAGATTCCATAATGCGATTATGGCGTGATGTCTCTTCTTGCGATTGTTTGAAATTTTTTACTTCATGGACTGCATTTGCAATTCCTGATGCGCCACCAGCTAAAGCACCGACTGACGGCAATCCTGCGAATAACGGAATAAAAAATACTAAAAACTCTCCCTGTTTAGGTAAGGGAAGAAACTTTAATGTCCGTTAGGTTTAATTTTTTAAGCTAGTGCTTTTCGTAAATGCAATAAATTTCCACCATTGCATAACGATTTCTTATTTTGACTGAATCGTTGTTTGCACTCCATTCCTAATTTTTCTCTGCTTTCATGGTGGTATCGGCAGCTAAAACTACGGTTCGTTCACCTAATGGTTTAAAGGGTTCCCAAGCTTTTTCTAATTCTGAAGATTGCTATTACTGTGAGGTTCTATATTCCGGCACCACGACAATGTTTTAAATGCCAATTATACGGACAAGCCCCAACAACGTGCACCAATGAGGACGTTTGCGTATTCAGCACGTCACCCTTGCCATAACCCCATCTCGTGTGTGAACTGCAACCGAGAACATAGTATGCGGGAAAAAACTGTCCAAAGTATACCAAAGAAATGGCAATACGAGAATTAGAAACGAGGAATCGGATGTACTAATTAAAAGCTCGTAAAGGGGTATTAGCTAGAATTCCTACAGAAACCTCATACACCAGTGTCGTTAATAATTCAGGTATGACTAGAACTTTTACGTTATCTAAATTACGAAAATATTAGCTTCCATACTATTTTCTACAATGAGGAAATCATCTATCATAATAATTAATAATAAAAGTGATCCACTTATAGTAGAAATGAAGGAGTCAAGTACAAATTTGACGAAATGTAATAATTAACGCCATTATCGTAATTACCGAATATATATATAATGTATATATATATATATATATATATATATATATATATATATATATATATATATATGTAAAGAACAGTTATTTACTCTTACTTCGGCATAATAAATATAAAAAAGTTACAAAACTTATCGCTTCTTTACTTTTAACTTAATAAATGTCCTTGTTCAATTAAACTTAAGCTGTGGATCGAAAGTTTCACTAACTTAAAATCAGTATAAATGCATGTACAATTTATTGGATTTACTTACTGGATTGCCATTCCTTATTAAACGTTACGATAAAAGACTTGAATCAAGAAAGTTTCAACTACATTTCGTGAGTCGATTGAATTAATCACAGATTGATTGAGTTCATAAATGTTTTCAACCCTCCTGAATTGAATTTCTTTTAAATCTGAATTTGTGCAACCCTGATGGGTATACACGTAGTGTTGGTTTAATGCAATTAGCTTTACTGAATTTAAAGCAGCAATTGCTGTATATACAATTATACCATAAAGATAAATCAATCTAATAATGGTTGTTAACTTACTAAAATTATTTTTGTACCAAGTTTGGTCAACAGGAGAAGTAAGTAACCTAACATAAAAATTTGAACAATATTTATTTATTAAACAGTACAATTAAGAAGAACACATAAACAGTGCACAAGGCGTATTCACTAAAAAATTAATTAATTCTTAAACTGACAAAATTCTCATTAAGTTAATCTAGTGACTAACTAACAGATAATGTAATTAAGAAACGAAACAGTTTTTTATGATAGTTACTTTGATGGACAACGAATTTAATCAAATCGTACATTGTACAACTAATAACTACAATTTTCCTTTGTGTTTTATTTTTCTTTGTGAATTCTTTTATATCATTGCCTCCAGGACAACTTTTAAGTTCAACGTAAGTAATACAATGAGTTTTATCCAGTTTTATTTCCTTTTTGTACTATCCTAAAATGTATGTCATTTTCTATAATGCGGCTTGGGAAATATACATCTATCTTTGTATGCATCTCATCATTATCACTCAGTCGTTCATCTGAAAATAATAATTTAAGCATTTTCCATCTACGGAAGTTACGGTCTTTTCAAGTTTTATACATAGTAGTGAAATTATGTAGAAAAGGCTATCATATTAGCTAAAAAGAAAAAAATTCTTTTAAATTACTGGCGCTATTCTTATGCACAAAATTGTAGTACTATGAACGAGGTTGATTAGTTAATTTTCTAAATTTTCGTTACGAATCCTAAAAATTAAATTTACTTGAGAGTTTAAAACAACTCCATCACCTTAAAAAAATACTACAATTGGATGGGTATTGAGTACCTTATGGCTTCTCTTGGAAGATTTCTTTTGTATTAAGTATTTTAAATACTATTGCTGTTGAATAAATAAGTACGGGAAGTCTAAAACGTTTAAAAGTAACTAAGAGGTAAGAAATTGCTAGCCATATTTCTACCAGTGAAATTCTTGGTAAGTCTTTCCAGTACGCCCCGTAAAGCCATACAGTTATTTCAATAAGAGCATCATAGTCGCTATTTGTTTCTTTAGTTTATTTCTGGTAATTGCTCGTGTATTATTTGTTTGCCAAGAGTTACTATGACTATGTCGCGTATCTGTTTGCTATTTGGAATTGCAAACAGGTGTTCATTATCTGTTCTTTAAAACTTTATGTGCAATTGAAAGTAATTCAATACTAATGAGAAGTACAACCATCAGTTTCTTCTAATATAAGGTATGTAAGTTGATCACACCTTTTTTTTTATCGAAACACCCATATACATCGCAGGACTAGATTATTTACATGAATTTTTGGCAAGATCATACTCGACAATATTTATTAATGTCAATATTGCTGAATCAAATTGCTTTTGCCTAATTAAGCATTTAGGACTGACTTTGTTATCTTGTACAATCTTCCGATAATCTATAAGCAGCCGTTTAAGATGTAGGCTTCGAGTACTAAAAGCATTCCTTTCATTTTGTGTGTTTCAAGTGGAGAGAAAACTAAAGAGTCCAGCAATAAAATCGTTTCATACGACAGCGCGAATTAAGGAAATTATTCTTCTCTCTAACGATGATGCCTTTATTTCTTGCGGTAATTATAACAGTTAATAATTGCACAACTCTGCGAAGTATAGATTTAAATCAAGAACAAAGTATTATACTAACACCATATATGTATCATTTAAGGCTAAAAAATATAAATACATTATCATTTAAAACGCGCCGTTTCTATTACAGTACATTCTCAAGTATGAGTGTGGGCAGGTGGGTATGTGAGTGTGTGCCCGCGCATGCGTGCGTGCATGCGCTCGCGTGCGTGCTTGCGTACGTGCGTGCGGACGTGCACCCGCGCACAGTGCACGCTCGTGTGCATCATTCTTGGTTTGCAAAATTATAAATGATAAAGGATTATTAGAAACGCTGTGAAGTTCAACGTTATTTGAGAATAAAATCAAACTCCCAGTTGCTAATAACTTGTATTCGTGCGTTTAACGCATACTTGGCCTTTCAAAATTCATGACATCTGTATCTGTTCATTTTAGTCGTTACGTTCATTTATTAACACTTCAACTGGTGCGGCGGTCAATTTGACCGCGAGTCTTCGTTAAAATGTTGTTTCTCCGTTGTGCTTGGAGTTTGGTGTTAAGCTATTATGACTTTTTCTAGATTCTTATGTACGTTTTGAATATAAAAAAATGTATTAAGAAAATTAAGCCGTTTTAGAGTTTTTTTGTAGTATTTTGTATAATTGCCGGAACGGTCATTTTACCATTCATATATTCAAGTTTCGAGGTTGTGTAACAAAAATAATTACAACGTTTAGGTAAAACAATGTATTTACTATTATTGTGGTAATTTTTAGGAGTTTACTGCAAGTCAGAACTTGTTTAGTCGTGTCCCAAATTATGAATTAACTTCGCTATTTTTACCTACGCGCTCGAGATATGAAAAATGCAAGTTATAACTTGTTTATATAGAGACCTATATATTCAAGTACTTTGAGATTTCAAATTATATGCAAGTGAACGTTCTTGTGAGATACTTCTGTACTTATTAGGGGGTTAATTTAATAGTAAAAAAATGTGCTCGTCTCGCGGTGTTACACAACAAAAGGCTTTAGATTATCTTGCGGAGTTGGAAAACTTATCTGAATGCCAATCCGAAAAAACAAATAACCCCTCCGAAGATGGTGAAAGTGATGAAGCTGTTTGTGTTGTTGACAAAAGTAGTGAACAAAGTGAAGAATCTGATGTCAGCGTAAATAATGTCACTTCTGATCCTTCTATATCTTATGAAATTAGTGATGACATTTAACACCATCCAAAACGAAAAAATTACATGCATTTAACTGTGGGGAGTAAACAATATCCAAATTGAATGATATATGGGAAGTTGTGGAATCAAGTGGACCTTATGTTGGCCGTATAATTCAAAGAAATGTTATGCGAGATACTCCTGTACAAACTCCTTATGCAAACATAAATATGTTTGCTAACTCTGTGCTAAGTGCATTTCAATTGTTTATAGATAACACAACGCTAAAACATATGCAGAAATGTACTGAAATTGAAGCTAAATGACAACTAGGGATGATACAAACTGGTCACTGTCTCTTTAAGAACTTGACGCTTTTTTTGCAATATTGCTATCTCGTAGTGCTTGCGGCGCAAGAACATTACAGCTTGACAGTTTATGGTCCGTTACTTGAGAACCGCAATTTTTTCGTGAGACCATGTGAAGTAATCGATTTCATGAAATCATGAGATTTTTAGGATTTGATAATCGATCAACACGAAAATAACGTCTAGATTGTGATAAGTTTGCTTTGGCGTCCGAAATATGTAATAAATTTATTAGTAACTCTAAAACTTGCTATGTTCCTGGAGCAAACATTACAGTAGACGAACAACTGTTTCCTACTAAATCTAGATACAGATTTACACAATACATGGCGAATAAGCCTGATAAATTTGGTGTAATATTTTGGCTAGCTGTTGATACGAATTCTAAATATTTCCTGAATGGTTTTCCTTATTTAGAAAATGATGATATGCGTCCTAACAAGCAACCCCTTCCAGAGTATGTTGTTTTAAAATTAATGAAGCCTTACCTAAATATGGGTAGAAATGTTACTACCGACAACTGTTTACCAGCCCAAAGTTAGCAACAATGCTGGCAAAAAAGAACACAACAATAGTAGGAACAATGAACCGAGCAAGAAGGAAATTATCAATTTGTATCAAGAATAAAAGGGCAGAGTTATATTCTACCACAGTAATGAAAAATGATAAAACCACCTTGTCAACTTATCAGGGTAAACTTAATAAAAATGTCATATTGTTAAGTACGCTACATCCAACTGTGGCTATAGATTTGACTTGAGACAGTGTTGTATTACAATAAAAAAAAGATTGGGGTAGATGTGTTGGGCCAAATGGCTAAAAAATATTCTACGAAAGCTGGTTCACGTAGATGGCCAGTTCATGTGTTTTACAATGTTTTAGATCTTGCTACAATCAACGACTGGATAGTTTATAAGGAAGTCGTAGGCAGTAAAATAAAAAAGAGACTTTATTCTCACTCTAGCAGAGGAACTAAGAAAAGAGCATTTCGATTCGAAACAAGATTCTGGTGCAAGTACCAGCACATCTGATACAACGAAACCTAAAAAACATCATCAGTGCCAAATTAAAAAAATGTGACAAAAATAAAACTGCTGACGTTTGTTCAATGTGTAACAAATATGTTTGTGGAAAATGTGGAAGTGTAACAAAGACCGTTATTTGTTTGAACTGTACAGCATGTAAAACTGTACCGAATTGTAAATGTAATTGTAAATTGTAAATCAATTTGATTTTTATTTATATAATTATAATGAATATTTACCTAAAATGTGTTTTTTCAAGTTTTTTCCTCAATTAAGTGTAAAATATATAAAGAATACATCTCAAAGTTATCTTTCCTGTCCAGAGGTCAAAATGACCCGCCACGGCAGTTTTCGGTATTTACAATATCCGGTGGTGCTAGTGTTAAACCGGTTACAAGTAGCAATCTATAATCTCCTCATTCTACAACCTTGTTCTACCCAAAGGACTTGCAATCTGTCAGGGGATCCGGTTTCTATGAATTTGATCCCATTTTTCTTAACTCTAAACTATGATCTCTTTTGTAGTAATTTCGTCTTAGATAACTTTGACCTAAGAAATATGATTTATATCTTAAATTGCACTTTTAGATATTTCTAAGTTCCTCGGCGAGTATCTTGGATTGTACCTTACGGTCATCCTCATGAGCGCCACTTTGTCAGGTCTGAACCAAAATTTTAGATCAATAATCCCCTCGCTTATATTTGCCCCCTCTTCAATGATTTGAGGATATTTTCTTGAGAGGGGCGGTTGTACTTAAAAAACTGTGTTATTTCCCGATAAGTCTAGGAAGAGGCCCGTGTCGTCGGTAGCTTTGAACTTGATAGCGTTTCTAAGAATTTTTAGACAACTTTCACCATGGTCTTATTTCTTAGAATTTTATTTTATTTCTAAAGAATCTTGTTCATTTAATCAACCTTGGCCTCGTTTCTGAGAATTTTATATTTAGATATCTACCATGAATTGGATTTATTTTTAGGTAACCTTGGCCTCTAGAAAACAACAAGCGTGGTCTCCATTTTGACATTTTAAATTTTTCGCCATAAAGTGGTCTAGAACTGACATGTTTATAATACTCACGTTCTAAACAAAATTAAGTGCTAATTAATTTACTTTTATAATTTCTATACACTTAACTTTTATACCACGGTTTTGACGGGCGTGTGAAGTTAGCACCTCGACAAAGAGTTCCAATAGTTCTGATTTGAGTTCTAGCTTCCGTGTAAAGAGTTTAGAACTACTTTATAAAAAATAAGGAGTTCCAGTCATTAACGGTTCCAAATTTTAATTTGAAAAATGGGGTGCTAAGTTCATATCGAAAATCGAGGTCTAGTAGTTCTGACTAGCTAAATTACTATATTTTGCAAAATTCTAGAGTTCCTGATATGACAATTTTTTTTTTTTTTTAATTAATAAAAGGTTAAAAATTTTGGAAAATTCAATCTTGACATGCAATAGTTTCAATCAACTTTTGATGTTTTTATTCATTCCTAAGAGTAAAATATTTTAAAGAGTTCTAATAGGCCTCGTAGTATATTTTGATAGTATTCGAAAAGTTCTGAAAGAAATTCTAATGATAGAAAGCGATCCGATTAATATTTATAGAATTATTCGACTTTAAAGATTTGCTTAGCTTAAATTTTCTAAGTATCGACGATAAATATTTTTAAGAGTTCCAATAGTTCCAAAATAGTTCTCGTGTAGTTCTCGACATGTACAATGCATTTCCAAAGAGTTTCAATGTTAAAATTAATTATATAATTTTTTTTAAGAGAATTTATCCGAAAAATGGCTATTGTTTAAAAAATTATCTATTTAATTTTTGTCATCTGAACTCTTTGGAAAGGCATTTTTTATACTCATAACTATACGAGAATTGTTTTAGAATAATCAGAACTCTTGAAAATCGACTAGCGTCTTATCTATAACCTCGTAAATTTTTAAAGTATCGATGAACAGTATTTTGAATATTTTTTTTCATAGAAGTTTTGAGCTGTTTCAGTGTAAATAATCTTTCAATTATTAAATATATATCTTAGGAAAATATCTGGTGTGGAACTCCACACGACCATCCAACCTACAAAATGGAAACTAAAAGAATTGAAATAATTTTAATAACGTTATTCTTAGGATAATTGCGTAAAAACAAAAACAATCTATGTCAAACAGACGTTTAAAACTTCATGTCAAACAGAGATTAATAGACATTTAGATGCTAACATAAAAAATTAAAATAAATTAAATAATTTTAATTATAATTTTTAGCTTCCAACTTACATTATACGCATGTAGCGATAGCAGGTTATGCAATCGACTTTTTTTCACTATCGCTAAATCGACTTATTAGCTCATCTTACAACTTTTGACCAAGTTTCGCCAAGGGCCATGATGTCTCCATGCCTGCGTGTGTCTGTGTGAATGTATGTTGGTCCCTATCCACGATAACTCCAGAACGAAAATACCGACGTACTTAAAATTTTGCATTTAAACTTGTTTTCATTTGGCTTGGAGCTGATTACATTTTGTGAGAAATGCAGTGGCGGCGGAGGGGGTTATTAAGGTCAGTTTTTGTTTTTTTTTGATATTTCTAAAACAGCTGCATATTTAAAAAGATGTAAACATACCTAAATATAGATCTTAAACGTATCGATTCATTATGTTCTATGCAATTTTTTGATACGACGCGATGTGTAATTTAGCAGCAAAAAGAATTTAAGTGTTAGTTCAAATCTTTCCAATATCTGAATAACGCTAATTTTATAAGAAAAAATGTAGACATATTTTTTAAAGAAAATTTAATTTCATATAACTTTTCTTTATAGTTTCTTATTATAATGCAAGGTAAGTCTACGAATTAATTAAATGTGAACGAATATGATTAAACTGGATTAGTGATGTATAAGTGGGCGGCTTTGGAATTTTTTTTCAAGTGAACATATGACATGAAGTTTTAAACGTCATTCCGACATAGATTATTGTTTTTGTTTTTACAATGTTGCCTGTTTTCGTTATGAACGTATAAAAAAGAGATTGCACAGTTATCCTAAAAAAATTATAATTAATAGTATACTATACACCGTGGGAGAGAAATACGTGATTTTTCCTGAAATGCAGTTTGCAGCACGAGGGCGTAGATGCTTAGAAAATGTGATTTTTTAAAGTCGAATAATTCTATAAATATTAATTGGATCGGTTTCGATCATTAGAATTTCTTTCAGAACTTTTCGAATATTATCCAAATCTGCTGCGATAACTATTAGAACTCTTTAAAATATTCTTTGTTAACATTTTCTTTTTTTAAGTAAAAGGGCTGTAACTTTTTCATTGTTGATTATAATTTTTTTTAATTGACGAGAACTCTTAGTAATGAATAAAGGAACATCAAAAGTTGATTGGAACTATTGCATGTCAAAATTTAATTTTCAAAAATTTTAATTTTTTTTTATTTTCAAAAAAATTTTTTTTCATATCAAGAACTCTAGAACTTTGCAAAATATAGTAATTTAGCTAGTCAGAACTACTGGATCTCGATTGTCGATGTGAAGTTAGCACCCCATTTTTCAAATTAAGATTTGGGACCGTTAAAGAGCGGAACTCTTAAACGGAAGCTAGAACTCTAATCAGAACTATCGAAACTCTTTGTCGGGGTGCTAACTTTACACGCTCGGTTTTGACTGTAAGTAGCAGAAAGGGTGTTATTCCTTTTAAAACTTGTCTACCTTTCATTTATCACTGAGAGAAAGACAGAACGATGTTATTCTCACGTAAGTTCGATTAGATTTCATGCTTAAATTAAATATATATTGTGTAAGTATTGCGTTTTAGGTTACATATTGCAAGTGCATCATATTATAATACTGTAATAGTGTGTTACAAAAACATTTTATTCGTACAATTTAAACTAAAGGTTTTCTTCTAGAATAACCTTTTAACGTTTTTCATAAGTTCAATAGGTAGTAAGTAGTTGCACAAATTGATTATATTTGCTTTTCTACGCTAGATTAGTGAAGTTTAACAAATTTTCACATTATGTAAAATTACATATAATAGCTAAGGCTTAGATACTATTTGCTTTATATCTATCACCGCAGTGACATCAGTAAGAAGGTACCTATGCGTATGGTGTATACTGCGCTTCTTGCGAGATATAGATCCGCTTTGCGTAACCCTTTTTGTAACGGTTTGTGAACGAGTATTGTGCTTGGCACCTTTTCAAATTACCCTGTTACATAATATATTTCTGGGTAACATTTAAATTAAGCTAATCAAGTAAAAACTGTTTTATTATATTTTGTAGTAATGGTCATACAGATTGAATTAAAAAATATGCATAAATTATAATTACGTTGTGTGGTAATTTAATTTTCCGTATACTCTTAAATAAAGAATAAAATTAAGATTCTTAATTTTTAGGTCATAATAAGGGTGTAATTTGAATAAAACTAAGTTAATCTCTGTTATGTTTGTTTTTAAATGGATCTAATCTGAACTAATGTAATTTTCTTTCATGTAATTTTATTATGAAACAAAAATTATATTTGTTTAAATTAAAATAACCGCATCATTTCGGTAGCATCCATATGCTTTTACTCGCTCCTTCACAATTTGAACTTCTAATCAATACCCTTACATATCACGAAGTTACAAATGTTACTATATTTAGACGAATTTCGTAGTCAAGTTGTAATGACCACAAACCTTTTCTCTTTATCCTTCTGATAATTTAGTTTTAATCACTACGTATACCTTTAATACCTCAAGTTGTCTACTATACTCAATTTCTGTATGTTCTGTTATTATACATATAACATATAAAAAAAATTATTAATTTAGCAAATACGTTAACATAACACATTGCAAATATAGCCTAAATTAACATAAAAAAAATAGTATTAACCCGTTAAGGCCCAAGCTGAAGCTAATGAAATGTATATTTAAGTGTACTAAAAATAGTCCTGAGGTCTACATTACACACATTTTTGAAAAAGGGTTGGTTATTTTTTTTTGGTTACAGATTATTGTTAAATGCATATAATACTGAAAGCATAATGATGTTATGTATATACAGCATAAAATCAAGAAGTATTTGTGTTATGGAAAGTGCAGAAACAGTTTCTATCCTTAGTGGTGCAGAGAGCAACGTTACATTTGTTGCATTTTCTTGTAGTTCGCATGTGACACAACTTGCATCGAAGCTGACTGCTCATTGCTACTGCAAAGTGCCCTACAGGATCTTGCGCTACACTTTCGGGAACTGTTGCCGGAAGTTGCCCCGATGGAGCAGTGTTTTTTTTCTGCGTCAGTCGAAGATATGTTCTGGCAACTTGGCGACTAAACTTGAATAAATCGATTGATTCTTCATTTGCTAAACGATGCAGAATCCATGCGTTTACCACAATCGTATTTACCATTTGGGTGAACAAAACCCAAAACCACTTTTTCCCTTTTATGGAGATTCCGTACACATTTGTATTTTGATCATGCCGATCAACTCCACCCATGCCATCATTATAGCTACCAAGCAATCTTGGTCTTGCGATTGATATTTTCGCTTTAGCTTGTGCTGAATACCGACTTACAGATTTTGTGGGTTGGATAGTGTCAAAGTTTGTTATTTGGCAAACAACACTGTTGTCCTTCCAGGACACGCACAATATATCGTTTGCTATATCAAAACGCGAATCCGTAGCACCACGTTCTTTCTTTGTCATTTCTTTCTTTGAAACCAATGGACATCGATTAGTGCGGTTTTCGCGAACTGTCCCCGTTGCCCGAAAGCCAAGTTGTCTTAGTTGGGCCAATAAATCGATACTCGAAAAAAAATTGCCAAAGAAAACGCGGTGTTCTCCTGAATTTTCCACACCTTTTAGAATGTTGAGAACAACACGTGTACCCAATGGGCCATCTCCATTACTCAGCGCATTCTTGCCACAGTATGTGTCAAACTTGTAGCAGTATCCATCTGTACTACACAACATCCAATTTTTATATCCGAATCTAATCGGTTTGGTGCGAATAAACTGCTTACAAGAGTGACGGTCGAAATATTTCACCATAGATTCGTCAATAGAGAAATTCTGATGAAGCATTCCAAATTGAATGAATGATTTGTTCAACAAATCCATAAGAGGTCGAAGTTTGAACATTTTATCCTTTGAAGTTGAGGCGTTTGAATTATCATTAAAATGTAGAAAACCTTTGATTTCTAGAAATCTGTTTCTTGACATGGCCTTTGAAACACACGGTACTGCAAGGTCTTCATCTGTTGACCAGTAAAGTCGTTGTCGCGGAAGGGTGTGATATCCGGTAAAAATAAGTATACCTAGGAATGTCTTCAGAGATGCGTCGTCTAAACAAAACAGATGGAAGTTTTTTTGATTTGCATAACGAAGTGACTCGGAAATTATAAGTTTTTTAACGTCATTGAACAGTCTTTCAAAAATTGTCACCGGTGTTACCTTCGAATTCTGTCCTAAGCTCGGTGACTCTAGCTTGTACACCTATCGAATTTAGTGTTCACCTTGAATATTTTGGAGCTCGTTTGGACCACTTAGAAGCTACCTTTTTCAACCCTACTTGAGCTTCTTGAATATCAGAATCGCCTGTATCAGTTTCTTCGACTTCCACCGTTCCAGGAATGTCTTGGACGTTGTCATTTAGAAGGTCGTCTTCGTCAAACTCATCACAGTCCGTCTCCGGATGCGGGCTAGGAGGAATTGCTATCAACTGTACATTTTCTGAAGATGGAAAATCAAGCTCAATAACTGCTTCCACGTCTTCTTGAAGCGTTGAAAATGTTACGGGAGGAATCGGATCTGCATAAACAAAAAAAATGTGTCTTTAGCGCCTGTGAAGCCCATTGTACTATTTTTAGTACAGTAAAGTTCTACGAACCATTATTCATAAACTATACATCACAAATTATAAATTCTTGGGTCATTTTAAACCTTGACCCTTCTAGTTTGGAGAATATGTTACAATCTATTGCATCATAAATCCTAAATATAATAAAATGCAACAAAAATGCAACACTCACCCATTCGCAAAGAAGAAATAAAATCGGTGCGCTTAAAACGCTTGCTAAAACAACACCACTGCACTAAATAAACTGAAACCGTGTGAGCACAAAGCATAAAGACACACGAATGCATTCCTGTGTAAGAAATCCGTTGTCAAGTACATATGGATTAAATATCGCTGACTAAACTGCTGTACTAAAAATAGTACGATGGGCGCTAATGGGTAATATTCATACGTCCACCTGGATTCTACTTCCTAATAGATGTTTGCATGTATTTTGATCATTTTTTCACTTGAAAAAGACATTTATTGTGAAAAATTGGTGCAATATATATTAATCAAAATATTTTCTATCATTTTTTACAACTTTTTCCCATCTTTGTGGCAACCTGGCTACACCGTGTGAAAGAACAATGGTGGTTTGGCAGCGATTTTCGCACTCCTTCAGAATTTCGAAACCGTGTGCCAGCCAAGCCATGCTGCCATCTGAACAAGTGGTAATCAGAAGGCGCTAGGTCTGGTTAGTACGCTGGGTGCGGCAACATGTAATGTGTGTTTGAACGCCCTATATATATATATATATATATATATATATATATATATATATATATATATATATATATATATATATATATATATGTGTGTTATATGTGTGTGTGTGTGTGCGTGTGCGTGTGCTGTGCGTGTGCGTGTGCGTGTGCGTGTGCGTGTGCGTGTGCGTGTGCGTGTGCGCGTGCGCGTCGCGCGTGCGCGTGCGCGTGCGTGCGTGTGCGTGTGCGTGTGCGTGTGCGTGTGCGTGTGTGTGTGTGTACGTATTTTTTTTCTATTTACTCAGTTCTCACTTTCACGCTAATGAAATTTGTCGTTTTTATGTGTATTCATAAAGTTAAACTATACATTGATATGTCATTTGCTTTATGTTGTATTTCGGAATAGAATTGGTCGTGTTTAGATCAAACTGAATTTCTTTGTTAGAATTAATTTACATTAGGATTGAAATTATATAAACTTTCGTAAGGTTTAAAATTAAAAATGCAATTGTTATTGAGAGATAAAATTCCAAGTTGTGTTTCGTATTATGTTTCTGTTACCTTCCATTTGACGAACGGAGCCAAGATTCTTTTGCAATACAGTTTACCGATTTATTTTCAATTAAAAATCATCATTATAGGAGAAGGCAATATTTACAATAGTTACAATAAGTACTAAGGAAAAATAACTTAATGATAACATTTTGTCTCGATTGCTGTGAAAGCTTACATTGCTTTTGAATTCTGAGGTACCCTTTAGGATTATAGTTCGTAGCATGACAAAATTTCTTTTGATCATTTACGGGAAGGGGCATATCGCTTCTACCGCGTTTTATAATTTGAATGTATGAGTAGTATGATTGGTTGTCGTTTTTAAAATCAAGTATGGCATAACTCAAGAAGTTTGAATGTATGTCCTCAATCTTGGAATGATGCCGTAAGAGCCAAGGCTCGTTTGCGCTTCGTCGTATACACTAAGTGAAACTATCGTGGATATTTGATTTTCGTTATCCTTAATTGGAGGATTATTTTAAGTGTTCTGTGCAAATTCTGTGTACCGAAAGTTTATATTACCGATATTTTGTATTATTTCTGTTGTATTAAATGAAAGGTATTTGTTTATAATATATGGTAACTGACCTTAAATGGCCTTGTAAGCGGCGAGTAAAATTTTATTAGTTTTATTCTAGATTTCTTGTTTTGAAATTACGAAATTTAGTGTTTTTTTATGTAGCTGTATCAAAATTTGAGATGTAAATGTCATAATATACGACCATTGTTATTGTTTATAACTTTTATTGATAGATATTATTAATCTATTGTGATTCGTCCTCTGTGCTACAATTTTGACGTAAAGTAATAAGATAAAAGAGTAGAAACCTTTTGATTCACATTTTAGATTTCTAGTAATTGACTTCATTTGATGAAAGTTGTTTAAGCTTTTTATAACTAATGAGATTCATTATGGTTTGACGTAATGCATTAGATAACGTAGTATAAGTTTTCTGACCGAACAGCTGATTGTATTTTTTTGTCCATACGAGGGTATCTCGAAAGTTTGCGAGATATCTTTAATGTATTTTTATAGATGATTTGCCGAACAGGTAAGCGAATATCATTGTTTATTAGTTTATAAGTAACTTATTTTGGAATTTAGGTATTAGATCCCGATATCGACATTTGATAAATTTTATAATTTCATACATTTTTTGTTTAGTTTGTGGCGACGTATATTTTTCGTTTTAATTGAATAAGTAAATTGTCGTATTTCCAGTTATTCTTGGATCAGTTGAACTAATAATTTTTGACGTAGATTTATCGAAATATTTAGTACATTTTAGGTTTTATTTCGCATTTTGCGGCTTTTATATTTAAAATTTAAGATTTTTTTAAAGTTTAACCTGGCGTTAATATTTTTGGAGTGGACTTTGTAGAAGTAGTAGATTTTTGAGTGAACGTTTTGGTTTCCTGTTAGACCAATATACCATCAGTTCATGACGTTTTTAACAGGTGGCGCCTTTTTGACTTTATCTACCGATTTTGACGATTTTTTGGAGTTGCTACGAGTGCCTTTTACGATCTTCAAGTAAGAACCCCGCCCACACCACAGAGCTCTGCCTTGGTACAAATTCCCTATACGGGCTGGATGCTCTAGTGAGTATCCTGTAACAAACAATGTATCTTTCACAACTCTGGCAACGTGTGATCCCGCTGTTACTCGCTATTGCTGGTCTTTTTTGCAACAATACGTCATTCAGTTTGTTCAATTGACGTCGGTAGACATCTGCAGTAACAGTTACATTCGGCTTTAGTAGCTCGTAATACACTACACCTTGCTGGTCCCACCGTATGCACTGCAAGACTTTATGGCCATGAATATTCGGCTTCGGTGTGTATGTGGTTGGCTCTTCTGGACTAACCCATTGACTTTTAACGCTTAGGATTGTCGTAGTAGAGCCACTTTTCATCGCCAGTCATAATATGCCACAGAAAACTCTTATTCCTTTGCCTAGCAAGCAATGAACCCACGATGTTGAAACGGCTCGAAATGGCTTTTTCAGTCAATTAGTGTGGTAGCCATTGCCCCTCCTTTTTTGAGAGTTTGAGCTGGGTTTCCGTCAAATGGTCTTCTAGGCCGTTCATGGTCATTGACATCAAAATCACTACTTTTAAAGAACTGAAACCAAAACCATCAATTGGAATATGACAGAGCATCATCACCATAAGTATCTAAAAGTGTTGAATGGGCTGCGTCACCAGATTTCTACAAATTAAACAACAAAAGTAATCAATATCGAAAATGCAATTTGGGCGTTCCATGATTAGCGTCTGTATACACTGAATAACTCTATAATACTAAATGTAAAACTGTTATTTCATATAGAGAAATGTCAAAACCATCGAATTTAACAGTTAGGTTAGGTTGTTTAACAGTTGTTTCCCTTGATACTTGGTATTTTCACCAATAGATATCGCTGATCAAAATACATGTACGTACATTATGTTAATTAGTGAAGTTCAAATACTTATATTCCAAACAATTTCTCAACCTCTTTTTTATTTACAAATGTAAAAGATCATATCAGAATAAGATAGCAAAATGTCGTGAGACCGTTGGTAGCTTATATACTATACTATGTTAACTGTCACACATGCGTCAGCTCAAAGTATAACTGATTTAGTAAAATGTCTGAACGCTTTACTTACTGGCGAGTAGTCTTTCAGGTAGGAAATATTATAGATAAATGGTTATGTAATAAAGTTCAACTTCCGTCTGGTCCACTTAAAATTTATGCTATTAACCAATTATGTTCGATCTAAATACATTACGGTACCATTTTTGGATCTGTAGTCTTCGTTCTGAAGAGAATGGAAAATTTACTGCGCGCTAGCGAGGTGGTGAAAATTACGAATTTTCAGTTTAAAACACACTGGTGAGAAACAGAGAACCTCAAAACTGTCCTTTTGTTATACAACAATTACGTTGCCACATTTTTCATAACTGCTTCGGAAATAGTGTACACATACGTGCGCGGATGCTTGCACGCTCGCACGTCCGCACACACGGACGCAAGCGCACGCAAACGCGCGCACGCACCAACGCACACACACCCACACATCTATACAACACTCACACATGTCGTCGTAGTGCGTGGAGCTTGCGTTTCTAAGAATAGAGAATACCTTGATGTTTTAGGCAGCGCGTAGCGTTCCGTTTGATGTTAGGGTTATTGTGTGATGGTGTCATCGAAGTTAAAGTGATGAATGAATTCTCTAAGCTAAAAGTAAATTAGTAGTAGCGGATATCTAAATAACTTTTTAATTTAAGGAATATGGACAGCCGAACTTTGTGAAATTAAAAAAATGTTGGGTGTAGCGAATGTGCAACACAAAATAACGAGATTTTCAGGTGTAGCCTTCATTGCGAACAGAATAGCGTACTTACTGTCCTAGTGTAGTAGTGCACCTCGAACATTTTTCTATTTGCATCACGTTTCTGATATTTGTGACCTTTGAAATCGTTGTTACACGATAATAAAGTTGTCATATTGTAAATGACTGTTGTATAAATTAGGTTTTATAGGTAACCCAAACTCCTAATTATAAGAAATATAGACACTATAATTACAGTTCCGTTGAACTCTAACCATTTTTAAAGTGTGTTCAAAAAAGGTAATATACCATATATACATGTTATGGTTTCTTTCGCGAAACATTTTTGTACAAAATGGTCCTAGTCATAGTAATAGTGGCCCTCTTCGAAGTATCATCAAGGCTGTTTGACGAGTTGAAAATGCCAAATCATTTTCAATGTAATCGTTATACGTACTCTCTGCAATGTGCCAAATCCTCGGCAATGTTACCAATAGAACCATTCTCTTTAAAACGCCATGTTCTCGTTAAAGTGATTGTTAAATAGTTGATTATAGCGTCCTTACGGAGCATTCCCTACACGCACGTTGCTTTATCTTAGTGTTTTTTGTTTGTAACTCAGATATAAGGCAGCAACTACTTTTTCATAAATAACATAAACAAATTTGACAATATTTGTCAAACTGGATACCCTAAATGGCTCCTTAAAATATGTGGTCTACTATGCGTACACACCCATATTAGTGTGTAATACGTAGTATGTATTCTTTGTTCGTTACTCTTCACAACGTTCAAGTACAAAGAAAAATAATACTAACAAGGTAAAGTTTTATTTCTTATTACATTAAAGCGTAATGTTCATTCTATTAAAATAGGTAACTTAATTACTAATTTTTCTGGTTTTTTAGCATTATACAAGATTGCTTTAATCACAACATCTGATCTGTTATTTAAAGGCTTACATTGATGTTTTGTTCCTTTATGAAGAACACTCGTGTGATAGAATTAGCAATGAAAATACCAACCCGTTTTTAAATCGCGTTTCTCGGTCGGTTAATAAAAAATAAATAAAATAAAAGTTATATAAAAATCGATTAATTTCTATAGCGTTTCCTTTCCCTAGCAGTGTTTCATGAATACATGACATTTGTTCCATTTGTCGGTTATCTCGTTCTAATATTTCGTTTCCTTTTTTATGTATGCTATACAATGTGTTGTGAAAATGTAGCGTACAGAAGAATGTGTGTTGTCATTTATTTTTATTTTTGTTAATGAACGCTTTCAAATTCACATTCATATGTTTCCTCCGTTTCATGAGAATCGTTTCACTCGATTTATTCGACTGTCTTGGTGAATTATTTTTTCTAAGAGTGTAAATATATTCTCAATGCCTTTGGCAGAGATTGATATCCTTGTAGGGTTTATGGAAACTTCTTATGATGTCCCATAAAGTGTGCCTCGTCAGACACTGTGTCACGCCTAATTCAAGAACAACACATCGTTGCGAAATGTTTATGTAGAGTGATGTCGCGCAGTGTATGTAGTTGACTCGCTCTACATTCAATTGCAAATTTTCGTAATAATCGCTTTACTTTTAAATGATAGTAGGTATTACTTCGAGTCGGCACGTCAAATATAAATGGATCGAGATGAACTATCGCCTTATCCCTGCAATTAATAAAACATTTAGCGTTTTTGAGAATCTATAAATGCAACAATACAAATATACGACATCCCAGTATTCCCCTAATTTCAAAGGGAACGCATTCTTCTGCAGCCTGTTTGGAAATTCATTCTAATTCTCCTCTATATTCCGCCTGGCCTAGTTTTATTAAACAGTAGGATATTTGCACGATTTAAAAGTCCTATTTACCTTTACTTTTAATTCGTCACCTAGAACAGCTATAAATTTACAAATCTGCTTAATTGTGTTTTCGTCGTCTTTTGCTTTCAAATCTTTATGTTTCTCCCATATCTTTTAACAGTATACCTACGATTGTGGTTGTGTGATAGCAAGGTGGCATATCATACAGAATTATTTCCTATTTCCTTAATCCTTAAGGAAAATATGGCTACTTGTGTTAAACGCTGTCTTATCATATACTTTAGTATTTCTGCATCCTATATTTACTAGGTAACTTTATCTTTTCTTAAAGCTAGCGTAGCTCTCAAAGTAATTGTCGGCGTAACTACTCTACGTGATTATATCATTTAGTGTTTAAACATGTTATATTGCTTTATTCGATCTAGGGCAGCCACTTTGGAATGGTTATTTTGGCGCTTGCACGATTTAGTACCGAATTCGTTTAAATTTATCATCATGAAATTTCTCGCATAGGGGCAGTAGAACTTACCTTTCGGTATGCAGAAAAATATTTTAGCCTCCGTTTCCATTTTATGCTTTATCTTCAAATATGAAAATGTAAACTTTCACCATTAACACTCATAATAAAATACTTATCTTTTGGGATTTTTAATGGTGTACTTTAAATTATACAATCTAAACGTTTCGATAACACTTACAGTTATCTTCGTCAGTAGCAATGTTTGTTAAAATTGTTAAAGATGTAGTAAACAATTTTGTCAAATTTGAAAAATTCAAACATAAACATAAGCCTGCTATTAATATAACAGTTTGAGAAACGTATAAGCCAACTATAAAATTGTAGTAAAGAATAACTAGGTCATTAAAATTAAATATTGTTAAACTGTCTTAAAGATGACAAACCAGAACACTTTCTACGACGAAAGCTAACGATGAAATTTGCCAGCCAAAAACACATTTAACAAAATTTAATCGAGTTATGATGTAAGTGTAAAGTTGTGAAAACTTCAATTTTAAAATGATAGAAGCATTCACAAATCAAACATTACATCAAAAATTCTGCCGACTTTGTTGAAAAATGCATAGTTTCAAAATTGAAGAGGGTGATATAATGGTTAGTTTTGATGTTATTTCACTTTTACAAAAGTACCTCTAAAAGAAACTATTGAATACATAGATCATCTTTTTCCAAAGGACATAACCATTCTTTTCAGCACTGTCTTACTACAACTTATTTTCAGTGGAATAGTAAATTTTATGAACAGATTGAAGGTGTAGCAATGGGTAGTCCCCTTAGTCCTGTTATAGCTAATTTTTATATGGAAAAATTTGAAACATTAACGTTACAAAATACACCTAAAAAACCTTCAGTTTGGTATAGATATGTAGATGACACATTTGTTATTTGGAGACATGGAGAAGAAGCACTGCATGAGTTTTTGGTTTTTATAAATGGTATACATCCTAGTATTCAGTTTACCATGGAAAAAGAAACTAATGGAAGTTTACCATTTCTTGACATATTAATATCTAAAATAATAATTCACTATCTTTTAAGGTTTACAGAAAGCCGACACACACTGATAGATACCTTCATAAATTATCCAACCACCATCCACGTCAAAAAATTAGTGTAATTAAATCTTTAGTAGATCGAGCAAAACGAATTTGTGACCCTGAATTTTGAATGATGAATATAAATATTTAAGAAAATCCTTACAAGATAATGGATATTCACTTACAGATATTAATAATGTTATTACACCTTCTAGGCGTAACCTTAAAGAAAAACCAGTTCTTAATGTTGGTACTGCTTTTCTTCCTTTTATAGCTAATGTTACAAATAGAATTGAAAAAATCCTAATCAAATATGGCATTAGGACTATTTTTAAACCTACAAGAAAAATTAAAGAACATTTAAGATCACCTAAAGATGTATCAAACCCTTTATCATCTTCCGGAGTGTATAAGTTATCTTGTTCATGTGGAAAAGTATACATCGGGACCACAAAACGTAGCTTTGATACAAGACGCAAAGAACATATGAGATTTTGTAGATTGGGTCAACCAGAGAGGTCTGCTGTGGCTGACCATGCCCTGAATAATCTAAATCATGACATTCAATTTGACAATATGAAAATATTGTCAAGACAAACCCATTATTATGTTCGTTTGCAACGTGAAGCTATTGAAATATATAAACACCGAATAATTTTAATAGACAAGAAGAAAATCTCCGTTTAAATAGGTTTTGGCATCTTATAATTAAAAAGAGCATAATGATACGCCTTGATTTTAATTTGTTTTCAACTTTTGGTATGTCTAGGTTTTTGCTGTGTTTTTCCTAGACCTTGAAGCAAATGCTTTACCAATTATATGTTAAATTTCCACAGCACTATAATTTAACATAAGTAGTTGAAATTAAATTGAAATTAAAAATTACAAAGAACGTTCTGCATTGTGCTTTTCATTGTTAATAACACTTCCAATTATTGATAAAGATATCTCTTTGTTAGATTTAACTGGGTTATTTTTTGATGTAATGTTTGGATTTGTGAATGCTTCTATCATTTTAAAATTGAAGTTTTTCACAACTTTACACTTACATCATAACTCAATTAAATTTTGTTAAATGTGTTTTTTGGCTGGCAAATTTCATTGTTAGCTTTCGTCGTAGAGAGTGTTCTGGTTTGTCATCTTTAAGACAGTTTAACAATATTTAATTTTAATGACCTAGTTATTCTTTACTACAATTTTATAGTTGGCTTATACGTTTCTCAAACTGTTATATTAATAGCAGGCTTATGTTTATGTTTGAATTTTTCAAATTTGACAAAATCGTTTACTACATCTTTAACAATTTTTAACAAACATTGGTACTGACGAAGATAACTGTAAGTGTTATCGAAACGTTTAGATTGTATAATTTAAAGTACACCATTAAAAATCCCAAAAAGATAAGTATTTTATCTTCAAATGTTCGGGAATGATTGACTTGGCACTAAGTAATTGAAAATTATACTAAGACATCGTTCGTTATATATTATAGATTATAGGTATTGAGAAGTTGCACACGTACTTACTTTTTCCACATATTCTGTTAGTTTAGGGATAAGGTCTCATAATTTTTTTGGTCACGAAATGTTCATCTTTTTGCTTTACATAATCTCGGCCCTTAATGTTGTCATCACCAGAAAACTGGTCACTCTCTGAAGATAGCTGGTCACTGTAATCTCCAACACTCACCTTTATTTATTTATTAATCTAAAGACTCGAGTGTTCGCGCGTTCTTGATGTTTCTTGTGGTTTATCAACAACTTGGTCGTTCTGTTAAATTGCGTATTACATTAAATAGTTGTATTATTATTTTTCTAGGTAAAGAAATGGTTGTTGGTTATTTGTAGGTAAGTGTAATTAATATTAAGATGAAAAGCTTGAGTTTAGCTTCAATAAGTATTTACATATTTAATTAAAAAGCTTTCAAATGAACGCGGCAGTTTGCGAAAGCATAGATACTTTGTAAAGAGAGGGAAAGAGGCTGTCAGAGTCGCTTTAAGTAAGCGGTCGGAGTTGGTTAATAGTAACCAAAGAGGGTAATAGTCAAGTTACCCTAAATTGAGAAATAAAGTAAGATAACATTTAGTGTATAATAGGGAAGAAGTGAAATTACCTTGTTTATTAAGATAATAAAAGGCTAAAGTAAATAATTAAATCTAAATAGTGTCAAGTTGGTAATAATAAAAAATATTGTGCAATAATTTAAAATCGCGCCTGCTATTCGTTGCAGCACGCTAGTTGGAGTCAAAATCAAACAATTAAAGTGATATTTATAAACTATCGATATATCCAGCAAACCTCATGAAATTGTCGAAAAGAAAGGTGAAAACATTATTCCACAATAAAGCTCCAAGGAAGGTATTGAAAGAACAAAGGAAGCAAAGCGCCAGAGGTTCGCTTCACTGAAAAAGCGAAATACCCAAGGGAGGCCTCCGACCACCAGCACAGAAACGCATCAATTACGTCATCAGCTTTCAACGAAGTGACAGATAAGTACGATTTCTAATTGTGTAAATAAAGAAACGTTTATGTGTTTTATTTTCTCTAAATTTGAATTTGAATATCAATATTGAACGGAGAACACTCCAATCAAGTTTGATAAAGAAAGTTTTGCGTGATAGTTAATAAGAATTTTACTTATAATTAAGGGATTGGTTTTTGTGTTGTTGTAAACAAAACGGTTCTGCATTTCGAATTTAAGTGATTAGATAAGTATAGCATTTGATTTATTTTTATTATTAAAAATTATTAATATTAAAAGCTTATACAAATACAGAATACATAAATACAGAAGGAAATAAACTGAAAATAAATCCAAATAATAAAGAAAATCAAATTGAGTATAATTTTGGTCATTGATAACGATAATCATTTCTTTTCAAATTTGAGCTAGCTGGCGCACCTAAATAATAAGAGAATTTGCAAACGTAAATATTAAAGTTCATTTACTCAAACTGAAACTAATTAGCAAGTGAAGTAAAATTAACCATTGAATGATATCCTTATAAATTAAAACTATTCAGATTAAATTAAAAGATAATCATTTAAAACTCTCAAGAAAACAATATAAAATTTTATTCAATCATTTTGACATTATAAAAAATGGTAAAAGAACCTTAATATTATTCTTTGTAGCGGGATGTAAACAAACACAAGTAATAACCACAGGTATTACGCCAGTTGCAATTCGGATTTATAAATGGACCACAATTTTCATTTTTTTTTATTTCGCTATGTTCGACTACATTCATTTGTTCTTTCAATTTTGCTTTACCCTAAAAAATAAAGTTTATCTAAACATAGATCTTAAACCCTTGATGACTATAAAGGTATAAAATGGAGGAATGACTTCTGCAACATGGTAATATGTTACGGTAATACATTCATTTCTTTCAAAATGTGTTACTAAACGTCACTGGGAAAAAATTCCTTAAACTGATTTGTCCTCTATAAACACATTCCATTAATATAAGTAATTTGACTGAAATCTCATTATATTTAGAATTTACATCAGTTCTACATTCATAAAGACAAAATTTACATCGATTTGGGCTTCTATCTCGCTAGCTCAGTTGATTAGAGCGGTACTCTAGTAAAGTACGTGTCGTAGGTTCAAATCCTACTCGATCTAAATTTTTATTTATATATATAATAAAATTAAAATAATAAATAATTTTTAATTGTAAATATCCCTTTGTGTTAATAGACATGCCAAACAAAGGAGATAAGCATATTGGTTCTGCAACTTTTGATTCGCTGGCATCTGGTAGTTATATATCAAATATATATATATATATATATATATATATATATATATATATATATATATATATATATATACATTAATAAAACCAAAAAAGTACTGATAGGTTTATTCTACTGTTAACAATTTTACATTCATTATCAAGGACTAAAGAATATTATTGTCAAAAAACAATATTTCAATTAAGTAGATGTTATACTTACTTCCTTTTTGAGAATATTTGGTAATTATTATTATTAAAAAATTCATAACTAACTTGGTACAAAAATATTATACTTAAAACCATGTTAGTTTATGAAATTCATAACTAACTTAGTACAAAAATATTATACTTAAAACCATGTTAGTTTATGAATTCTTTAATAATAATACAAATAATCTCAAAAAATATAAATCTACTTAATGAATTATTGTTTTGACAATAATTAGTCCTGATAATGAATGAAATATTCAATAGAATAAACATACTTTGATTTGCTGCATCAATATAAGTGTATCTATTAACGAGTCAGAAAAGATTTCCTATATATATATATATATATATATATATATATATATATATATATATATATATATATAGCTTAAAAGTCTGTTAAAGGATTACACGCTTCTAACGATATCTCAAAATGGGGGGTTTTCTGTCTCCTTCTTACTCACAACGAAAATTCAAGTGTAGGCGCGGCGTAAGAACTGTTGCACTTTCACGGTCAAGATAAAAACGGTAAATTTGGGACATGTCATAGCCACTTCTACTTGTGGCTATGGATAAACAGTTAACAGACGTTCTTAAAAATTCTTTTGGAGAATACATTGAAATTTGTTGCATGTAGGAAAAGATTGTATAACACAATTAATTTGTAAATTTGGAATGCATAATTAAATACATGCTATAATTATTATTATTTAATTAGGTGAAAGTAAATTAAATATCGATTGTAGTAATGTAATGCATAGTTTAATACACTTAATAGATCATTTGAAATATAATTAAAGCTATCATGGGTTAAGTACAATTGTTTCGGCAATATTTTAAGTTTAACTGTTTTTAGGATTACACAATTAATTTTTTTTTATAATGGAACACAGCGCAATTCAAATTTAATCCTCTTTACCGTCAGTATCACTATCGCTTTCAAAGTCACTGACAGTATTTAAGGTAAATGTAAACAGCCGTACTTTGTCTGTGACTTGTTCTAGTTTGTAGACTAGTTATAGTATGATTTATACACTTTTTTCAAATTTCTGGCGTTATGCGTGCTAGTACATGTTAGTAAAACTTCGTCCTCAGTTCCATTGGATTTCCCAAAGCTCTTATTACGATGATCCTTCAGAATACCCTATACAATTTCTATGGGATTAACATGGCAGTGATATGGAGGCAAACGTAGTATTTTATGCCCGTGTGCATTAGCAATGTTATCTACAGCATTCACCGTTTCCGCTTGTATCAACACGTTTATCATTTTCGAAACCAAATTTTCGACACCTTGTATAAAATACGAAAAAAACTATTTAATGTGAAAGTGTCGTTAGACTTCCTGTATTAAAGTTGACACTATGTAGCTCCGACAAAACAGATCTAAGACCACTTTTTTAATAATTTTTTCCAGGCGTGCAAAACGATTTTTTATTGCTCATAAACTACTAAAGCAATTTAAATAAAATTTTGCGATAATGAACACAAAAAAGAACTAAGATATGCAAAAAATACAGGGTCTACGATTAAAAACATTTGTTTTATGTCGTGATACATTTTTGGACCACCCTGCATATGTGAAAATATTTTTTCCTAACTACATTCATATGTACAGTATAGGCCTGCGCTCGAAACGAAATTCCTAACAATTGGTATAGGAGCTATGGATGTCTGGCGCACTGTATATAATGACATTAACGAGTCATTTTGTATAGTTCCATAATTTAAAAGTGATTTAAGAAAATTCTGTAATTAGTCATTTGCCAAATGAAAGAATTAATGTTATTCTTCATTGTAATATGAGGAATATAGAGGAAAAGCTATTAAACACTATTGCAATTAATATGCAATTTAATTATAATTGTTATTTTCTATCAGCACGAAAATTTTTACAAAAATATTTGAGAATCTGTGTTAACTGTTTATATATAGGTATTTCCATAGCGGCCAGTATAGCTATGAGTAGAACCAGGACACTATCTCCTCCACTTTTTTACGTCACAAGCTCCGCCCACAGGGACACCTCACCTTTCACTTTTGACCCTTAGGCCCACATGGGGGTCGTATTTTTGACCTTGAGAAAGTTTTTTACCTTGAGAAAGTGGTTTGCCTTGAGAAAGTGGTTTACCTTGAGAAAGTTGTTGGCCTTGAGAAAGTTGTTTACCTTGAGAAAGTAGTTTATCTTGAGAAAGTTGTTTACCTTGAGAAAGTTGTTGGCCTTGAGAAAGTTGTCTACCTTGAGAAAGTTGTTTACCTTGAGATAGTGGTTGACCTTGAGAAAGCTGTTTACCTTGAGAACTGGTTTACCTTGGGAAACAGGTTGGCCTTGGGTAGCCTAACCTACTAGGCGGGAAATTTTAAATTTGAATAAGGGACTCTAATGCTATCTCATAAGACAGGTCTTCGGAGCTTGTGTTAGGGTCTGCGCCCTCTTGTCGTAACCCCTTGGCTGGAAATAGTATTACAATAAGGGGCCCTAATGCTAACTTGTAAGACAGCTATAAGGACTCGTGTTAGGTCTGTGTCCCCTTTTGTCGTGGCCCCTTATTGTGAAATTTGAATCTGTTTGTAGCGCCACCTAGTATTGTGTAAACTAATGAATATTTTCTGTAATAAAGGTAGCGCCATCTATCGGTATATTTTAAAAGTTCATACAAATCCTTGTAATTGTTATGGCGGAAACTTTTTAGATTTATAAACATACCCCTAGGGAAGATATTAGAGTGTAGTTACAGAAACATTTTTTGAGGTATGACCGGCAGATCTTTACGATACCATATCTCACATCTTACCATAAATCAGTTTTCTAAAATATAGGTTTGGTTTGGTTTAACTTACACCTCACGCAGGCACACACACACACACACTCACACACACACACACACACACAACAATACGAAAACACGCAAGCACAGAAACACGTAAACACTAAAACACGCAAGCGAAAACACGAAAACACGCAAACTCGAAGACATACAAACACACTAACGCAAAAACACGCAAACACGAAAACACGCTAATGCGAAAACACGCTAACACAAAACACGGAAACACGCTAATGCGAAAACACGCAAGCACAAGAACACGAAAACACACAAACGAAAACTCGCAAAAGAAAACACGAAAACATGTAAAAACAAAAACTCGCAAAGCTGCAGACATGAATCAATACAGGGAGTTGGAGACTATAAATAAATAATTTTTCCTTATATGTTTTTATTTATTGCTTATACCCAAACGGTAAAGCGTCAAAGTTTTCAACATTCGGCATTTAGAGTAACTTATTCTATACTGTTTAGATTCAGGTCTAGTGAATGCATTGTAACACTTATCCCTAACTATTTTCCTATAGTTATATACAAAAAGAGTATCTTTACTATTACTAACCACCATATCCTTCATCGATTCAACGTTTATAACACGAGAAGTTGAAGGTGATACGCTACACTTTACACGTTGATTTAAGTGATTTATCACTTGCTGAAAACACATTATAGGTGTAGTTTTTCGGTCCTGCACTAACAAATTCGACTATATAACTTCCTTCACCGTACGCTTTCAGCTCGTCGTCATTTGTCCAAGGAAATCTCCACAGATGGGATTCCAATCGTCGGGTTTCGCGACAAATATGACACTGGCTGTATCATAATCCAGAATACGGCGGTCTAGTTTTTCCAAATAACTATATAGTTCTAAACGTGCATAAGCTGTCGTGCACACGGCTATGGACACATTAATAGTTTTTAGAGTCACCTTCGCCGACAGACCTATCCCAATTCACCATTACCACATTATCATTAATGGGGATGATGGATTGTACCTGAACCAGAGGAAAACAATTTGAAAAAGTCCTTTGGCTCGGATAGAATACTACTCTGGGTTAAATTTTCTCGTTGACCAAACTTACCCCAAAAAGAGTGTAACATTAGTTTGGCCAAGTACCTTAAGCCAGGATTTTTCTTAATGTTCCTTTCGTCTAGTTGAACCCCCTCCTTATCGTAATACTCCGTTATGTAGTTCAACTTCTCGGCACAATGGCTGCGCCACCCGGAACATTCCTGTTTGAGTTTCAGAAAATTATCGATGTAACCGCTAAACAGTCCATCCTGTTTCGTGGTTCTGTCATATGTGGTTACCTCATACTCCCAAATCTCGAAAACTTCCAAAACTTTATAGTTTTTAGCGATATCCTTACGCAATTCGTCCGCTACAAACGTTCCAACGAAACTGCGCTCGGGTTCATTATGCCCGCATTCCCCTTCATTTAGTTCTGCGCCCTACATAACAAAAACATCAAATTGCCATGCATTTTTAGAGGCAAAACAGGGTGATAGAGATTAGAGGGCGGTAGTACTCGACATTTAACTAAACCCTCCACCGTGTCCAATGAAATGTTCTTACAATCTAAACCTACATGAATTTTCGGATGACCTACAGGATATTTACAGGATTTGTTTACATAAGGTTATAACGAGCACAAGTCATAATACATGATTTTCTTGCTAATGCCGTCACATTTATGGTAAAGTTTGGTAGCATTAGTGCGGCCACCGTAAAACGCGTCTCATGGATTTAAAGGTTCGTCATCTTGACAGCCTAGATTTTGTATAAACGCTCTTAACTCATCGTTTGCAAGTATTAGTCTTTTAAAATCGCATTCACGCATCTCCACTAGATTATAACCGCGCTCGCGTAGAAACCGGGATCGCGTCGCCGTGTTCTCGTTCCGGACAAACATGTATGTATTTACATCCAACTTTGGGGCAACACTGGCTTGGTTGGACAAACATTCCTCGCAACCGTGCCAATAGCATCCGAGAAACTCGTAAACGGTATTTGATTTAGTGCTATAACCGTTGACCTTGACACCTTCAGGCGTTATAAACTCGCGAGCTTTTCTTGCATGCTGTATGGTCACTTGTTGTCAATGTTATTATTAGGTAGTATGCATCTAAGCACAAAACAACCATCGCACCCCTTCATGTTATGTGCAATGCATGTAACTTTAAATTTTCGCGCTTTCTCGGTAACATACGACAGAAACGATTCAACGGGATCTTCCATGAAAATGTGTACTCTTTCGCTACACATCGGACATCGCTCATCCAAACTGTCAGTGCATTGGATGCAAACAGATCAAACATTTGCGGCCACACATAGATTGGGCTCATGCAGAAATCTATCACTCGTCCCCTCACACACCTTCTCCTGCATTCATTCCAAATCATGAAAGATAAACATAGATGCTTTACGATCACCGGTGTCACCTCGAATCTTGTTAACGGGCATATAGCAAAGATGTCCAATAGGTTTCTGGTCCTTGCACATGGAGCAACGGCTGTATCCGCATCTATGTTTACCATTTACTTCAATGGTTTTGAGACACTTTAAACATCTACGTATTTTTTCACATAGTTCAGTGTCTTTGTGTCTGTGTGTTTTTTGCACTGTTCGCAGTAATAACCGTAGGTAAACGCCGATGTGAGGCTGGTAATTACGTTATAATGGTCGTCTTCTAGTAACAAATTTAAAACAACTCTACCGATTCTCTAGGACCCTCAAAATAAACCGAATCACCTATTCGCGAGTTATAAACTGCATTGGTATATGAAGTTAAATGATTTTGAAATGCTTGAACATGCTCGTAACTACCGCCCTGACTAAGATCTACCTCGCTGTTTTGGCAAAGTTGCATAGCTCGCTCTTGAAGTAAGGGGCAGACCATTTCCATAGTATGACGCATTGTATCGTTGCTTCTAAATGTTACTGCCAACACTAGGGCGCGAGATAAACAGTTGTTTTCATTTATTGTTGCAGTTACAACAACAATACCTTGTTTTTTGGCTTGACAAAAGTCTTCAAATTTTAAGCCCGTCAAGTTTTTGCGTCCATAGCCAACAGGTACCGACACTCAATCCACGTTTAAAACTAACATGTCACTCGAAAAAAGCTAGCATTGCTCTGCATTACCTTTTTCAGTAACGATATTATCACCTTCACCGACGACTGGTCCACCTTTCTAAAAGATACGCCGATTGGTTTATCTGGGAAATTTAGATTCCTTAATGTGATACCGACACGACCTGAACGAGCTGCACCCTTCACAATAATAAACCTCTTTTATAATATTAATAAGCAGTATCGTAAAGATAAAATCTAAAGGTAATTTGTGTGAGCATCTGTAGTTCACTTTAATAAACACTTATAAACAAGGATGTAATAATGCTTTACGGATTATAGTTGTTGTTATTTCAGATCTTTTACGATAAAAAAACCTAATTGATTAGCTAAAGAGTACTTTTCCAGTGAATACTTTATGTAAAGAGTGCTGGAAAGTTATGTGAAATGTCGACGCTAATGACACCTGTGGTGTATGTGATTTACCATTACCACAAGGAATGTGTGTGGTGTGAGGTTTAACGGTAACCCCGGATTAAAGCGCTGCCCTGCTCATGATATAGTTTTAATACATTATTAAAAACCCTTTATCTTTTTTTTAAGCCTATAAGCAAAACACTTTCAAAATGTTGCCGTAATTTAATTATAAACCATAATCGGATACTTTAAACAAAACGGCCAAAAGGTTTGATTATGACTCATAATTAAAACCAAGATGAGTGGTAGAAGTTGTAGTCCCAAGAGTGGATTCAACGGCCCTGTATCTGTCTTACGATTTTGTGTTAGGTTCCCTTAAAATTAGACCTCCAAATAAAAATATAGTTACTTTATACACGATTTAATGATGAACTAGTATTATTAATTTTTATTACAGGATATAAAGACAATACGATTAATGTAATGTATGATTAATTGTAATTGTAAAATAAGTGTTCCGTAACAGAGGACTAAGTCCATAGAACAGATTCAAGGGTCCTATATTTGTCTTACAACTTAGTTGGTGTTAGTGCCCCTTATCTCCAATTTTTCCCGTCATAACCATTACAAGGACCTGTATGTACTTTTAAAATATACCACTATGGGACCATGAACAAACAAAACCAAATTAGTCCTAGAAATTTACGGCTAGACGGCACTACAAACAAATTCTAGTTTCAGCCGAGGGTCACCATAGGGGACGTAGGCTTACACTTGCCCTATAGGAGCCTCCTTATTACTATTAGAATACAAATTTCACACCAAGTTCCGAAGGGGCCACGTCAGGGGCGCAGGTCCTAACACAAGCTCATATACCTGTCATAAGGTTAGTCACCTTATTAGAATACAAATTTCCAAATAGTGAGGGACTACGACAGGGGCGTAGGCCCTAACATAAGATCGAAGGCCTACATGGTAGTTCCTACACTTATCTTACAAGAACCTCATTATTAAAAAACTATTTCAAATTTCCCGCACAAGATCGGGTCCAAGAGAAAGTTCCTACACTTGTCTTACAAGAACCTCTTTATTATTAAACACAATTTAAAATTTTCCGCGCAAGACCAGGTCCAGGTCCAACCGATTTCTCAAGGTTAGCCTGTTTCTCAAGGTAAACAACTTTCTCAAGGTAAACAACTTTCTCAAAACCAACAACTTTTTCAACGTAAACAATTTTCTCATAGTAAACTACTTTCTCAAGGTAAACAACTTTCCCAAGGCCAACAACTTTCTCAAGGTAAAATGCGACCGAACAGATTTTTAAGCTAAGGTATACTGTAGTTGACTCTTAGCATGTTACAAAGTGACAGAGCTGTCTTTAGATCAGTATAACGATTTAGAGAAGCCACTTACGGTTAGTTCTGAAGTTGCAGTTAACTTTATTACTTTAAGCGAAGCGTGATTTTGACATATGTTTCTCATATATTTGCAGTTTGTTAATAAGTAAGTTAGCTCAAATCGAAACAGATCCTTCAGTTAAATTACTACTTTAAATTTTTGTGCCTTACTGAGACTTGGTCCACTTTAGATGTTATTACTCCTTTAACATTAATAATAATTATAATCTAATCAGCTATATTATTTTGGCGTACGTAATAGAGGTGACGCTTACATTTACAAACTAAATGTTCTAAACATTACGCAATTGGAATCAGGCGAAACTACTTTAGCTATTATCTTTTATGTTCTCTGATCACAATTGAATTGGCTTTGATTGTAACCTAAAAAACAGTCTGCTTTCTAGAATAACACTTAGTACAGAATATAAAACCGAGTGCTTGTAAATAATGGATTGTTTATGCAGTTATGGAATCTATTCGACACGTTAGGGCCCATTTTCTGCGGAAGAAACATCCTGAACATCAAACCTGAATCTGAATCTGAATCATACTTTACCTATTGTAGAATCCACTGATTGTAAAAATTTGTTATTTTAGCAACTATCCAGATACGTACTTAAAATTTTTGGTAAATAGGGTAACCCGGGACAACGTAAATTCGGGTATCAAGGGAAAAACTGATTTTTGTATATAATGTTTCTTTTTTTACAGAATGCCAAAATTTAAAGGCAGGACAAGGAACGAAGTTCTTGGACTGAGAGCAATATTATTTCAGCATTAAAATATGTAACAGATGAGAAACATATCGTCAGAGAAGCTGCTGACAAATATAATGTTTCTAAAACCTCTGTTCAGAGAAGATTTGCAGCATTAATAGAGGGTTTATCCATACACACAAAGCCAAAAATAGGTCGGTTTGAGGCCACATTTAACGACACATATGAACAGATCTTAGTTGATCATGTCAAAGACTTGCATAATAGATTAATGCCCCTAATGAAAAAAGAATTAGCTTATGATTTGGATGAGAATTTAAAAATCGAACACAGATTTAACAGAATTACTAAAACTGCTGGCAATGATTTCTATTACGAGTTTATAAAGCGACATCCAGAGCTATCTGTACGTTCACCAGAAGCTACTAGTTTAGCTAAAGCTGTTGGTTTTAATCAACCACAAGTAAATTTATTTTCCGATAAACTCAAACTCCTTTTGGATACTTACAAATTCGCCCCATCACGCATATTTAACGCTGATGAAACTGGTCTCTCCTGTGTGCATGAAAATGAACGTGTTTTGTCTCAAAAGGGAAAGAAAGAAGCAGGAAAAATGACTTCGGCTGAAAGAGGACAAAACGTGACAATTATGGTTTGCATGAGTGTTACTGGTACATTTATTTTTAAGAGACAAAGCATGAATGACAGATTGATGTCCAATGCTCCTCATGCGGCTCTTTGTGTTGCACAAGTTAATGGATGGATGGACGCATCTGTTTCTTTAATGTGGTTGAAGCATTTAGTTAATGATACTCAAGCAACTAAGTATAACCCAATCCTTTTGATTTTGGATAGCCACGGTAGTCATAAAGACCTTCAAGAAATTTTGTATGCACGCGAAAATAATATACATATGGTGAGCACCCCACCGCACACAACTCATAACATTCAACCCTTCGATCGCACATTTATGAAACCATTTAAGAAATCCTACAATGAAGCATGCTCAGGTTGGATGAGAGCTCACCCAGGTGCATGACTTGGATTATTCGATATAGCGAGGTTAGTTTCCCAAGCTTGCTCGAAGACTGCTCGTTTAGACATTGGAGAAAAAGGTTTCCAATGTACAGGAATATATCCATTTGACAGAAATGTTTTTATGATCTAGAATTCCTTCCCTACATAATGACTGATATTTCGGAAAACACAAAAACCAATCTTCAGAAAGGTCAGTGCATACCTCCAGTAAACAAGTTGTCAGCAATAACGACGCTAAACTTGAAGTTCCGCCAAAGGAAGTATTTAAATCTAGGCCCAGTGAAAATAAAGTTACTGCTGTTATCGAAGATCAAACACCAGAAGAACCATGAGACACCACCTCCAAAATAAAATATAGAACCAAGAAAAGCTATAACTCCATTTAATAAGAATACAAATACAACTGTTGCTGAAGTTCATATAGAAATTCCTAGACGATATACCTGTTCACCGCAAAAAATAGTTCAATTTGCAGAAAATCCTGCCAAACTTCAGTCTTCAACTACTGACTCCCCTTCTCCTTCCCCAGGCACTAAAGTAGATGTTAGAATTTTAGAAGAAATTTCGCCCCTTCCAAACTGCAGTCAAAGAATAATTGACAGCAGAAAAAGAAAAATGGAAAAATCTGAAATTCTAATCTCTTTTCAAAAACAGCCTAGAAAAAAAGGCTAAGAAAATAACGAAAACATTTAAGTTTGAGAAATCTTCAAAGGAAAACAAAAATAAGGTACAACAAAATAAGAAAAAAAACACAAAGAATAAAATAGGTGATTACAATATAATAAAAGAGGTGACTAAAGACATAAATAAAGAAAGCAGTGGTGGCAAGGAACAAGAAGGATATCCTTGCATAATATGTGAAGAGACACTCGATGAAGACTGGATCAAATATGACACGTGTCAAAAATGGGCGCACGAAGAATGCGCGGGTGTTGGCAATACATCATTTTTTACGTCTGCGACTTATGTAAATTTAAGTAAGAATCATTAAAATTTATTTCTGTACTACACCTTAATTTTCATTTTGAAAGAGTTTTCGTTCATAATTATATTTAAAATAAAGTTTAGCTTCTCAATTTTCTTATATTACTAGCTGTCCCAGGTTACCCTCCAATTTTATTACTTTAATAAATACAAGACATCTTTAAGTATCGAAAACTAATTAAAATTTTAAAATATTTAAACTGCTTTGTTCAAAATATTACTGATGTAACTTCCTATGATGACTACAAATTTAAATTTTTTTACAAGAAACTAAATTCTTAAGTGTCCCGTATCCGACATACCCCTACCAATTTTATTTGTTCCTAAGTTGACTCGGATAAAAATGATATTTATCTGATAAGTTCGTTTCCGAGCAACGATTCTTATTTGTTGTAAGTTGACTTTTTGTTATAGTTTAACTCAATATTAACAACTACGTAGTTGATGATCTTGAAGTGGTGGTAAATAAATTCATCCAAAGCTTCCTTTAACTCTCCCTATGAACTCTTAAATCCACTAACATATTGTAATCCATCAAATTTACGCTACAGCCTAGGTTTAAATGAGGCTTATAATAGTATATGTGCATTGATTTCAAGTTAAATCGAACTTTTGAACTGTATAAGCAGCTTGAAAAACATTTGGTTCTCCGGTCTTGATGACGGCCCTAATTATTTACTTTGGTCCATTGTACGAATTATAAACTAGCCACTGGTGCTATTAGTCAATATGTCTTTTCTAGAAGGCATTTTTTCTAAGCACTTAAAGTTATCTACCATGCATCGATGTTCGCAATCATGTCACCTGGATAAAAGAAAGGGAATATGCTGTTGCATAAGGTGTACATCCGATGTGTTTGATAATTTGAGCACGTGATTTAACCTTAATCGTCTTTCTTTATATTTCAATAAAACCTATTTTATTTTATTCAAACAGAAAAAATGAGTTATAAAACGCAACAGTGCTGTCAATGAATGCCCCGGTTCCTTTTAAAACTACAGAAAGATTTCTTGTTTTCTATATTGACGACAATTTGAACGGGAAATATCACTGAGACTGTCTTGTAAAAAATTATCCATATGCCAACAAGAACCTGGTCTATCGTATATTTTTCACAGTACAATTTTAAACCATCTTGGTTTATTTTACTTGATTTCTCTACACTACAGTTAGCAATCAGAATCGAAATTTGAACAGTTAGTGATACTACTGCTGCACGCATTCAAATTCTAAGATCTGAGACTTACAATTTTGTTATAACATATTTTACACAAACAAGTAAACTTAAAACAACAAGAAATATATTATTAAATTTAGTATGACAAAAGAAATTTTATACGTAAAGTCTGCTTTTGAAACTAACATGTATCAGACGAATGACAATTGTTCAAATTTTTATATTAAAGGTGTGTTGTTGAAATTGTTTTACTACCCATAATTACGCAATTTCTTTTCTATGTTTTGGTCATTTTTTAAATCAAATTTAAAAATTTGTCTCTACTCTTTATAAAACTATGACGTAATTTATATGTATATAGCAACAGTTTAAAATTTTTCAATGGATGTTAATATTACGATTTTGTTAAATTATTAATTGTGCTATTGCCACGATATGTGTATTTTTATGCAACGATTCTATCTACCCTGGCTACATGCTTGGATTAAGTTGGATTAGATTCTTATTTATTTATCATTCGCTGTCTGCAAGCAGATCAGTGAGCATCGCGTCTAACATTGTAAACGTACTTTGTTAAAAGTTTTACGTGCGTACGTTCTGCTACCTGCGTCGTTTTCACGATGACAGGTAGAGAGCCGCCACCCCGGAAGAGGAACCCGTACGCTCTTCGGAGTCGTCACGATGAGCCTGTGTTCGTACCGCTACCCGATGGTTTCTTCGAGACCGAGGAGAAGGTCCCTTTCAAGTCCTGGCCCTTCACCGAAGAAGACGTCTATAAGAAGATCCACAAGAAGAAAAAGAAGCCCAAGAAATTGGAAGAAGAGTTAGCTACTACACCGCTTCCAGCAGCTCCTACCAACGTTGTTGCAGAAGAAGAACCTCCACTGTCCGACGGGTTCCGGCTCCAGAAGAAGAAGCCGAAGAAATCTTCTAGAGACCGCCCGACCACGCCCACAACGGTCATCAACGCGTTCGAGGCCCTAGCTGACACCATGGACCGCCCGGACGTAGAAGAGCTTCCCACTGCCAGGGAGAGGGTTCCGCCAGTAATCCTTCGCGAGAGGGAGAACTGGGTTGCTTTCTCCCGAGAATTAGATCACCGAGGGATTGTCTTCACACGTGTGAAGGCAATCGCCGAGGGATACCGGATCCAGCCTGCCACTGCCAAGGACCGTGACAGGCTAATGCGGTATATGGATAGGCATGGTACACCGTGCCATACCTATCAGGCAAAGAGGGAACGTTTGTTCAAGGTGGTTCTACGGGGAATAACTGTAGAAATCTCCGAGGCTGACGTTACCTCCGAGCTTCAAAATCATGACGTTAACATCAGCTCTTGTTCCAAAATGAAGAAACAAGGCAGACCGATCCCGCTTCTGCTGGTCCAGGTACCATCCGAAGAGGACCTCAAGAAGATCCGGCTGGTGGAGTACGTGGCTCGCCTACGTGTCTCCACTGAAGACTTGAGGCGGAGTCCAGGCGTCGGGCAGTGTCACCGGTGCCAGGGATTCCGTCACGCACAGCGTTGCTGTAGAGCGGCGGCACGCTGTGTCAAGTGTGCAGGACACCACCACTCCAGTGAGTGCACCAAACCCCGTACGGACCGGGCAAGGTGCGTAAACTGTGGTGGAGATCATCCGGCCAAATTCAGGGGATGCCCGAGGTACCCGCGTCTCCCTCAGCGTAGGAAGACAGAAGCTCCACCGTCACGTCTCCCGCAGCGGAAGAAGACCGAAGAGTCACCACAACAGCGACAGAAGAGGACACCGCACACATCGGCACCCTCTCTAGTCCGAACCGGCGTTAGTTACGCCAAAGCGACGGCAAGCGGCAGCGAGATGGCTGAAGTAGCGGATGCGGCGAAAGCCGCAGACGTGAAAAAGCCCGCTTCCCCCGCTTTAGGATTCGACGCTGTTCTTGGCCTCCTGGGAGGTTTGGATATGGCGAAAGTCCTACCTGTCATCCGAAGGGTGGCAGTGGCCTTAGTTTCGGCACAAACTGCGACTGACCTGTGGCGAGTAATCCTCACATATGGTCAGGAGGTGTTTGCACTTTTTGTGTAAATATCTCCGGAACGGCGATGAGTAGGGATGTCGGGATAAGTATAGCTAACTGTATCAATATAATTAATTTTACATATTAACACAATCATTTGCTGCTAAATCACTTCTAAATCACTTACATAACACTAAATTTCAATAAACAACGCAATAACAATACTAATAATCTTTTCTATTCCATACAGGTAACACCCGCAAGAAGCTATACAGACCTCCGATATCCCGATCCATTTTGGTGCTCCGAGGGACCAGCCCCCTAATTCCAAGGAAACACCGCCCACCCATCCAGGAGTCCCGCCCACAACATCCATTAGATTAACAATAACATATTACTCAATTTAAGTAACGTAGTCTAACTAAACATGTTTTTTTTTTCTTTTTTGCCTAACTAATAAGTAACATGTTATAGACTTATAAAAAATGAAATGTATTATCTCAAAAAACTATGTAATCAACCGGCTGAAGAGGCCACCTCGCCTGAGCAGTCGACTGAAATTGTAAAATCCCTTTTATCAACTATTGTACCCATAATTAATAATAAACGTGTTAAAATTAAAATTAAATTAAATTATTTATTTAACTAGACAACAATTAATAATTTAGTAAGTTACAATTTGGGTGGTATATTAACATTAAATAACACAGGTTGCTTAATATAATACACAAGTAATATATGTAATACTTTACTAGAGCGAGTAAAATATGAAAAATGCATATTCTTTAATTTATCATATTTAAATGTTTACAATCCATACTGTTACGGACCGATTGACACTAATTTCATATTGCATATTTATAATTTGTTTGCATTTTTTTTAGTAAAAGTTGCATATCTTAGAATATTTATGCCTAATGTTATGTTTTTTATTTCAAAATCATATTGCTATAGCAAATTTATGCTTCTCTCAATTCTCGGTTCCAAAAATAGGGATTAAAATAACAACATCACATAGGGTTTAAAACCTTCTAATCATCAAGAAGTGGTTGTGGGAATTCCTTAATGATTAGCCTTCACATTTGAGAGACAGTAAGCCATACACAACAGCTTAACTATTCATTACTTCTTAGAACGATGTACTTACTGTTAATGACTGGTTGTGTAAGTACAATCTTTAACAATATATACAGGGTGTCTGTGAAAGGTTGGGAAATCTCGAAACTGGAGATACTAGAGCCTAAAATATATCGACTGAACTGAACATACCTTAGTCCAAATGTTGGTAGGTAAAAAGATACAGGGTATCAAAGTTGTAATTTTATTTTCTATTTTTCCTTATTGCTTGAGAGGTTTTTTAGATTTTTGCATAAAACTCGGTATATGGGGGTTTTTTGATATGAAAAATAAGATTCTGCCCTTAATTTTGGCCAGACTTATAGAGGGTGCCACACACAGCATTATATTAGTAAATAACCTGTCAGAAAATCTTTGCGTCACCCTGTATGCGATAATTGATCGAAAAATCTTAATCTCTCATCCTTTCTCAACAAAAAAGATGTACTTGTTAGGAGTGGTTAAATTATATAATTTCTGAGATATTTGCTTTTAAACGTACCAATGCATTTTGAATCCAGTGTACAACATATTTTTTTAGCATAAGTCAAGTTACTCGGAAAAACATCCGCATAGTGTTGATATGGTTTCTAATGTTTATTATAAGATTACCTTCAGTGTCACTAATAATTATCAGTTAAAATTTTGTTCTAAACTTAAAACATTATGGAATACACGTATGTCAGGTGTGTTTCAATTTAATTGTTTCTGAGATATTTGCTTTTAAACGTATCAATGCATTTTGAATTCAGTGTACTACATATTTTTTTAACATAAACCAAGTTACTCTGAAAAACATCCGCATAGTGTTGCTATGGTTTCTAATGTTTATTATAAGATTACCTTCAGTGTCACTAATAATTATCAGTTAAAATTTTCTTCTAAACTTAAAACGTTATGGAATGTACGTTTGTCGAATATGCTGATATGCCTTTAATGTATGAGTTGGCACGATCTAATGATTTAAGAGAAGATTTTACGCCGAAAGGTTTCCCAATAGACAATCGCCAAATTCAAAGACTTTCCAACGTATTGAACAGCGGTTACGAAAAACTGGTAAGAAACTTTTATTATCTTAAATAGTAGAGGGGTGTGAAATAACATTTAACATTAACTTTTTGAAGATAGTTTTATGCCAAATATGGGTGGAGTTCCAACAAGTATACGTGCAGTTGAATTGGAAGAAAATGTTCTGGATGCTGTCGCTACAGATCCTACAATTAGTGTTAGAAATGTAGCACACGAATTACAGGTTGCAAAATGTACAGTAAACAGCATTTTTCTAGAGAAACTGCTGCATCCATACCACATTCAAAAAGTTCAAGGTATAAGCGTGGATGACTACCCTGCAAGAGTACAATTTTCTACATGGCTCTGAGAGAGGTTTAAGCATAGGATAATGAATTTCGAACGAAGCAGGATTTCGTAGGGATGAGCCCATCAACTCGCATAATTTACACATTTATGCAGACGAAAACTCTCACGGTATAAGACAAACCCGGCATCAAGTACAATTCAAATTAATTTGTGGGCAGGAATAGTTGGACATTATGTAATAGGACCTGTTGAGTTATCACCTAGACTAAATGGCCAACGATATGTAGAATTTCTTGAAGAACAATTATTCAATCTGTTAGAAGATCATTATAAACACGCATGAACATGTGGTTTATGCACGATGGTGCTCCACCTTATTTTAGCTTATTATTTAAATATAGTATATCCAGACCAATGGATATGCCGATCAGGACCTGTGTCCTGGCCGCCTAGATCATCGGATTTAAATCCTTTGGATTTCTTCTTCTGGGGTGAATTGAAACAATGTGTTTATAATACTCACGTGGAAATCAAGAATGAACTACCGCAAAGAATTTTCCACCATGCCCAGGAAATAAAGAATAATGTTCAAATACTTTGGATGATGCAACAATTACTAGTTCGTCGTGCGCGGGAGTGCATTAATCAAGGTGGTGCTCATTTCGAACAATTTGTCTAGTTATTCTTTAGTTAATAGTTTCCTTTAAATTTTCTATTTTATTTAGTATGTTTTTTTTAAATCGGCCCAATCCGTACATTAAATGCATATTAGCATTATTCAACAAACGTATACTCCATAACGTTTTAAGTTTATAACAAGATTTTAACTGATAATTATTAGTGACACTGAAGGTAATTTTATAATAAACATTAGAAACCATAGCAACACTATGCGGATGTTTTTCAGAGTAACTTGATTTACGTTAAAAAAATGGAGAATACTGAATTCAAAATTCATTGATACATTTAAAAGCAAATATCTCAGAAACTATTAAATTTAGACACTCCTGACAAGTACATTGAGAAAGGATGAGAGATTAAGATTTTTCGATCGATTATTGCATACAGGGTGGCGCAAAGATTTTTGCATGTTATTTACTAAAATAATGCTGTATGTGGCGCCCTCTACAAGTCTGGCCAAAATTAAGGGCAGAATCTTATTTCTCATTCCACTAAACCCCATATACCGAGTTTCATGCAAAAATCTAAAAAACTTCTCAAGCAATAAGGAAAAATGGAAAATAAAATTACAACTTTGACACCCTGTATCTGTTTACCTATCAATATTTGGACTAAGGTATGTTCGGTTCAATCGATATATTTTGGGCTCTAATATTTCCAGTTTCGAGATTTCCCAACCTTTCACAGACACCCTATATATATATATATATATATATATATATATATATATATATATAGGGAGCATTACCTACCTTTTCCTTTATTACTTTACTTGGTTGACTATCACAACTGGTAGTGGATGGAGATAAGCTATTTTTCTGTGTGTGCAGTAAACCAGTAAGTAGACAATAATTATGATTCACTGATAATTGCACAAGAGGTTTGTATTTTACCGAGTAAATTTGTGTTATTTATTAATAATCAATTGCTCAATCAATTAATAAAAGTGCAACACCGAAGGTAAAGAATTTTTAGATTGACAGTTTTTCGAGTCAAATTACTAAAGGAAACAGGTTAGAATTTAAACAACACAAATTTACTTGATATAAATACAAACCTCGAGTGTAATTCGGCATGACAATTTAACGAAAAAGAAATTTTGAAACTTTAATGTAATTCAATATGTGGGTAGTTACTCATTCTTAAAATAACACAATGATACAATGAATTATTGACAAATATCAAACTATTTATATGGGAACAAACACTGCGATAATTAGAACCACTAGTGCGTTTGTCGCTGTAAAAGTTGTAGGTAACTTTTTCCGCTGTCAAAGTGACAATTGCACTACGACTTACGCGATTTTTCATATATGAGTTAAATTGTTTGAAGTACACAATTCATTTAATCTATATAAACATTTAACGTTTGAAATTGATTAAAAGGCGTTAAACTATTTCTACTTCGCCATCTATTTTTCTGTGCTGAACAACGAAAATCATTTTGGAGTTTCATATATAGGCGGGTCAAAATTTGAAAATATTTCATAGGCGACTTGCTTAGCGCATGGAATTAATAGGGTCGCTGAAGAGATCAGGGATCAGTTTTCTTTATTCAATGATTTAATTAGTCATGTGGAAAAAATTTTCCTCATGGCCCCTTCGAGAATTCAATTTTATACGGAGAAACTACCCAATACTCCATTGCCTCCACAACCAGTAATTACCCGCTGGCGTACATGGTTTGAAGCGTCACTTTTTTATGCAGAAAATTTTGATGACATTAAAGGACTCATTTTACAACTGGATAGTAGCAACCAAGCTATTACACAGTCAAAAACATTGTTAGTATCTCATGATTTTCCTTGTCAACTTGCGTATTTAAAAAGCAATTACAGTTTTGTACCCAAGACTATTTCAGATTTAGAGAAACGTTATATGCCATTGGCTGAATCTATGGAAATAATTAATAACTTTGATCAATTGTGTTCACATGTTAAGGGAAAAGTTGGAAAAAACGTTTACGGAAAATTAAGTTATGTACTTAGAAAGAATCTTGGTGTTGCAAAAGTGTTACGGGGAGAGCTAGCAGAGTTAGAGTTAAGTCCAGATGTTATTTCAAAATTGAAAAATGCCCCAATTACTTCTGTCGATGTAGAAAGAAGTTTTTCTATATATAAGTACATGTTTACTGATAGGAGGCAATCATTTTTATTGGAGAGCTTTGAAAAACATTTGATTGTTAATTGTTTTGGTAATATAACTCAATAATATGCTAATTTTTGTAATTCGTATTTAATTGTAATTAAGTTACAGATATTAATACTTAATAAAAACTAATAATGTAATTTTGTAATGTTTCTAATACATTTAATTCGCATAATAAATATTATTGTACCGTAATTTTTTTTATTTTGTCCTTGCGAGAAGGCAAAAGTGCTTGCATATATTTCTTTTTTTTTGCATATTTTCCGCGCTCTATACATTACGTAATATGGTGCATGTGTATGTTTTTACTTTTTTATGGAAGTCGGTTATATGTTTCACGCAGTCACTATGGAAGTCAAAATAAACATTAGTAAAAACGTTTTAGATAGGTTTCTGAAAATCCTTTTCATTCAGTGATTTAGAGTTAGGAAGGGTTTGGATGACAATTGTTAACTCCAATCTGATGAATTTCTTAGGAAAACATTTTTAATAAGTGAGACACTTATAATATTTGAACCCTACATAAAATTGGTAACGACATTATTTGGAGTTTCATAAATAACTATGGCAATACTACCGATAACTCTTATTTCACAATATTCTAATGGCTCTTTTTTGTAACTTGAAAAAGTCAGAAGCGCCAAAGTATTTGCTACCTTATAGGTGACTGAAAGAAAATGTAAAATGCTAATTTAATTGTACCGACAAGTTATCTTAGGGTCCTAATCTCTTTTAGACGTAAAAGTGCATGTGCATGACCATGCCGTGATACTGAAGTAAAGCACTTTTTCGAGCCGTATAACCTCCACCGAAATTGACAATTTTGGTATTTTTTATTTAATATTAGCTTGTCAGCGGTGATTATATCTTTTGCATCAACTTTATCAGCAGTGCCGGTTAAGTTGCGGTAAGAATTTTATTGTTCCGCATAGATGAAAGTATTACCATACGCAAACATAATGGATTTATAGGGCAACATATTTGCAAAGGTCATTTGCATTGATTATGAAAACTAGTGGGCCTAGTACTGAACCTTGATGCACATCGTGCTTTACATGATCATAATCACTGTTATTATTAGTAACACATTTATACCGGTTGGTCAAGTAATTACTGAATAAGAAAGTATTTCCTTTTTTTTAATTTTGCAATTTCTTTGTTAAATTTGACACTACTTGGATACCAGTAATAAATATAAACTTAATAAGAGCAGTTAATGGATGTAGTTTTATATCAGCAGTTTTGTTAAATATGAATGTATTCATTCCTATGATATCAAAACGTTTAGAAGATTTTAACAATCGTGTTGTATCTATAACCAGGATGTTCAGTAACGGGATAAAGAGAAAATGAAGTACATGAAAATATTTGAAGAATATGTATTGACCACGTTTTTAAGTTTGGTTGATGACGTTAATCAATGAAAAAATTTGTTTGGGGTTAGCAGCATCACATTCAGTAGTGCCAAAGACTGTATCCCCGAGGTTATAGTCTTTAGTAGCATCACTACTACCAATGGTTTCATAATTTTGTTAATGTTCTTCAATTATACACGTTTCAAGTGATTCGTTGCATGAATTGAATTTTCTCTCTAAAAATAAAAATAATAATAAAATTATTTGTAACAGTAAAAAGGATTTAGAGGGTTTGTCAGAAATATACAACACGATCTTATACAACTGGTAGTAATCTAACGTCTTTTTTTTTGTCACACATTAACAAAAGAATAAGAATACTGGTGTAGAAAAATTTATTCGCAAATACATATTAACAATACAACGTGAGAACCAAATTTATAGAAAGTTAACGTACGAGAACAAGGAGGAGAGGAAAATATTGTTAAATAGTTCTATTTTGAAAATCAGTATTCCGAATAATATACTAACTGATCAGAGCACAGAGTTTCAGCAAGGATTCTTAAGGAGTCAACCAAAATTTTGGGTATGATGCGATTTAATTCGACCGTGTATCATTATTAAACATGAGGACCTTTACTCATAAAAATATGAATGCATATATTAGAATTTAAACTTCAAGTTATCATCAAGTATGGAGCACGAGGGTGACCTTTTAGTATTTTTACTTAATTATACTGTACATTTTAAAATGAAATATGCACCGTTTTAAGTAATTTTTGTGAAATTGTGTAACACTTCGAAAGGTAGATTGGTTGTGTAATTCTGATAAAAGAACTAACATTTAGGTTACAGATACTATGAGACTACGAAAAAATTATTGGAGATGACAAGCTAGATAAAAATTGTACTAGCATTACGTAAAATTTAATAATAAGGTACTAGTGAAAAGTGAGAACAATAAATTAGAAGCGTAGTTATTAGATTAGATAATAAACTTATGGCCGCGCATAAAAATAGAGTAAAAAATTTAATGTGAAACTGAAAACAGTAAAAGTGACCATTGGGTTCAATTGGTGTGTTTCAGTAAGACAGGATATTGTGTGAGACTTCGTACAACGGAAAAAATGACCAGGCAAGGTTTTCTCATTTTTTCCCGTAGGTGAGAGGTGCAGTGTAATAATTGTAATTTGTAAACTTTCCGGGCAGAATCAATAATGTATCCTATTAGAAAGAGGGATTCTTTGTAATATTTCAGAAACATATATAAATATAAATGTTCTTTATTACATTGGAAAGAGAATGGAAGGAAAAGGCTCGAAACAACGGGTTGTTTATACGTTGTGGAATGTAACATACACGAAGTATTCATTAAATGTAAGTTTTAAGTAAATTGTGCCTCCGCGAAAATCCTATCTATACATGCACGTACTGCGCCATAAAAATGCTTCACAACCAACTCCTGAGTTATATCTAATAACTCTGGTAAGCCCCAAACCCGTACAGACTTTTAAATACTACAGGCATGCACCAGCTCGTAAAATGCGCAATAGACGTCACAATCGTAGTCGGGCAGCTCATCTCGCACGGATAGACAGATATATGATGAATGGCCTAATAATTTGCATGCACTCCAGTTAGCATCATATTTAAAATTTAAATGGTCTAACTAGTTTATAGTAAACGTAAATACCAACATTTCAAACCGAAATTACCTAGGGCTACTATGAAACAATTTTTTTAGTTATGAAAAACCAAGGGCGGTTTTTAGAAAGAATAAGTATCGAAAAGTTAAGACATGAGATTGAGTTACCAATGTATAATATTTTGTAAAAGAACTTAGTACTTCAAAGCTTTCAAGCGAATTTGTTAAAGTTAGAATTTATTCAGTAATTTTTTACATATACTTGTACTTACTAATATTTTGTTTGTTGTAAAAAAAGGGTAGTATCTACATTATAAAAACCCGTTTGTTGCAGTACAAATCTTCCTAATCATTCCAATGCGTATATGTATCATATAAACTACGTAATGGCGCTCTTTATTAAACATTTTGGCTAACAAAGTATACAAAACAACTCAAAAGAATTTCGTATAATTTTGTAGTATAAAGTAGTAAACCATCCTTATTTTGCACGAAAGCAAACAAAGCATTCATATCTTTATGGGTAAGTTAGCTAACTATCGCCTCCCCTTGTAACGGCATGCCTTTAGTATTAAAAGGCAGTGATAGTATTTTGATGGAAGCAGGAACGTTACAAAGCAATATTTGTACATGGTATCACTTTTTACTGGTAGATATTAAAGCATTATTGCGGAAAGGTACCCTATTTTAACGAACTCTTGTTATTGAAGATTTAGAAAATATGTAATTATCTAAATCACAATGTATAAAAACTCCTTTTTAAAGCACACATTCAGTATAAACAGATAAGGAAATTGGCGCTGTAAAAGGCACACAGTCGCTTTTCATTAAACAAGATATGAAAGCGCTGAATCGTAGTTGGCAGTTAAAATAGTTGCGTTCATTTTATTTTCGTCAGCACTTACTAGCATAAAAATAGGGTTTTGGGCATCTGCCGTTGACTGTTGCAGTTAATTTGAAATTAAACTCTAATTATATAAAAATTTATATGTGGGATACTATGGTGAGAGAAATGATATTATATATTGAACGCCATAAGTTTCTTGTTGCCTCGAAACATCAACGACATGGTGAAAAAATAAGTCATAAACCACTAAAGAATACTCCAGATTTTTAATGAAAGCTCGATACACACGTAGAATTAATTACAAAACTATCCTTGTACTTTTAGTTTAAAGTAACATAAATTTCAGTAACCAGAAACTTTAATATTAGAATTGGCTTACATCAAGAGTGCGTAAGCGCTGTTTCTTGTGAACACTCCTATTTTAAATAAAATTCATACAGCTTACTAGTTTTTTTTAAGGTATTGTTTTTATATGTTCTATAATGTATACTCCTGTAGCACATCTAACAGAATTATTATTTCGTGGCTAAGCAGATTCTGATCGATACATATATAGTAAAGGTACAACAAGAATATTAAGGGTGTAATATTTGTATCAAGTGATATATTTCTTATAAAATTTAATATTGTACCTACATAACAGTATTTGCACTCTCCCTTGATGACTTCGATTATATAACTGTCTTTAAAAATTTTGCACTCCGAATGTAATGTATGTGTTCTATGAATTGAATTTTTCATAAATTGTTCAAAGAAAAATGTGAACACATTTTTGAAGAGAATAATATCACGTTGATGCTTATACACAAAACAAAGTAGTGATAATTTCGAATATAAATGTTTTTCTCGACGCTTCAAGCGTATGTAAACATAGTTCTATTAGTAGGTATTTAAGATATAATCAATTCCATTTCTCAAAAAAATTCAATTATTAATTTTATTGCACAGAATGTGATTCTAGGAGCGTGCCAAGTAAATATTCTTTAAAATTCCATCCCTAAGGGGTGCTAAAGTTTGAATGAAGAAAAATATCTTTTAAAGGTTACTTTGCAAGTGTACTTCAAAATAAATAAAATAACACATGTTATTATTAAAAATTCGTCTACTAAGGGGGAGAACGGGGGTGGTAAAGTTTGACAAATATGTACTTTATATAGAGTGTAATCATCCTCTAATAAAAGTTATTTCATCCCTATAGAAAGTAAAATTGGGGATAAAACAAAACGGTGCGCGTACGAAATAGCTTATGACAGTTAGTTATATATGTCGCAGGAATATTTTAATAGCCGTAAACTTACAAGTTACCTAGGAAATTTGTCAAACGACTATAAAATTCACATGTTCCCTGATGGATTTAAGGAATCTTGTAAGGCGACTGAGCCACCTTAGTATACTTGTAAGACAACAACATTTCTGACAACTTTCCGAGTTTAATGATTTCTGTATACGGAAATTTACAAGTTTTCCGGTAGTTATTGATACAGTTGTAAAAGATGTTCATTTCACGGAGTTTGAGACGAAGGGGACTGCAACGTCTCACCGGCAGTTTCTACGAGCCGGTAAAGCATTCGAGATCAATGAATAAAAGGCACAAAGAGCATTGAACATTTATTTGAAATTTCAATATATATATATATATATATATATATATATATATATATATATATATATATATATATATATATACGAGAATCAAATATAAACAGAAATTTTTCCAATTTCGCTTAGCGTAATTCGATCTAGAGATTCGATGCTCGAGTGTTTTTGGTTTATGAGGAGAAACCGGTTGTAGCAGCTGCGTCGGTGCTGTCCGCAGTACAGCCATCACTGAGCGCAGTACCTTCGTCTGTTGACAAACGCATCATCATAAAGTTTTAACCAATGAAGGCATTAAACCCTCGAAATTTTCACTCGTTTGAAAGCACAGTTTGGGGATGCTACACTGTCTCAGAATCGAGTGTATACGTGGGTTAGAGAATTCAGGGATGGGCGAGAACGTGTCGAAAATGAAAGTCATGATCGACGCCCACGAACAAGTCTCAAATGACAGCATCCGTGCTGTTCGAGAGCTTAAAGGTGATCGCCGGTTAACTATTGAAGCAATCTCATCAAAAGTGGGTATTAGCTATATGTTCATCACTGATCAACGGCTTTAGAAAAATTACTGCTCGCTGGGTTCCAAGGTTGTTGACCGAAAATCAAAAACAGGTCATCGGAGCTCAGTGAAAGACATCTGAATCGATTTCAACAAGAAGGAGGTTTTTGAGGCGTATTACACTCCCGAATCAAAAATGGCGAGTAAGGAGTGGCGAAGAAAGAATGAAGGCTGCCCAGTAAAAGCCAAAACCCGTCTCTCAGCCGGAAAAGTGCTTTCAACTGTTTTCTTTGACTCAAGAGGAGTTTTACTCATTGATTTTCTGCACGATCAACGAACAGTAAATGCGGCTTACTATTCTGAGTTATTACAGTCGCGTATCGAAGCAAACGACGGGGTATGCACATTCGAGACGTCATCATCCTCACGACAACGCCAGGCCACATACCGCAGCCTTGACAAGGGATAAATTGGAAGAAATGCGCTGGGAAACCCTTGAGCACCCTCATTATAGCCCTGACTTGTCACCCTGTGATTATTTTTTGTTTGCGCCCTTGAAAGAATCACTTAGGCAAACGATTTGAAAGCAATGAAGAAGTAGAGGAGTATGTGCGCAATTGACAACTCGCCCTCAAACTTTTATGAAGAAGGAATATTCAAGCTTCAAATCGGTGGCAAAAGTGTTAGAGCTCAAGTGACTACATTGAAAAATGTTAAATGTTTAGTTTATGTATACCATTGATCAATAAATTTATTTTACAAAATTACCGTTTATATTTGATTCCCTCGTATATATATATATATATATATATATATATTTAATTTTATGTTTGCTTTGGTATGATATTCCGTTCTTCCGGTTATTATCATTTCTTCCTCCTTCTTCGACTACGTTTCGACTAAATCTCACTGGCATTCTCAAGTCTTCTTTTAGTTTTCTTTCGTTGCTGTGTACTCGAACAAAAACTGTTATGTTTTGTTCGAGCAACGAAAGAAGACTTGAGATAATGGTCGAAACGTCGTCGAAGAAAAAACGAAAGAACAATATCTATATATATATATATATATATATATATATATATATATATATATATATATATATATATCTTTTAATATTCAAAATACGAAAAAGTTATAAGAGAGACTTTTGGTAGGTATTTTTGCGCCAAATTGGAAACAATTTTTTTTAGTAATTATTTTTCGGGTTACAACCCAAACATGCATTTTTTTGAATGGCAACTATAGGTGGTTATGGACTCAGTCGATGGCTTATTTTTTTTTTATTTCAAAAATGTACAGCTTTGTATATTTAGTATTTATTATCTGTTATCTCACAATTTTCAAAAAATTGTAATTATAGTATTTATTAAACAAATGCAATGTTTGCCGTGGTGTGCTGTGACAATTAAAAACAAAACTCTTCATTGATTGACTGTCAAATAGTAGATATTGAATTATTTGCTGTAATTCGTATAGTGAATATTAATTTATTAATGGCTTATTCTTTAGAAGAAAGAAATGATATGCCTTTTTGCTATTACGTGTCTAACAGAGATCCTAATGCTGCTTCGAAATTAAATCTTAAAACTTATATGGAAAAAAGACTACCTCAAAATTTTAAAATTAATGTTAATACAGAAACAGAAGAACGTGTTTTAGCTTACGTCGAATTTAAACCTACTACATCTCTTCGTGAAATTGCGAACGAGTGCAACACTTCCAAAGATGAAGCCCACGTTATTTTGAAACAAAATAATTTTAAGCCATATCATTTTCATATAGGAAATACATTGTATGTTGAAGATTATCAGAAAAGATTACGTTTTGCTACATGGTTGATTAATGAAAGTCGAGCAAACAATCAATTCTCGAAAACCATTCTTTTTACCGATGAAGCAAAATTTACAAACAACGGCATCTTCAATAGAAAAAATTCTCATATTACTGTTGAGAGGAGAGACCAATATGATTTTTCAGTAAACGTTTGGTGCGGTATTATTGGTACCAAAATCCTTGGGCCGTTTTTTATGAATACAATTTAAATTCCGAAAGATATCTAACTTTTTTACGAAACGAATTTGAAGAAATTTTGGACGACCTTCCGTTGAACGTAATTCAAAATTTGAATTATTTTCAACACGACGGGGCACCAGCACACAATGGATTACTTGTGTAACTATTTACAGGAACGTTTTAATAATTGGATAGGAAATCGAGGTCCAATAGCTTGGCCGCCGCGATCTCCAGACTTAACCCCTGGACTTTTTCTTGTGGGTGCAATTAAAGACAAAGTGTACCGAGTAAAACCTGGTAATCTAGACGATTTAAAAATAAAATTCGTGTTGCTATACAACAAATTAGAACCCAAAGTTTATTAAAAGTTCAAAACGAAATTTTAAAACGATGTCAAATGTGTGTTCAAAATAATGGAGGGCATTTTGAAGCACTTCTATGATTGTGTTATCTGTTTATATTTTTTGCTGTTACTCTTCGTTGTAAGTTAAATTTATTTAGAACTTTTTTATTTTGATAATGTAGTACATTATTTCTTGTTGTTTCCACAAATTTAGTAGTAGAATATGAGCCCATTTTTCTTTTTTTCGACGACGTTTACAAAATCTACATTCTAATTTTTTTTATAAATGTATTCTAAACTATATACTATTACAGTGGCTCAGCGGTAAAGGTCCTTCTCAGGACTAAGCCTGATGACGGAAGCAGGGTCCGCTTCAGAAACGTCGCGCTCAAAAAGCAAAAATTGTGGAAATAGGTCGATCAACTCAACTAATATGAAACCACAGTTACAAAACACTTATAATACAGAACTATAATTCACCTTCGAATTACAAAAAGGCAACACACTCTCAAGTCCTCATTCCCCAATCACTTCATAACTACAGCCATATGTTTTGTAAAGATTTAAATTTCGCGGTCCTTCAATTTTGTGACAAAAGTAAAAAGCTAGACTATTTACAACAAAAATAAATTTTTGTCGCCACTAAAAGACTCTGTCTCAAGAAAGTTCAGGATTTCCACAACCATTTGCTACTAAATTAATAGCTTTGCTCTTTTTGTACATTTTAGTTTTTCATATTTCCAGCCTTTATACTTTACATTTCTACCACGCTATTCTAATCGTACTTAGTCATTATCTCAGTTTCTCTACTATAATGACTTTGTTAGCGTCCAACTGCATATGTTATTTTCCTCTTCTGCGCTCTCAGTATTAACGGGTATTTAAGTTTAACGATTTAAGAGATTGTCGACCTTTAAAACACTTTAGTTTTTAAAATAAATTGTTACCACAACTGTATTGTATGTATTTATTAACCTCACATTTTTAATTTTAATGGTCGAGGTGTATTTCTATTTCAATGCATCGATACGCTACACCTTCTCGTTACTAGTAAGGTTCGATTTTGTTTTCATAGTTTGCAAAACATTATTTTCAATTGTAATATTAGACATTTGATTGTCTGATGTATCAGATATTATAGGATATAACTAGGATCCCAGTTCCGGATAAATTATGAAATCAAATCATTCAAATCGTTTGCAGTCGAAATTCACTATAATCCCAGTTAGAGCTTCTGGCTTTTGTCTGCAACAAGTTTTACACCGAAGAACATTCTTGAAATGCATTTTATAATATTTGGATATTTTTAGTTCACATAAAATAAAATTTCGACATAATTAAATATAAAACAAGTAATATAGTCTTAAAAAGGAGTAGGTAACAACATAAAATCACTATATAAAGATATGTAAGTAACTACTATCAATCTCAGATCGTTATGCTGTGCATTTCTTGCACATTCGCTTATTAGTATCATGTTTTGTGCCTTTTTTGGAGGTACATTTAATGTCCAAGGAAGGCACAAAGCGCACGTTAAAGTATCAGTTTCAGTTTTTGTATGTGGTATGTTGCACACAACAACAGATTTACTATGTCATAGTAACTTGAAACCGCAACATTGTTCTTAAAACACTGAAAAAGAAGTAGATGAGCAAAACGGTCTAACAATTTATTTTTAACCAATTTTTTTTATAAATCTTAGTTAGCGGTAACAGCATTTGCTATATTTTATATTTCAGTTGGGATGCTTGGCACACTTTGGATTATAACGTTACCTGCACGTCTAATCCTGTTTGAGTTTCGCGTACTACCGTTTCAAAATTAGTTAATTTTTGGGATTAAAGCGGTCTTGGTTCAATTTTTCTTAGTCATTCCGTTGTAGCTTACAACATAACGCAGTATTTTTTTTATTTTTGTGTGATTGTGGATGTATCAGTTCCAGATTTTTCCAGCATTCAACATTTTTATTTTATTTTATTACAACTATTACAGCTACTATTACTACTCTAGTATGCTGGCGAGTTATGCACAGATCATCATCTGCATCCATTTAGTTATTTGTAGCCGGCAAGTGAAACACCACCCACACTTCAAGGTTGTTGTTACATATTGCACACAACCATGGCATCTTTCCTTAGTATTAAATAACAATAATTCTTATACACAAAGCGCTATTATTCACCGCAAAACTGTATTTTTTTAACCATTGGAGGAGTACACAAACATTTATCTATCATAGCTACTGACTGGAAGGTATCATTCTTAGTATATATCTGTGATCTTAAAATTCATAGGCTGACTCTTTCTCAAATTGAGAGAATGCACAACGCAAGATTAACGATGCAAATGTATGTGGGTGAGGTTAGAGGAAAGTCTGGGCCTGGTAGGCCGCGTAAAACTTAGCTGAATGTACTAGAATGTATGACAAAGGAAAGAAAGATAAGGAGTGTTAAAAATAAAAGGGCATGTCAGAGACAATGTATGACTCTTACGAAAGCTAGGGAAGTATGCGGAGATAGGAAAGCATGGGGATAGATTGTGAATGAAAAATAAATAAGAGGCAGGGATTGTTTTGCCTACCCCGCCAGGGAATGCGTGAAGGTTAAGTTATTTCTAGTATTGGACTTACTTTCAAATTCTTTGACATACCGCTATTGAAATAGTTATTATAGTTTTTCAAATTGCATGTTGTCCCATTGTAAATCAATCAGTCTACCAGATTTGACATTTATCTTTTGATTGGAAGTATTCCAATATGAGGTAAATTAGATACAACATATTTTGAACAAAAACAACTTAGGGACAGTAAAAGTGGAATATTTCATGAAAATGGTAAGATGTATGAGTGAATAAACTAAATTAAGTCATTAAAAATTATTATTAATTTTATTAAATACATAAATAAAATTTTACCTCGAGTAGGATTTGAACCTACGACCTGTACTTTGCTAGAGTACCGCGCTAACTAACTGCGCCATCAAGGTTCAAGCCCCAATCGATGTAAATTTTGTCTTTATGTATGTAGAACTGATGTAAATTCTAAATATAATGAGATAACAATCAAATTACTTATATTAATGGAATGTGAGCCTGCAATATCGCAAGGATTCACACATGCCAAAGCATAATAAATTAAGTCATCTTTCCAAACGCAAAGCACATACCTACTTGGAATAATTTTAAATAAGATTTGTTGCTCTGTGCTCTTAAATTGCATACCTTTCTGATGAACATGCCATCCTCTCTTCCAGTATTCGTAGTGCTGATATGTACTAGTGACTTAAAACCAGGTATTTTTTTTTTGTTAATTCTGTATTTGTAAGGAAATACTTCCACAAGGTAAACATCATTACATTCCGTAAATAAAAATAATTGCCTATTAGTATTTTTTTTTCTTATCTAAAGAGCTATGTAAAATCTGTTCTACAGTTGTATACTGTAGTTCAAAAAATAGTTTATTACGAAACAAAATGTTTTATATTGCGATAATGTATGTTGGAGAAACTCAATAATATTGTAAAGTAGATTTCTTGCATTTAGTATGCTATTAGGTGTGAACCCGATTGACAGGAAAGTTTAACGATTTGGTAGTATATAATTATACAGTTCGTGAGTCTTTGAGGTATTCTGAACTCATAAAATCTTTGAAACCTTCGTTTTCGTTTGATCAAGAAGGAAGCGTTGCGTAAACTAGCCCAGTAAATTATTTCTAGTCCACCGATGATCATTAAAGTCTTTGTGTATATGATTTAGAATATTGTTATCAAGGTTTTCTCAAAAATCACAATAATAATGTTATACACAGAAAATATTATGGAGCCGTATAATCGTAATTATAATTCTGAAAGGTGTTAAAAAGGAAAAATGAAAAACGATATACATTTCAAGAAAGTTCTGAGGATATTCAAGTTAGTAATTTTATAATAATCCAGGATCTTGAAAGCGAATATATTTACTACCAAGGAGATTGTAGGTAAGCAATAGTTATAAGAATTAAATATAATGCGTCCCTTGTGACTGTTAATAGGCAACTTTATCAAATACTTCAGATTAGTTGAATATAAGGACTTTAGTTATATAAAAATCTATATGGTTCAACTTCTTTCGTAAGGGAAGAGAAGATAACGTATTCTTTTAAAGTAAATATTATTTTGTATCGCTATAATGTCAAAATATTTGGAAATTTAAAATTCTGCTTTCTGTTACAAAACATAGTCTATATTTCACTTATCATAAGTTATATTTAGATTTTAATTACAACCTTATGGGTGTATTGCACCATCATGTGCGCCAGAATGTGTTTCTAATCCGACTGTATTTGCAAATTTTCGTTAAACTATAGAGTGTAAACAATTGTATACTCAAAGTATAAGTTATACTTTACGACTAGGTGAACAAAGTTGGAATATATAGGTTCATTCATTTTATTGAAAAAAAACCTATAACTAACTTGCAAACAATTTTGTAATTCTGGTACCTACGTGACGTTTGGATTTAGTACTGCACTTTATTAAGTTACAAAATGCCGCTATAAGAAATTTATTGCTTCATTGGAGCTATAGATTTTTCAACTCCAAAGAAGTATCGACGTGTTGTTCACCTTAGCAGTATTCTTTTGTACATGTACGGGAAGTATACTTTTGTGATACTTAATCAATATCTATACTATATAATGTATAAGTTGGGCAGACCGAATTTTTCTTATTATACACTTTTTCGAACATAAAAATCTATTAATTACAATTTTTAATGGTAGCCAAGATAAAGTATTAATTGTTTCCAACATTATTCGATTTGTACATTATGGAGTAAATCTCTTGTTTGGAAGTAAAAATGTTCACTGAATCCTTTAATAATGAATTTTGTTGTAAGTATATATGGTCCGATTATAAAACAAAAAAAATGCTTATAATCGTTAAGGAGAACCACCAAGATTCCAAACATGAATTTTTTAGTTCTGAAGCTAAGCTACTCCCTTTAACTTCGTACAGTGACTCCGTAGTTTACAAAACACTGCTCTTTGTGTACACGTTAAAGTACACAGTTATCATGCAAAGATAAAAGAAACACGCATGAAAATAGGTAATGGCATCATATTACAAACGTTATTAAAAATGTACAATTGAATTTTGGTTCTATCAAGTACAATATTATCATTGTACTTGCGTGATATGGATTACGTAACACTCCCTCAAAAGGAGAGTGGTTTTTGTTATTCATAAGTAATTAACGACGCATTCTGAAGCGCACATTTTTCAATTAACTAGAGAGTTTATACATAAAAATATCATAGCACCAGAACAATTAAACATAAATACTAACTAAATACATAATCATCGGGTCTATACTAAATCTTCACTTAAATGATATAAGTGCCTAAACGTGAAAGTTAAAAAAACTGTAATATAGCTTTTTGAGCTTTTTATTAGAGTATTGATTACAAAGCGCAAGTTAACCGCTACTCATAATTTTAAATTGTTTATAATATCGTAGAGTTTGTTATGCAAATTATGCAGCAAGTATAAAAAACCGTAATCGCTGTGTTTAAATAGAAAATATTGTGCACGTGTTAACACAAAATGATAGTTTTATTTAATCGATTTTGGGAACTAAGCTTTATATTTTTTTCAAGGATAATCTAATCTTAGAAATATAGTAATACAAACAGCTGTTACTTTCTACAAACATTGTACAAAGTCATGCATTATAAATAATTTTCTGATTTGTCGAATGTTATAATGTATAAAATGTAATATATAAATGATCAATAGGCATGGAATTTGCTGAGAGTTAATAACACTGGTGGTATTGCCAAAGCTGAAAGACTATGAAGTTAATATTTCAATCAGCTTTCTCAATGTTTCCCGTTTTAAAATTTAACCACGTGGATGCTCACTGTCTATATTGCGGCAAATTGGTGGTCTATTGAACAGAAAATGAACTTATAGGAGAATTTAAATGTAATCATTATTCACCTTTGCGAATTCTTTTGAAGTTATTACTAAGTAGCAGCATAAACGACAAAGCACGTGTTTCAATTAATGGTCTCTCACCTACGAATGTGTTTTCTAAGAATAATATTCCAACTACCGTCACCAATACATCGCAAAACTGGATCATTTGAAATATAAATAATTCATAAACTGTAAAAGTTGAGCTAAGCAAATGTGATAAAGTGAAGGAACATTTTTATAATTGCAACTGAACATTCAGAAAAATATACACTTACAAAGTCTCACAGTCAATATACACTTTCTCAATTGCAATATTGAAAATACGATTGCACATGGAAAACACTACAGGCTTACTTATTATAAAGTACGATCTACATCGCAACTGTTTGGTCACGTACCTCTGCACATCACAAGAACACAGCACTCGTTAGTTACACTAGACCGTAGCATGAATACTGATAGGAGGCACTGGAATTACCATAAACATCTATCTAGTAAAGGCATCACCAAAAAATGATATGTGATGGAATTCGACGTCTTCCCGCGCGTTTACCGCACAACGTTCCGAGTTAAATCCCGAATCATACTACACGTTGTTCAGCGTCGCGACGCCGGCTGCGCGTTATAAGTGCCACATATGCGCGTGTCTCGGATGGGGTTAATAAAAGCCCCACCCAAATCACAAACCCTTATCAATTATCGATTGTATTTTTCAAATATTGACATATTTTCTGGACTTATGTAGCTAATAGGTCAATAAGTATTTTTCGGCACGCTAAAGTCTATAGTTAGACTAATTAATCCACATTCATTATGCACAAATTATTTAAAGGCGTTTACATTTGGAATGACTATTTACGATAGTTATCATAAATATCCAATGAAGGATACTATTAGTATACTATGTTTAGAAACAAATATTTTAGGCTGCTGCTTCTCTGAAACGAAATTACTTTTCAATTAAAATTACAAATATCATCGAAGTATTTCTATTGAGCCATATACATTACTTTACACCTATTTTGTGGTTTTTGCGATAGTCAGTAATCCTGTACCTACAAGAAAATGTTTCACGTTTGAAACATGGAACGGTATTTTGTGTAAGGTAACGCAATAAAAATTAGACTATGATTAAAGTTCTTACGTACTGATAAAATTAGAAACAATGCGTATTGAAAGGTATTCGACTAACCCAGATCTCTGTTTATAGCAATGCTTATTAAGGTGTATTTGCTGAATTGTAAATAGAAATAAACCAATATCCATAAAATCAATTTACTGCCTTGTAAGATATAAAATATATAACGTGAGTAAAAATTTCTATAAGGGTTTAAACTTTATTAAATAGTAGCATATGTAGCAATCTTTTAAGAATTTTAATGTTTTAATCAATAAAAACTTTATTAAATATTATGTCATATATTCATCTAGATTTCTCGATCTTTACTTTGAATTGCCCTAAGTGCATTTGATTGTAAGGTAGTAACATTTTTTTGCCGAAATTAATAAAGGATCTGACGCTGCCCACTGCACACTGACTTTATTATGCTTATGTGCTATTGGGTTGGCAAAGAGTATATAGGGTAAAGAAAGCAGAACATTTTTAGCTTACTCATATTTTCGCTTATGAAATGTACAAAGCAAAGCCTTATTTCTTTCTTATACCCATTTTTTTAAACAATTGAAAGTCATAAATGTGAATCAGTTAAAATGTAACTTTCTGTTTAGGATGTAACTTTAATGTCATTACACACAATTTTGTGTTGTAGGTAGCGAACCGAGAAAATTTTATTATTGTAATAAACATTTTTAAATCGCAATAGAAATGCTAATTTATGGGTTGACATATATTGATAATCAGTCGTAATTTGCTGTTTTCCGTGATATTTTATTTTATGTAAGAAATGTGCGAATGTATGTAATTAATATTTGAGTAGGGGTTGAACAAAAAAGGAAAACATATATTAGTGTAGAGAAACAGGTGTTTGCCAAAACTGGCGCGACGAATTGTTGAAAATTTCGATACGCACATTCTTGATATAGAAATGTCAATGTTTTAATAATTAATTACGTCGGAGCATACCGCAGATCAAGGGACGTCTTTGTTGGGTACTAGGAAATTCGAGACCGATAAGGTTTGTTACGGATGATTTAGTTAAATTTTTTTGGTAGTTAATATGAAACTGTTCCCACGGAATGTTTCTTGTCTTTTTAATTACCTTCCGAAAACGGGGGTTGATTTCAGGCGTAGATATAGTTTTGAAATCGGAGGTGAAGGCAGTTACAGTTAGAATTTTGATTGAGTAAGATCGATCGGTTTGTTTGATTAGAATACCTTCATTGTAAACAATCCGTCTTTAAATATTTTTTGCGTGTACATTTTCTTTTGAATTAACCAACGCGAATTTGTCTTTTACTTTTGGGTGTTAGTTTTAATGTGTTTTCAAGTATTAATCTATAAATAACAGTCGCCATTTCGGAGTTAAACTGCGTATGTTAACCATTTGTGTCTGTGATCAATTAAAGGGATATATATTCAAAACGTAAGTAGGTATTTTACTGTAAATTAAAGTTCGCACCAAATAATCCTATAACGTATTAAAAATCGAGCATTGCCTTGCAAAGGTATCTCATTCGCACGCGTGCTTATTAAGCTGAAATCTGCTAAAATAAAAGACAGTGTAGGGCTCCCTCCTTCATCACTTGGGCGAGTTAGCATTGTTGTTTGTTGATTATTATATATTATATTTGTGTAGAGGTGGGTGTGGACCAACGGGTACAGTATAAACTTTGGTTATAATTACAAATAGGCAATACCGGGTGTTTACATACTCCCGGGACCAGATGACCATTGACACACCTCAAATTTTATTTTTAATATTTTTATTGTTGTATAGATGAATATGTAACCTGAGAAAGGGACGCTGTATCTTTCTAACGCACTCAAACTTGTATATCGGTCACGATGTTATGATTTATTTACAACTTACCTTTGTAAGACTTTGTTTTAATGATTTTTGTTTGTGTATTTGATTCAGTCGGTTTAACCCGAGGTGTAATTAAAATTGTTTACCTTCGAACTAATTTCTCTTTATATGTAATTTATTAGAACTGTACGTATGTATTTTGTGCTTTATTAGTCACTAAACAATTGTATACGTGTAAATTCCTTTCCTATTTTCTTTTACCCTTGTACTGCAGTTACCTTATTTTACCTGTGCAATTTTACTTTTGTTATATTTTATATGTACCGTAATTTGCCTTACTGTTTTATTTGCTTATTTATCTAAAGATCGGTATGATTGGTTATATAGGGCCACATGTTTGGTATTGCAATTTTTGTTCTGATTTGTTTATGATGCAATTGTGGATGTGATTACATTGGGTTCTTTTAATTATGTTTATGTGTCGCTAAACTGCTTTTTACTAATTTTTTTACGTTATAATTTTGTACGCCCTTTAACCTGATTTAATGGTGTTTTGCTTTATATTGAACCCTTAATTTTTTTTGTGTTATTGGATTGATTAATGTACTTGTGCAATTACTGATTTATGAATAAATTAGGTTTTGCTAGTGGTTCTTTCCCCAAAATAGTACATTAACGGGTGGAACCACCATTGCGCAAAACTTGTTAATTTTAATTTGAGTAGTTTCATTCTTTAACTGTCCCACATTATGCAACACTTAACCTCATCATGCCTAGCTAATCCAAATACCACAGCATACCTGCCACTAGACGGCCAATTCTTTTGATGAGATTTGTGTTTTGAGAGTAATTAAATATCAGACTTGTAAATAAATTCTAATGTTTTAATTATTGCCAGGAAAGTCAATGTAAAGCAAGCAATTAAATTGAGTAATAGTAGCATTATTGTCAGTAAAGTCAAGATAAATCACTTAGGGAATGTTTTGTTCTTGAATTTTCATTCTTGCAAATAAGTTCAAATTACACTTTTCCAGATAGGGTACCTGGGGGACGCTACAATGTAAACCAAATTTTAACATTATAATAGCCATTAGTTATAGTTTTAACATGACAAATGAAAAATTCAGAAGCTTTAGACTCGGCTAAAGCAAATATCAATTCAACTTGAATATAAAGTCGTACGTGATCTAATCTGTATAATTCCAATAATACGCGCTATCCAATTAGATTTTATTGTTGAATTAATTTTTAAGATTTCTTATGAAAAACTATTATGAAGAAGACTTATCTAAGATGGAATTATTCTTAAAAAGAAGACTATACGTTTTGCTATACTGTTGACGATTCTTCAGGTATTTTAGTGCTTTAGGGCTCTTCTGTTTTTCAGGGCTTGTCCTTCCATGAGGAAAATTGATCTAAACTTTAACTGTCTTTAAAAAGTGTCTACATTTTTTTTCTAAAATTAACAGTCTTAAAGATATTTAGGAATGTACTTTAACGCTTATTATCATATAACTCCATATGTAAACCAATTTTAAGCATAAATGGACAGATCCGGGATATGTCAGTAGTAACTATAAATACATAGCTTGAAACGCACCATAAATGGACAGATCCGGGATATGTCAGTAGTAACTCTAAATACAGAGCTTGACACGCACACACAACTAAGCACCCGCTCGTGCATACACAAACATACACACAAGCACACACGGATGCACTCACATACACAGGTTAACAGTGGTCTATGTCGTTCTAAAAATGCTCAAAACGTGTAAATCTTTTGAAAACTCAAGATCTAATTTGCTCACTATAGCAATACTTTAATTATGGCTTCGCGCGTAAAAAAAAGAAAGAAAAAAAACTCCCGAAGAAACGCAAATTAATTTTACGAACTCAGTAATACAAATTTATAATGTTTATAATATCCATAGAAAAAAGTCATAATTATATTTATAACCTATAGAAAAAAGATGAACACATTACAATTTAATCAAAAATATGTTAAAGTTAAAAAGTTAACATGAAAGGTTATTCGAATGTGAAGCAAATTTAATTAAACTCTACTGTAAGCTCTGCCCAAAAAATTGAGTCAGCCGGCATGAAAAACTTTCCGACGTTCAATTGTTTGAGTCTATTTAATTAAATAGGTATGCCAAACCAGAATAAACCGTTTTCCAATTTGTTGAGTTGTTGCAATCGAGAGAAAATCAAATCTTCTTCTCTTCTTACCCCACAGTTCTGGCACCACCCCGACTACTACCATGAATCACTGTGGTCCACACATTTAAGACTTTAACATTTATGCCAATTTGGAATTATTGTGGCCTAAAGAAAATCACACTTACCCGTTTTCTCCTCACCCACAAATGAACAACCACCAAAAATCAGTGATATCTGTACATTTCCTCGTATTTGAAGTTTGAATGCAATATCTTTTCAAGTTTTTGAGACACCGCGGAGACACTCACACACACACACAAGTACACAGGTGCATATCAGACACACGGTGCACATGCGCACAGAAGAATTCTTAATAGAATTCGCTTTTCCTATATTCACTACCAAAATTAAGGAGATTTTAGACGTAGAATGTGAAACACGTTTTAGAAGTGATCGTAGTAATTATGCCAATTTTTACATTGCTAAATTAACCAAAAATCTAATTTCTGGTAAAGTAGATAAAAGTAACACTTTATTTATTTATTTCAAAAGATAGTTATGTGCATAAAGTTAATGGCTTTATTATTAACGAAAATTAAGAGATTTAAATAGAGATCCTACCAAAGATTTGGAAAAGATGTGAAACAAGTTTTACAAAAAATAACTGCTTTACAGATTTAGGGAAACAGCAAATTTTCAACAACATCCCACAAGCGCCAAAACTATTCGGTCTCATAAAATCAACAAACCAAATATGCTTATTGGGTCAGTAGTTTCCACGTCAAAGCATCCAATCATATCTTAGCAAACCACATAATATCTATCAATTTAAAATACAAATCAAAACATTCTATAAAGAATTCTTTAGAACCAATTAATAACATAAAATGACCACTATACAATATACGTGTAAGCTTTGATGTTACTAGTATGTCTTCCAAATGTATGCATTTATTAAATAATTTTTGATTTAATAATAATATTGAATTAGTTACAAACATTCAATTATCTAATCTCTGTGTTAACCAAAATTATTTAAATGACCTTTAATTTAACAGCAATATTGAATTAGTTACGAGCGTAGAGTGTTAATGTAGAGTGTTAATCAAAATTATTTCATATTCAACAATATAATTTATCGTTATTCGGACAAACTTTCATTTTGATACTAATGAAAGCTTTGTTGCTTGGTAATTGACGAAAGCAAATAAAATGGAAAATCGCGACACCGACACCTTCTGTTATTTGCTCCAGTCGTATTATCTAAAAGCAACAAAGCTTGAGTTGTGTCAAAATGAAAGTTTGCCCCGGGAATAAACACAAGCTTGAATGGTATTTGGTAAGACAATTTAATAAATCATGTAATTAAAAATATTAAACTATACTTTACGCGTTACTGATACAATTTAACTGTCGTTACCATGGAAATATACCAACATGTAGTTTTTTCACTTTTGAAGTATACCTACTAGCAGTTTTTTCGATGTGAAAGTGATAAAAAGTATAATAGAATGCACTGTTTTTGACAGATGAATTAAATTGTCTACAAAAAAAAATAGTTTTGACCTATAAGCACTTTTTTGCAAATATCTTTATAGATAATTTAGAAGATCAAATTTTTTAATTAAGTGTTTCTGATAAGATTGTATTTTGGTTTCGTTATGTTGATGATATTTTAATTTTAGGATGTTTCGATAATTCATTAGATTTTATTGATGGTTTCTTAATTAATGTTAACAATTTACATCCTAACATAAAATTTACACTAGATTTATACATAGAAATTAATGCACAGAACAAGTTTGAGTTCGCCATATTCAAAAAACCTACACATACGGACATAATAATTCCATACAATTCATGTCGCCATAAAACAAGTGAGTTAGCTCCATATAGACATTAGTACGTAGAGCAATGCCATTGCCATTAAACCAAACAGATTTCAGTAAAGAAATATTGGTTATAAGACAAATTGCATTAGCAAATGGTTACATTTCAAATCAAGAATATAAATTATCTATGAAAAAAATTTATCCAAATAATACAGAACCGACAGAAAATACATACATATCAATTTCATATTTTGGGAACATATCAGAAAAAGTAGCTCACATATTACAAAAGAACAAGAAATATAAAGTAGTTTTCGCAATTATTCCAATTTTTTTAAACGTTTATTCAATCCCAAAGATTTATCTAACGTCGGATATGTATAAATTGACCTGCACATTCTGTAATTCTTTTTAAATTGAACAAACACATGAAATTTGATATTAGATACGAAGAACATATTAGGCGTTACAAATTTAAACACATAGTCAAATGTAATTATGCCAAACTCCTAATAGATGATAATTGCCTTATGACTTCACAAAACAATATTAAATTTTTACATTTTTGCGATAAAAAAGACAAATTAGATGTTTTGGAAGCATTCGAAATTTATGGATATAAACAGAAAGAACCTTGAATGAACAAAAAGGTTGATCTTATAGATTCATCTATATATTTTCTCTCGGCAATGATACATGTATTGAAACGCGTTGAAAAATAAATAATTATATAATTAAAAATTATATAATTATAAATTTAGTCAAGTTGCTTTGGTATGTGTGAATCCTTGCGGTATTGCAGGCTCAGATTCCATTAATATAAGTAATTTGACTAATCTCATCATATTTAGAATTTACATCAGTTCTACATACATAAAGACAAAATTTGCATCGATTGGGGCTTGTATCTCGATGGCGCAGATGGTTAGCGCGGTATTCTAGCAAAGTACAGGTCGTAGATTCAAATCCTACTCGAGGTAAACTTTTTATTTATGTATTTAATAAAATTAATAATAATTTTTAATTACATATTTCCGTTTGAACTTATTCGTTCATAACAAAAAAAAACTTATAATAAATAATTATATAATTTAAATTGTGGAATTATATTGTCTTTAAAACAATAGTGCTATTAATTATCTAATGTTTGACACGTAATAAAACAATTTTGAACATTTCAAAAACTTTAGTGTTTCCGTCCACACTATCAAATATTTTGTAGTATTCAAATTGATGTGTACCATTAGACGCTTCGGAACAAGTAGAGTATGTCTTTTGTATACTTAAATAAATGTAACGAATTTAACCCCGGGCGAGAGTCTCTTTCACATTTGCGATATATAAAACTACAACTACTTCTCTATATTAAACCTGAAATGTCCGATTCTCAGCCACAAAGACTTTTTACAATTTTTTTTCTTTTCGCCCACCGCGCGTTAAAAAATATTGAATAAAAGATTCCGGAGACTTTTGTGATCTCTCAGATAGGAGATTTTAGACATCGTACGGAATTCACGCTAGTTTAAGCCAAAGAAAACGCTTCCCTTATTTATAATACAAGTTTTAAATATAATGACGCTTTATAAAGTTTCTTGAATATTCAAATAGTTTAACATGTTTTTTTTTGTACTATTAAATATATAATGGTAAAGGAAACTATTTTACCCACTTCTCTGATAGATCTATTCAAGGCTAGAAGCTGCCACATCTTGGGAAAATTGCTGACTTCCAATTTCTCTATTTGATTGTGTATGCAAGCTTGCCGTAATAAAAAGTGTATTAGAAGTTGTAGTATTTAATAAAGTGAGATTTCGCATTCCTAAATATTTCCTTCAAGTGGTTTACTTCGTATATTTCATTAAGTTCACGTTCGAGCTGGATGTAGCAAATAATAGCAAGTAATATGAAACTAATGCAATAGATACTAATTTTGATAGTATTTCATTCTAGACGGACTTTCGTAACTTTTAATTTACTCTGTAAAACTATTGATTAATATTTTACGCACCCAAGCCGAAAATAATAGTTGTAGTTGCAAAAGAGGAATGTAACGTTGGCATCGTTTATTTATAAATATGCAATGTTAAATGATGTTTTTATTTTTAAATATAACCACAGTACGAAGGAAGCAGTAATTTATTGAACAACGCCGCCCAGGAACATTTATTGTTCATAATTTACGTAGATTTCAAGTAATTTCTAAAACTTTTAGTTCCTTTTGTAGAAGTTATTGTTCGCACTTGACACCTTAAATCAGCACCAATACGAAATGGTGTATTGGGAGAAACATCTTTACACTTTTCGCTATTTACTTCAGTATCATTAGAAATACGAAGTTTTCTTTGGGTATGAATGCACGAAAGAAACCATAATTATAAACAATTCAGGGAGATGCAGCAAATTTATGTGAAGCGGGAAAGCTTTTTCACATAAAAATAATAGAGCAAAACATCGTTTGTTGAATTTATAGAGAACGTCATTAATATATATATATATATATATATATATATATATATATATATATATATATATATGGTTGATTTTAGGTTTCCGCAGTGTAGTATAAAACACTTTTGTTTATCCGGGCGTTGTCTCGCGTCTGCAGGTGATGTTTCTGACTCCTGCCAGTACAAAAACGACGTTTCGGCAATGTCTCATTTTCAAGTTTTCTCCTTCTCCAACTGATTTGTTCGGCTCCGTGTTACTCGAATCGAACTGTGGTCCTGCTGTCCTGTCTCCTGTTTATATTTGGTGCTGTGTACTTTCACTGCTTTCACTGCTTTCACTGTTTGACAAGGTGTACATAGGACAAACAAACAGAAGGGATCAACGTTCGAGGAGAGGAACACAAGAATGGTGTCGAGAATAATATAGCTACATCATCGTTAGCCCAACACGCCAGTAGAACATCACACAACATCTCTTTTGAAAACACAAAGATGATAGCCAGCATTACTCATACGGCAAAAAGAACTATTCGAGAGGCGATCGAGATTGAGAAACGGGAACAGCACCTTAACACACAGGACGATTCCCAAAGACTGCCTAATACATGAAAAATAACACTAGCAGAACATCGTCACACAAGGAAACGATCACCCGAACCAGAACCATCCATACCAACATCATGCACAGCAGCACCATCCAACACCGAGAAAGAGAAAGAAGGGAAAGTGAAAGCAGGGAAAACAGTGAAAGTACACAACACCAAATATAAACAGGAGACAGGACAGCAGGACCTCAGCTCGATTCGAGTAACACGGAGCCGAACAAATCAGTTGGAGAAGGAGAAAACTTGAAAATTGCAAATGAGACATTGCCAAAGGTCGTTTTTGTACTGGCAGGAGTCAGAAACATCACCAGCAGACGCGAGACAACGCCGGGATAAACAACAGTGTTATATATATATATATATATATATATATATATATATATATATATATATATATATATATATATATATATATATGTATAGTGTGTCCCAGGATGGACACGAGCAGAAACATTTTATTACTGATTTTAGGACAAAAGTCATTCTTTATAAAAATCCTGCTTGTGAGGTTACCATAGAAAAATCTTAGTTCACATGTACAGGGTGTTGATGAATTAAGAAAATATGAAAATGCATGAAGTGAAAACTACCATTATTTATTATTTTATACGTAATGTTTATAAATAAAAGTTGTTCCTATACAAAATAAAGCCTACATATAAAATGCCATTCTGTAAATCAAGGCTATCCCAAATATTTTTCAAAATATTCGAAAAAAACTGAAAATCGACAATTTTTATTTTTAGCTATACCTCTTTTATTTGAACAGATATAAAAAAATAAATTACACTGTGACATTTTCAAATATTTCTTTTTTCTACGAAACATTTTTGAAAAAAAAAACTACCAAAGCAATTTATTCTGCAAATGTACATTTATTTCAACTCGTAATTAATAATAGGACGTTTCGATTCATCAAAAGCATCATCAAGTAATCTCTTATGAACAATAACTACCTATTCGTAGATAACTATTTATTACGATATCGAAAAAGCCTTTCCAAACCTTGTCTTAAACGATGACAGATAAATAACTCCTTGTTAAGTTTAAATTTAAGTAAACACCTAACAATACATTTACTTCAAGTGAAAATATTTAGAAAAATTAGAAAAATCCTATTAAAACACTTAAAAGTTAACTACAGCTAAATAATGAATTCGAGTATTGTAAATTTCTGGTAGTAGGCTTTGATGAGTTTCAAACAATTATTGTATAACAGTTATGTTATCTGTCAAAAGACTGCAATAGTTTCTCACATTTTAATAAACATTGTTTGAAAACGGCGTTAAATTATTCTAACGACGAAAATTTTGATATATTGGTGTGCTATATCAAAAATGAAAGAAAACCTACTATATTTTGAATAATAGTATCTGGAACTAATGTCGGTTTTATAATTATCCTGTAAAACACATTTAATATTAATATAAAACACTATAACAATTATTTAATATTGTAGCGTTGTAAAATGTATGGTTCACTGCTAAAAATGTTTTTTAATAACATTTGAGTCATAATTTTATGGTTTAAATGAGTAACATTTAACATAATACCCTAACAACTACTACGTGTTTTTGGAATATTCCCCATTATTTTCACTCCTTTGCTTGAACAATTTATTTATGAATACCAAGTAAACATTTGAGTATTTTTAAGACAAGTTTTGGAAAGGCTTTTTCGATATCGTAATAAATAGTTATCTACGAATAGGTAGCTACTGTTCATAAGAGATTACTTGATGCAATAATTGTTTTAAACTCATCAAAACGTACTACCAGAAATTTTCAATAATCGAATTCATTATTTAGCTGTAGTTAATTCTTAAGTGTTTTAATAGGATTTTTCACATTTTTCTAAATATTTTCACTTGAAGTAAATGTATTGTTAGGTGTTTACCTAAATTTAAACTTAATAAAAAAGTTATTTATCTGTCATTGTTTAAGACAAGGTTTGGAAAGGCTTTTTCGATATCATAATAAATAGTTATCTATAAATAGGTAGCTATTGTTCATAAGAGATTACTTCATGATGCTTTTGATGAATCGAAACGTCCTATTATGAATTATGAGTTGAAATAAATTTACATTTGCAGAATAAATTGCTTTGGTAGTTTTTTTTCAAAAATGTTTCATAAAAAAAGGAAATATTTGAAAATGTCAAGAATGAGTGTCGAAACGTCGAATTATCATTAAGTGTTATACATCGTTGGATTATTTAGGGTAAAAAAGGAATCATTCTATACCATTAGCTAATGAAAAAATAAGGTTGATGATGGTCTCTAATCGACGAAACGTCGGATTATTTTTTTTCTGTCAACAATCAATAGAGGATAAAAAGTGGCAATGCCCAAGTGTAATTTATTTTTTTATATCTGTCCAAATAAAAGAGATATAGCTTAAAATAGGAATTGTCGATTTTCAGTTTTTTTCGAATATTTTGAAGTTGAAATCTGTTAAAATAAATGGACTCCACGTCAGACAGTACCGTGTCCCTTTTAATTGCTGGTATGACTTGGCGTTGTTGACTGTTTATTTATATTTTCGCCCGCATAGAGCAATTAATGCGTGGACAAATGTGACACGATACACCTCAGGTAATTGTTATTAACGATACCGGGGTTTACAGACACGGGTCCAGAGGTCATTAAAACCACCTCGAATTCCAGCTTTACTGTTACACTAACCCGTTCTTGTATATATAACTTTCTCCCATTTTATTTTGACCGCTACCAAGAAATGATCTGTATTTATGTCCGCTCCTCTATAACTTCTGGTATGCTTTATTACTCCTGTATGTTTTTCCTCTATTAGTATATGGCCGATTCGGTTTATCCTCTAGCCATCTGGTGTGATCCAAGTCCCTTTGTGTATTTCCTTGTTTGGAAAACATGTGCTCATGATTACCATGCCAGTTTCCATTGCAAACTCTATTAGCTTCTGCCAATTTTCGTTCGTAATTTCGTGCTTGCTGTATCTACCGGTAGTGAAATACTATTTTTCTTTTCCTATCTTAGCATTAGAGTCACCCATGACCATCTAAATACCGTAGGCTGGTATTCTATGGAGTTCTTGTAGCACTTCCTCATTTACCAGTAATTTCTTGTATCCTATTTTAACTTTTTTCCCATCGTGCCTTTCTCTACCTGCTTGCATTCTAATCTTCTTTTGTATCTCTCTTAGTTCTTGGGACATATCCTCATTTATATACACTTTTTCATTCTTAATCTGACTCAGTTTATGCTTGTTTCTCATAACCGTATGTTCATCGTTCCCATTTTCCAGCTCTACTAAGCATGTTTTACTCCCTATTTTCTTGGCTTTTTTATTCTTATTTTGCGCCAGGCAGTACAGTGTCCCCTTCATTGCTGGTAGGAATTGGCATTGTTGACTGTTTACTTAGATTTTCGCCCGCGTAGAGAAGTTAATGCGTGGACAAATGTGACACGATAAACCTCAGGTAATTGTTATTAATGATACCGGGGTTTACAGATACGGATCCAGAGGTCATTAAAATCACCTCGAACTCCATCTTTACTGTTAAACTAACCCGTTCTTATTGATTTTTAAATACCAAGGGATGGACAGATGAACGTGTAATCTGAGAAAGGGATGCTGTAGTTTCCAAGGCAGCTACTGAAACTTACCCGTCTTTGCTTGCGGGTAGTTTATCGGTATTTGAATCAGCCAGGTTATTTATAATTGTTCGTCTACGAATTGATTTCTTTATATATGTAATTGATTGTAATTGTACGAATGTATTTTTGTGCTTTTATTCACGATACATTTGTGTTTGTATAAATTCCTTGCCTATTTTTTATCCTTGTTGTAACTGTAGTTAAAGTACATTGCAGTTACCTTATGCTACTTGTTTAATTTTACTGTTTATTGTATTTTATGTGTACCTTAATCTGCATATTATTTTCCTTTTTACTTTATTGTTGACTTAAATGCCGGCATCATTGGTTGTATACAGCCACATGCTTTGTGTCACAATTTTTATTCCGATTTATGTATGACACAATTGGGCTGTGATTTTACTGTTTGTTTTTTATTGTGTTTATGTGTTAAACTGCTTTTCATTTTTTCTGTTACGTAATTTTATGATTGTGTACGCACTTTAACCAGATTGAATGGTATCTTGTTATATTGTCATATTCAACCTTTTCTTTGTTTTTTTTCTTCTTTGATTTATTCATGTACGTGTGTAATTACTTATTTATTAATAAACTAAGTTTTCTTGGTTTTTCTTTCCCAGTTACGCAAATTTACGGGTTGAACCATCATTGCGCAAAGCTCGTTAATTCTAGTTTGAGTATCTGCACCACTATGATGCAACACTTAACATCATCCAATCCTATCTAATTCACATAACACGGCATAGCCTACCACTAAACGGCCAATTATTTTTATCAGATTTGAACTTTGCGAGCAATTCAGTATCAGACTTTGAAATAAACTCTAATGTTTTAACTATTGCCAGGAAAGCCAATGTAAGGCAACCAAATAATTTAAAGCAAGAGTAGCATTACTGTCAGTAAAGTCAAGATAGGCTCCTTAGCGATTTTTTTCTTGAATCTGCATAGTCTTTTAATTATTAAGAGTAATTTCAAATTACATAGGATAGAATAGGATAGGATAGGGGAACACTACAGTATTACCACTGACGAAGATAACTCTAAGCGTTATCGAAACGTTTAGATTGTATAATTTAAAATACACCATAAAAAACCCAAGAAAGATAAGTGTTTTATGGGGTTGTTGCCCCTTTTCTCTTGTTGGCGTATTTTTTTTGGAGAGTTCTCAGATCACATCTTCTTTTCGTGCAGTTTTGTTTTCCCGGCGCACTAGTTTCACTCAAGGTAAAGATAATCGTGAACGGCTTTGTTAAACGTATAAATAATTAAGAGAGATTGTTTAATGATCTTGTGATTGTTGACGGAGTTGAGCAAGACGTAATTGTGATATTGGAGGAAGCTTTATTGCCTCAACAAATTATATAGAGCTCTGTTGACGACAATTTTATCCAGTCATCAGTTTCTGTAAGTATAATTTTGAATATCGTAAAGAGCTCACTTGGCGAAGTACGGCCAGCGACCGTGACAACACAAGAGATCTGGTTCTATGGCCCCGAACATCTATAATGTGTAAGGTAAAACTATTCAAGTGCTTATTCTTATTTTGGTTTATAATGCATAAACGTTTGCTTAAAAACTGTTGAACAGTTGGTTGTTATAAAGTACGAGTCACTGGCTTTGTAGTATTTACATTTTATGTTGATCTGTTATGGAAACATTTCTAATAGACACATCTACCAAATTAGTTTGTCATGTATTCACGTAATTAAATTTCTTTTTTTTTCTATGTTGGTTGCTGGTGACGTCGTTTTATTATTTTTAAGGTGCGGTTTAATTACGAAAGGACACGTGCAGCCATATCTTTACCTTTCGAAAGCGCTAATTGTTTTCAAAAAGTATGTACTGAGAATATAATTCACATGTCACATGGTACATTTTTGATTACTTTCACTGGTTAAAATACAAAAACAAAATCGCAGAATAGGCTATCAAATCGGTGATAATTTTATCACCGCATATTAACTGTCACATGATTTTAATGAATAAAAAAGTTTACTGTCAAAGTGACAAAAAGTTTCAAAGAAATAAATAATTGTATTGATTATTTTGCAACTGTAATATTTACTATCAAAGTGACAGATCGTTTAAAATTGTAAACTTTAAAAAATATATTTTCTATTAACGTTCATTATATTCTCTCAGCAAATCTAGCACGTGTTATGATTAATAATTAAATTTTCATAGGTTTTAACTCGAACTATCACTGATGATAATCATAACACTAGTTATATTATCCTCGAAAAAATTGACAAAATCATGTGTTCGAGTTTTGGCTCGCTCTATATTCAATTGGTGCAATAATAAAGAAATAGCACTTTCTCGTAACACTGTAGCAATGTCAAAAAGTTATGCCTGGAAAGAATTATTGTTAGGTTGTTCTGTCTAGGGTACACGGGACGTTGAAATGAGAATGATTTTCGTGTACCATTGACCATAACTCTTGAAACACCCTGTATAACGTAATGAAACCCTATATTGGAAGTATGGGGGAGATGAACTTAATCTTAATTTGAAATAATATATAGGGCACCTATTTAAAAAGAAGTATGTTTGGTTCACCCTGATAATATGTAACACCCTGTAAATACGAAAATAATTTTATAATGTGAAGTTTGAAGTTGCCTATAATTTTTGTAAATGACTTTGTTTGACATCTCCTCTAATAACGGATATATCGTACTTCGACGTACTAATTCCGCACCCTATATATATATATATATATATATATATATATATATATATATATATATAGTTAATTTATTAATGGTATGCACGCATGATTTCATGCGATGTCGAAATATGTGGTTTTTTATTATAATTTAACATATTTACGGTTTAAGTGTTTGTGTTGATTATGAAATCTAAGTATAATGATGGACCCACGTCATTAAAGCTGTTCGAGATATTGTGGTATTAATAATGTTTCTCAATTTATCAAGGTAATGAAATATCTACTGTTTTAGTTCTAATACAGAGTACGTGAAACTTGCTGACACTACTATTTACGTAATGTAACAATTTTCTATAAACTTGCTTCTTATCGGAACCAGCTAAAGTTTATAACTATGAAATTATGTGATAAAGCACTTATATTTATCGTTTTAGTGAATTGAATGTTCGAATACCCACACAGTCTAACTTTAATTGAAACTGACGACCAACTCTTGCACAACGTCACGATCTGGGCTAAAATGTTCAATTATACTTTCTGTTCATTTGTTTTTAATCTCTGCTTTTAGGAATAGCAATGAGAAATCTATGATAAATAAAGAAACAACACTGGTTTCAAATGGTATTTAATTCTAAACCAAAATGACACATTAACCTGTTTGCAATCAGAAATTGAACTGTATATTTTGACACTTCCAACAGGGCAGTCCGAACCTCGGTATCGAACGTAAGCCACTTCTCGCGTATGAGTTTTTGTGATTTTTATTACAAATCTCTTACTTTCCAAAAAACAACTTAGTGTTTTTACGCTCATCGTTCCGGAATCGTGATCTTCGCCGCTTCGGAGTTAGATCTGTCACTGCTTGCATGTAGATAATACGAAGAATAGGTCATCCGTAGAGGAGCCACAGCCTAGCAGCAAGCAGGAGCCGCCGGAATACAGCAGGAGCTAAGAACAACATATAGAAACATCCAAGACACCACCACCGCCAACTACAGGATCGACCGCGGGTAAATCAATAGGTATCACTTTAATAAGAATATTGTTTTAATTTAATTTATTTGTTTTATTTTAACACTTGTTTTCCTCTTTTTTCTATTTGGGTCTCTGATTTCCAAGCCTTTTACCTCGGGGTGTGAGGCTGCACCTCGGCGTAAACCTGGCCTTCTCTTAAAACAACCATTTTTCTTTTTTTTAATTTAATTTTCTAAACCTCCACTAACAACAACCTCGGTGGTTAAGCACGGTCGCCATCGTGCTACCGTAACGGTGGTATCCCCAACCCCCGACGCAGCCACCATCCTCACGTACACGCTCCCACTCAAACGCCTCGTCATTTCCACCTCATCAACACACTCCTACATTTCAACACGCTCCACCGCCTCCAGAAAACCACAAAAACCCGCACACACACAGAAACCCGCACACTCACACAAACACGCCCTTTTACCTACACCTTCCCAGCCACCTGTACTGCCGTAATTCCCACACCCGCTTCCCCTAATCCTAATCCCACCCGCTCTCAATCCTCAAGGTATTGCATCTGCAATATCCCGAAACCTAACTCCACTCAAAAATCCCTATTCACATCCCTAAAACCCTTAAATCTTCCCCGGTTAAACTTAACGTTTAACCACAACCACACCTGTCTCCTAGAAACCTCCTCTCCCTTGCCGGATGGTACACAGCTTAGGCTGAGGCACCATTTCGGTGATCCCACCGTCACCCTTACCCAACTATCCGGTCCCGTCCTTTCAACACCACTCCTAGAGCGCCCTCCCTTTTCTGCGTGATTCGTCACGTAGATAAGGACATCCTAGAACCCGAGATCTTCGGTGCGATCGATCTTCCACACGTGAGGAAGGCCGTTCGCATCTCCTCCAAAGCGACCAACACCCCCACATCCCTTATCCGTGTCATTACTTCTTCCCAAACCACCCTAGAGTACCTCCTCGCACGGGGTATCGTCATGTTCGGGCGACACTACAGCTGCGAACTCTCCCTTATCTCTCAACCTCTCCCGAAGTATTGCTCCACCTGCACGCAGGCGGGGCATACTGCTGAGGAGTGTCCCACCCGCTCTATCCGTTGCCCCAACTGTGGCGAAAGCCACAGATCCTCCTCCTGTAAATCCACGGCTAACCCAAGGTGTAACAACTGCGGGGAAGCACCCTAGCTTCCCCTTTAAGTGCCAGAAGCGGCGGGAACCTCCCAGTTCTCCGTCGAAGATGGCTTCCCTCGAACCTGCCCTGTCTTCGGAAGAATCGGACACGGAAGACACAGCCCACCTTAAACCCTCTCCCGACACCTAATCCCTATCCATGACTTACTACAAATCCTCACACACTCCCTCTTCCAGATATTCCCCGACCGGCGGGATAGGGTTGTCTGCACCCTAGACTCACTATCCCGGACCTTCTTCCAACGGAGGATCTGCGTATCCGGATGAATGTCGCCGTAATCCGCCAACCCAATCACTAACTCCTTCTACAATGGATATCCTAACAGGGACAGTTAACGCCAGGGGCGTCCGTAGGAAACGCCCCTTACTTAAACACTTCCTGCGCACCTACAGCATCTCGAATCCGTTGCTGTGACGGTGCACTTTCCCACTCCTATAGTATTTATTTCTTATTACAGCTCGCCCGGCCACAACACCCTATCCGATGACCCTTTAATCTACGCAGCTAGCCTCCTTAACGATGTTATCCTACGTGATTTCAATGCCCGCCACATCGAATTCGGTGACACCGCAATTACTGACAACGGTAACAGGCTATCCTCCGCTCTGCTGCAGTGGCCGCTCTTGCGAATCGCCAACACCCAACCAACATATTTCGAATACTTAGGGGACTTAATAGTAGATCACATCATAGTTTCCGAAGCCATAGCTCACTATTTCAATCGTGAGTGCTTTTGAGGTACCATGATCACATCAGATCATATACCCCTACTGGTCAAAACTTCATTTTGTCCAGTTCCCCCTACACCTCCTCAATACACAGTCATTAAAGATCTTTCAAAACCAGACTGGAATGCGTTCTCCGAACACATCTCCAACAACCTTCCTACACCCAATCTTGAAACGACCCAAGTTCTCGAGAGAGCCATTAGAGACCTAACTTCCATAATTACGGAAGCGGTCGATATCTCTGTATCACTAAAACACATCGAGACTTCCCGTAAACCGCTCCCACAACACATTGTGAACTGGATCAAAGAGAAAAGACGAATCTGTCGTCAATTCTTGCGATCCAGGGACCTGGCTCTCAAGACCGAATACAATCGTCTTAACGTCTTAATCAGGCGAGAAGCCAACAAATACGCCGAAGACTCCTGGACCAAAGCCCCCTCCTAACTATATTACAGAAATGGTAAACTCTTCTGGTAACAGTTCGATAGACTAACCAGAAGGAAAGTCAACCCAAAATCCTACCTAACCGACCTACAGACCTCCTCCTACCAAGGAAAGACCGATTTCTTTGGTCACCACCTCCAATCCATTTTCCAATCCCCCGACGATCCCCAATTCGACAACCGGTTCAAGGCACTCCTCGAGGGTCGCCTTAAAGAATTTGGCAACCTTAACCTTCCTGAAATCCAACTCGATATCGAGAATCCTTTTTATGCCCCTTCTCCAAACTCCTACTTTCGTACCTGACCAATCGGTCTGTTCGGGTCAAAGGAGGGAAAACCTTCTCAGATCCTTTCCAACCCACATCAGGCGTACCGCAAGGTTCTGTCTTAGCCCCGATCCTCTATATTATCTTCGCATCCGGCATTCCCGAAGTTACGTAACCCGTAGCAGTCGTTGCGTAGTTTGCGGATGGCACCGCCTTCTGGACGGTTAATCGGAGCAGCGAAACGGCCTCCCGCCTCATATCCAAAACCCTTCGGAACTTCTCCAACTGGAACCCTCAATTGGCTCCCGATGTACAAAGAAAACTTAACAGGATAAGAAACCGCGCAAACCTACTGGGCGTCCTCCGAGGTAGAATCAGGGGTTGCCACCTCAAAACACTACAACACACTTACAAAACATATATTCGCCCATATACACGAACATAAACCCCAATCACCTTTCCTCTATTGTTTCCTGTGGACGCCGAATACTCAGACGCATACACAGGTTACCTCTCAGGTACCCTAGCGATCTCACAACACAACACGCAAACATACCAACCATCACACACAGAATCCAAACACTACAGAAAAACTTTGCACATAAAAGAATGTTCGGCGACACTATCCCTACCAAAGAGATCCTTACCACACCCTACAACTACCGTTTTCCCCAATTCACACGAAGAAACCCTAAATTAAAATTCAAACATCCCCCCGCGATCCTTACACAACTCCTCGACGACCTCCCCGAGGAGATTCACTAGACAACATCCCATATGCCCTCTGCATCCCCCCGTGTATTCGAAGGCGACCCAGCAAGAAACCGGGCGATGAATCTAATAATCACACTAAGCACGCCACACCCCACTTAACAACACACACATTTAAGCCAATTAACGCATTATTAAATATAAAATAAATAAACCTTTTTTCTTTTTTTTGCACCAAAAATAAGCACATCTCATGATTGTAAACTATACAATAACACAAAACATCGCAACACCAGCAAACATGGATTGACCAGGGCTGAAGAGGAGAAGGACCCTTGAACAGTCTACGAATAGGGTATATAAGCTATAAATAAGTAAATACTAACCTTAAGCATGAGCATGCTAACAAAAAAAAAGACACTTCCAAAATAATTATAATTTACATAAAATCTGGTTTCGTCCCAATATTTATATTATAGAATAACCTTATTTGGATAGTTGATGTTAATTTCGTTTTAATAGTACACAAGATTAGAGGGAAATAAATAATCACTTCCATCACTTTTTTAGAAATTATATTTATTATTCTAAACCACGGGTATGTTTCAAGCTTTTAACCATTATATTTTAATTGTTACAGTTTTCCATCTTAATTCGGAAACAGTTAGTAATTTTGAGTCATCGAAGTGTAAATACAAACTTATCCGATCTTTCCAACGTATGTTACAATTTATTATTTTTTTAATTAACACACATCTGAATTGGTCGAAAATTTAAGCTAAACTACAAGATCTTAATGGAAAAGGAGCATCTTTCTACGTATAGCGACTTATTCCCTATTTTTGGTTGGGCTAAACAAATCCAGCTAAAAAGAGAGAGCCCTATTCTATCTATTATCATAAATAAATATTTTCCTTGAATAGGTTTAACTCCATAAACAAACATCCAAAATCTGTACATTGCCGTACCTTATTGATTTTCACAGCCTTTCGCATTTTTGCCTTGAAATTCATCTTCATCATAAATGTATATTTAGAAATTTCTACTGAATATGTACCTGAACGCCGTTGAAATGCATTTTAAACTCATCCTACACGCTGCTTAGTATCTATACTTTAATCTACATTCTTACAATACATGATTTTGTTAAGATTAGTTTTTCTTTTTGTTACCAGAATAACCAGTAGTTAACTTAAAATTGCTGGCATTAGTTGTATGCAACTCCCAGCATTCCGTAAAAATTAGATTTACTAAACGCACCGTTTGAAGGTGGTAGGCATGTATACTCCATGCCAGCCGGGGAGGTACCACCACCCTTACCATGGGCTCCTTAATATTGGGTCTCCGATTTTCTGAGCTCGGTAAGGGCTGCCGGTTATCTTTTCCATCATCCTTAATCTATTCTCATCCTTATTCTTCCTTCTCGCCCTCACTGTCTTCCTATCGGATTAAAAGTCCCAAATTAAAAAATAAGATGGCTGTGGTTTCTAGGGTTATAAATTCCAGACGTAAAATCCTGCCCCATTCGGATGTCCGGGAGGGCAGGGCCCAAGCGTCCTCGGTCATCGAAAGTATCAACTTTCTGATTCCCTACTGCAAAATCCGCGGTATCAGGTCTAATCTTAATGCTATTCACCGACATCTTGAACAATTACAACCTGATATTTTGTTTCTATCTGAAACACAAGTCTCCTCTGAAAGCTCCGAGTCACCCGACTTGCAATTTCCTCAATACCACCTTCACTCTAACTTTCGATATAAAGGAGGCGTATGTGCCTACATCAAGGACAGAATTGCTTGCAAGAGGGTTTCTTCCTTAGCAAATAAAAATTTTGACGTGATTTGGTTTAAACATTCTGGTCCTAATTTTGTGAAATTCTACTGTTGCGTTTATAGGTCTCCTAATGACAGCAACTTTTAAGACTTCTTCGATTACCTTATAGTATGAAAGTTGACTATCTCCTGTCTCAGTTTCCATCTTGCGATATCTCATTTGTAGGCGATTTCAATGTTCATAACTCTAATTGGCTTCAATTTTCATCTACTACAAATCCCGCTGGTCATAGTGCAGAAACATTTGCTATTTCATGGGATCTCACACAAATGATTTCTGAACCCACAAGAATCCCTGATAACCCTAACCATACTCCACATCTTCTAGATCTCTTTCTTACATCAAACCCTCTTGTTTATAAAACTTCCGTTCTTTCGCCTTTAGGTCTTTCCGACCATTGTCTAATAAAATCATTTCTACTGTACCTAATTCCACTGTTGTTCGCAAAACCGACAGAACCTTGTGGTGTTTTAAGTCAGCTCGATGGAGTAATTTACGGGATTTCTTTGCAACCTTTCCATGGCGTGAATATTGTTTTAAGTCGTCCTCTTCTTCGGACATCGCTCTTTCAGTATCTGAAGTCATCCTCATGGGAATGGAGTTATACATTCCCAAAAAACAGTACCGTATAGGTCATTCACGTTCCCAACCCTGGTTCAATAAGGCTTGTGCTGATGAAATATCTTTAAAAAATAAATGTTACATTAAATGGAAATCTAATAAATCGGTTGACAGTCATGTAAAATACGTTGGTGCTAGAAATATCTGCAAAAGTGTCATCACTAAAACTAAAAAGTTGTTCGAACAACGAAAATGCAATGAACTAGCTACATCTCCTTTAGGCAGTCGTAAATTTTGGTCTTTAGCTAAAGCCATTAGTAAAAACTTTGGAACATCTTCATTTCCCCCCCTGACGTCTATTGACGGATCGGTAGTTACTGATTCTGTAGACAAAGCCAACGTTTTTGTGGATTTGTTTGCATCAAACTCGTGTCTCAATGATTCTGGAAAAGATGTGCCCCTAGTCAACTCCTCTTCATACGCTATGAAACCAATTCATTTTCGGTACAAGCTCTTGGAATCGATCATCAGTAGGCTTGATCTCAATAAGGCGACTGGCCCAGACGGTATCCCAGCTATTGTCTTAAAAAAAATGTTCCCCCGAACTAGTACCAGTCCTATCTAAGCTCTATACGATCTCTATGTCGTCTGGGGAATTCCCTTCATCATCGAAGTTAGCAAATGTTCAACCTATTCCCAAAAAAGGTGATAAGACCGATCCCTCAAATGACCGATCAATTTCCAACACTTCCATTTTGTCTAAAATCATGGAAAAATCCATCATTCAGCAACTGCTCACGTTCGTTGAAACTAACAAACTCCTTAGTGACCACCAATATGGGTTTAGGCAAAGTCGTTCAACAGGCGATCTTCTTTCATATGTGACCCAAGTTTGGAACAATACAGTAGAGCAGTCCGGTGAAACAGTTGTAGTCGCTTTAGATATCTTAAAGGCATTTGACTAAGTTTGGCATAAGTGTTTTCTTGCCAAACTCACCTCGTTTGGGTTAAATGATACGCTCATCAACTGGGTTTCTAGTTTCCTTGATAAAAGACGAATACGTATCGTAGTTGATGGCTTTTTTTCAAAAGCAGTTAGCATTAACGCGGGCGTACCACAGGGATCCGTTATAGCGCCTACACTTTTTCTGCGTACATAAACGACCTTATTTCTTCAACAACTAACCCCATCCATTGCTTTGCTGACGATAGCACTGTTCACTGTAGTTCATCTCAGTCTACCCATAGTGATAATCCACCATCTATGTCAAATCAAGAAATTAAAGCTGAAATGGCAAATTAAATCAACAAAGACATTCAACGTATTCTCGAATGGGGAAGCAATAATCTAGTTAAATTTAATGCTAACAAAACTCAGTGTTGCCTTGTGTCCGCCAAAAAAGATCGATCATTTCCTGTTGTAAGTATGAATGGCTCAGTTCTTAAGTTTTCGGACTCTATTACTCCGATGGGTATGACTGTATCTGCAAATCTCTCATGGGTTGACCATCTTCTGTCAGCTACCAAAACAGCTGCTCGTAAAATAGGCTTTTTTACAGATCTAAGCAGTACTTTACCTCTAGACAACTCCTGCTGTATAAGGCCCAAATTCGGCTTCATCTGGAATATAATTCTCACCTCTGGGTTAGTGCTCCCCAATACGCTCTCGATATCGTTGATCGTATTCAAAAGAGAGCGATTATGCTTATAAATGACCCGTCATTAACTTCTCACATACAGTTCCTTGAGCATAGAAGGATGGTTTTAGTTCTTACTTTGTATTATCGTTATTACAACGGCTATTGTGCTGCTGAATTATATTCTTGGATGCCATCTCGGGCTATCTTTGCGAGAAACACTCGGTTCGCTCATTCTCATCATCAGTATGCAGTACAAATCTCCACTAAACGGGCGCAATCCACATTTTTCTACACGGCTTCTAAACTCTGGAATGATCTCCCTAGTTCCTGTTTTCCTCTCACTTATGATATGAGAAAATTTAAGGTAGCTGTTCATAGGCATCTATTGGCAATTCGTTATCCCTCTATCCATCCTCCTAAGTGTTCCTGAGTGCTTTAGCACGATAGGCCTAATTTAGCCTGTTCAGGTCCACAATCATAAAAAACAAAAAAAAACCGGAAAACTTGTAAATGTTTCGTTTTTAATATTAAAACACAAATATAGAAATAAAAGGCATTACATAAGAGAATACAAGTAATTAACCCTTAAAATGAAATGATATCTAATGAATTTTGGGTGAAAAGAGTATAAAGAGAAAAATACTGGAAGTGGGTACTGGGTGTGAAGAAAGAAACGCCGGGATACATTATTAGAGAGGGGCTGCAAGAAGACAAAATAAGTGTGGAGGTGGGATATAGGGCAATAAAGTACGAGGAGGAAATGAGTACAAGAACGGAGTGCAAAATATTACAAGAATGCCGGAAAGAAATAAAAGAAGGAAGAATAAATATGGACAAGAAACCAGAAAACAATATTATGGAAGAAACGGGTATGCGAAAGAAGATGTAGAGAGACTAAAAAGGGTAGGAGTGAGCGTGAGAGGGGACATAATTAGAAGGGACCAGGGATTTGCAAAAGCAGGAAAGATGGACGGAGGTGAAAGAAGGAAAATATAATGTAAACTATAGGAACATTAAGGGAGAAGGGATACCGGGATATTTGAAGGGAGAATGGAGGTGGGAAAGAAAGAAAATGATAGCGAGATTTAGATGTGAAAACGAAGAGAGGGGAAACACTTATTGGAGAAGAGACGAATAGAAAATGTAGGCTATGGTGGGAAGAGATACAGGCGATTAAACATATGCTGAAAGAATGCAGGGAGTTATAGGAAGAGGAGAAGACGGCAGAAGAGATAGAAGAGATACTAGAGGAAAAAGGAATGGGAGCGGATTGGATGGAAGAAACATGGAAAAGAAGAAGACAGGTAGGGGAAAGGAGATCACAGGGAAGAAGACAGTGGCTAAGTAAGGAAAGGAGAGACTGTAAATAGATGTAAATAGCTAAATGTATAATCCAATTACTTTGAAATATTTGTATAAAATAAGCAAATAAGGATAATACATAAGGGAATACAAGTAATTAATTTGTAAAGTGACATGTAATGAATTGCGAAAGAAAAGCAATTTCAAAATCTTTTGTATTTGAGATACAGTTGGTTTCATGATAAACAAACTCAGACACCAGTAAGTATATATTATATTGGTACACCGTTAAATGTGCATGCTGATTTACTTTTATTAGTTCACAATTAAAAATATTGCGAACGATGGCGTATTTTGTATTATAACGTACATCTTGAATGGTAAAGTTACAAATACGTTTTTATATTAATTCATATTAGAAATGTACATACCAGCATTCAATTATGTAAAATTTAGATCCAGAAAAACATATATAGCCAACATCCAATCGGCAAAATAATTAAAACTACCACCGTTCGTGCAAATTAATTAATTTATATTGTACAATTCAATATAATAGAAATTTAACAATAAAATGCACCGTATTTAAAAGAAATCACATGTCAATCTCATAGATAAAGGTAATATAATTTAGCCGCATACGACTGTTTTTAAGTGTTAAATTTTTCATAACCATGGTGGTCGACGAATATTGACTATATAAACACAATGAGTTTCAATGAATGATTTTCAACATTAGACGATCTAATTAAAATGTTGAAGCGATGAACCGTCTCAGGGGTTGGAATACCGCGCCGTAAATAACTATAAATACAATTAATAATATGTAAGTTAAATAAAATGTTTTCCAAACGAGTGTTAATTTATGTACTGGTGAAAGCTGACTACAAGCCTCACTTGCAATCAAAGAACCTTACAATTTTTACACATTTCTAAAATAATTTTACTATTTTAGACAAAAACTAGCTTTAAAATTTTAATTTAAAAATTCTAACTATTCCATTAATTGCTACTACTTCTTTCTAACACTATTTGTACATTTCTATAAACCATTGAAGTTGGCAAGATTTACATTACAATCTGAAAGTTATGTTTATGAAAACTTCAACGTGCGCTTCAAAGGATAATTTCGAATCAAGACAGCCCCCCAAGGGTTTAAACACAGCAACCACATCGCTTCCGGTATATTCAGGATACGTACTGTTTCATTATTTAACTTAATCATAGTGATTGTATTCAATAGCAACCATTGATCTTAGGGAATACGATTTCAAACTAAAATTCAAAACTCAACTCTATCCATTGATCTGTGACTAAAACAACTGTCACCATAAATAAATAAATATTTGTCAGATTTGTCAAGCCCAAAATGACATACACCGCGGCACAAAAAGTTATAGTGATTTTAAAGTCTCCTAATCGTCGTTTGTGACGCCCTTTAGGAGATACAACAAAATCGTTCATAAATTTGTATTTCTCATCCTAAGAAACTCCTGTTTACCAAATTTCCTGAAATTAGCTCGAATTAGTAGAAAATTTTTAAGAAAATGTGATTTATTTGTTCAACTTTCACACCCTGTAACTCGGTTATTATCAACCTTTGAACTAAGGTAAATTTAGTTAAATCGACTTATTTTGAGGTGTACTCTATGTGGAAGAGCGTTGTAAAGACCTTTCCGGGACACCCTGTGTATTTACACGGTGTCCAGGAAATAGTGGAAAAACCACACGTTGCGATCTTCCTTGGACTATTTTGAGTAAAAAATCCTAATACAATAATTCCGTACATGGCTTCTGAGTCCATCAGGACCAACACAAAGAATGTGTACATCTGGTAACACAAAATCACACAGGTATCCTGTAGTCATGTGTAACTAAGTAAAACGCAAACAAATCGGTATGACAAATTGACGATGTTAATTATTAAAATACAGAGTTGTACTTAAGAGTAATTCGTATTATTATTTGCAAAGCAGCGAGGCATTGTTGTATGAAATTGAACTTGTAAGGTGAGGAGGTCAGAGTGTTACTCTTGTTATTACAGATGTGGGGATTATTTGCCGAGTCGATAGCTGAGATGTTAGCTGAGACTTGCAACATTTGTTCAAATTGACGTCCATTTGCTTGTAAACATAGATTAAGTCTACGTGGGATAACAGTTTAAACCGCTCACAATATTTCAGGTGTGATCAATTGCACCGCAACCAATATTCTATTCATCGCATCGTTATTATTTCCCGGGGGAGTCGCATATACTTTTTCCTTCAGAAATCCCCAAGCAAAAAAATCTAATGGATTAAGGTCCGGGGACCTAGCAGGCCATCCTATTGGGCCATTACGGCCAATGCACCGATTCGCAAAGTGTTGGAATAACCACTGTCTTACTATTCGCGAATTGTGTGCGGGAGCACCATCGTGCATATAATACATACTAGACCGGGCAGCCAAAGGCACAATGTCTAACATTTCCTCCATCACGTTTATGTACGCTTCCGCATTTAGTCTGGCTGGTAAAAAATGGGTCCAATGACGCGACAATTAAGAATTCCCAACCAACCATTAACCGAAAACTTCCGCTGATGGCCAAATTCACGGTACTGATGAGGATCTTCATCTGCTCAAATGTGCTATTATGACGATTAAAAATGCCATTCTGAGCCGCGAGAGGTTTTCTGGTAATACACAATGCACTGTTTGTTGTTCAAATTTCCAGCAGCTTCTCTAGTACTTCTCGCGGGATCTTCATGCACGGCTTCTAAAATTGCTTCATCCAGTTGAACTGTACACCGAGTTCTCTCTACCACCCTAAGTGTTGCGGAAGAAGCCTACCAGTCTCACAAAGACGAAGATCTAACCTTCTGATGGTATTATGACATGGCTGGCGCCGATTTGGAAATCTTCTACCGTGCTCCCGGGCTGCTTTATTAGCCAAACACAAGATACATATCAGCATGCTCAGTTGTAATGAATTCCATTGTTCACTTTAACGAAACGCTTGTCTAACAAAGAAACTAAAAACAAGAACACACAAACGATTATCACAATGAGAAAACAAGTACGGTAGTAATGACACTGAAAACCTGATAATTCACGAGACGTCATAATTGTCAAAACTGTTGAAATTTGCAGTGTTGACAAACGTCCAAATTTACAAAAAATGCACTTTTAGAAATGTTTAAAAAGTTAATTACTGGAGTGCAATGAGAATTAAATGAAATAGGACTTTGCAAAAGTCTTAAAACGTTAAAGGTAATTGCCAAAAGAAATAGAATATGCATATTTGTGACTCAAAACTTTGATGACCTTGTGTGGCTCCATGAAGTGGTTTAGAGCATTTTTGTATTAGGATTTTTTACACAAAATAGTCCAAGGAATATCGCCAGGTTATAACAAATAAAAAATTTGGTGTGGTGTGGTTGTTATACTACAAAGGTAAATTGCACCACGGTCTAGCTCAGTGAGGTACAAACTTAACTGTAAATGAGAACTCATTCATCAGGTGTGAGGGAAGCAGAGATTTTTCCATAGATGTAATCAACATTAGCATTTGTTTTATTGGGCACTACTCAATTACTAGGTTTAATAATTGAAATACAACAAAAATTGAGAAGGGTTGTATCGCAAAGCATAATAGGTAATCTGAATAAAGACTAAACAACTGTATTTATATGTACATTTAATAAGCAACATGTCTGATTAATATCAGCATAAAATAACTAAAACGCTACTTCTCGTAAAACCTTACGATCTTAAAATTACTAAATTAAACACTGTACATAATCTTATAATCTATGTTTATTTAAAATTCAAAATGCAATGTGATCAACACTATATTCAATTCAATAATGAAACGTGTATTGACCTATGTCAACAAATTACAGTTGTCATAAATTATAAGTTCTACATACATAAAGACAAAATTTACATCGATTGGGGCTTGAATCTCGATGGCCCAGATGGTTAGCGCGGTACTCTAGCAAAGTACAGGTCGTAGGTTCAAATCCTACTCGAGGTAAACTTTTTATTTATGTATTTAATAAAATTAATAATAATTTTTAATTACAGTTGTGATAGGTTATGAACTCAAATGTTTTTATCTTGGGAGCAGAACTCAGCTGTTCCTTTTTTTCACCGTATCAAAATAACACTAACTGATTTCTTATTTAGTTAAACTGCACTAAAAGGATAAGTACTTACTTGTAAAAAATAAATATTTTAATCTTGTCTTAAACGAACTGTAGCTTGAAAACATTCATTTCCAATTCCAAGACAAATATACGATAATGTAAAGGTATTTTCCATTTATGTTCAACTTACAAATAAACAAAATATAACCGTATGGGAAGGCACTATAACTTTCATCTGTCTTCAAAATAAAAATAGACTAACGATATGGTAGCATTAGGTAATTGGCACAAAATGTTCCACCTAGAATAATGGAAAGGTATAAACGACTAACGCAGATTCGAACAACGTAAGCTGCTTAGAAGTACCAACGCAGAATATATATAAAAGCATATATGATTTATGCTAAACAAAGGTATCTCCATTTCATTATTATCGCCATTTTAACCAATTAAGGTTCATGACGTAACACCACGCTTTTCAACGATACGAAAATTTACCAAATTAAAAGCTTTTTCTTAAGTCTAGCGGTTTCCTTGTTCCTACTCTTTGTTCCTACCTTATTCCCTATTAAATATGTTATATAGAAAATGTAATTAGACGCCTTTACACACATTATGAAAGGGAGTAAAAGATAAGGTACTGAACGATATGAAACACATTACGGAAATGCGTAAGCGTGTTCAATTCACGTTGCGCATAGAACTAAAATTGATCTCTAAAATATATACACAGGGACGTCCGTAATTATGTAGACTAAAGAGAACATATCGAGATATAAAAAATTTAATTATTGGAAGAAAAAATAAATGCTTAAAGATACTAATGTAATGTATCTTATCAATAATAATACAAATTTCGAAACTTAAATTAAGGTAATGATATACAAGAATTGGCACGTTACAAGGTGTGGTTTTTCCACTATTTTCTGGACACTCTCTCTCTCTCTCTCTCTCTCTCTTATATATATATATATATATATATATATATATATATATATATATATATATATATATATATATATCATATATACATATATATATATATATATATATATGCACTTCTATCACTATGACGCTGTTTTCGTATATGTAGCCTTCACTATGAAGATTTATGGCTAGCGTAGTAGTGCAATATTACGAATTTTCGCTTTTAATACGCTTTATTAGAATAAATAGAATAAATTATGTTGTTAAAGTATAATAAAGTTGTGATCTTTATTATCGGCGCTCTGAAAATAAGTTTTGTAAATTGCATAGCCACACAGATGTTTTATATATATATATATATATATATATATATATATATATATAGTTTAAAATATCATCAGTATCAAGTACTTCAAGTACCTGTATTGATAACAGTGTTACAGATATCACACTTTTAATGAGCCTGTTGATTTTTCCGATCATTACGCCCAAATTTTATTTATCAAAACTAATATTAAAACCAAAAAATTATTTAAATGTCGACGTTGTATTAATCAAAGGAATCTTACTTCATTTACGAGTAGTCTTAAAAACGTGAATTGTCAATCTCTTTATACTGAACAACACGTCGACTCGTTTGTTACCAATTTTTTTAAAATCATTCAACCAATATTTGTAAGTTGCCTTCCTCTCAAAAAAAAGTATGTTAAAAGTAAGAAAAAGAGCTGGGTCACCAAAGGGACACGTTTATCTAGCCGAACAAAAAGAAAACTGTACCTTAAAATAAGGAAAAACCCTCGACCCAATTTAATTGCACGTTACAAAAAAAAAGAAAATATTAAAAAAACTATTATTAACGCAAAAAAACTACATTCCGCAAAAATTATCACGTGTTCACCCAACAAAGCCAAAACAACGTGGCAATTAATAAACGGTAACTTAAACATAATGATACAGTTTCTACTCCGTCTCTAAAAGTAAACGGTAAACCAAATGTTAACGCGCTAGAGGTGGCGCACGTTTTTAATAATTATTTTACATCTTTGGCCCAAGAAAATATAAATAAGATTTCAGCTAAGTTCACTACGGCAAAAGCAATTCCATCACTACAAAGCTAATTTTTTTAGCTCCTGTGACTAAAAATGAATTGTTTACTGTGATAAATAATTTAATCAATACGAATACCTGCGGTCATGATAATACTCCAGTAAAAATGTATAAAGCAGGATTTGATTATCTTTACGAGCCTTTGGTTTTTTTATTAAACTTCAGTTTCACTTCTGGGGTTTTTCCAAAACACAGTAAAATTGCAAAAATTAAACCTTTGCATAAATCTAAATCAAAAAGCGAAGTCAAGAACTGTAGACCAATATCGATTTTAAATTCAATATCAAAAATAGTTGAAGCTGTTTTAAAAAACAGATTGATAGACTATTTTGAATCACTACATTTATTTAGTAGTTCACAACACGGATACAGACCTAACAAGTCAACTGCCGTCGCTTTACAAAGCTTGTTCAATTATGTACTTGAGTCACACAATAATAGAAGGATGGTGGTATCAATAAATTGTGACCTGTCTAATGCTTTTGACTTGATTTATCACAGTTTGTTGATATCTAAACTTTACTCGTACGGAATCAGGGGTATACCACAGAACCTGATAAAATCTTTTTTAAGTGAGCGGCATCAATATGTTGCAATAGATGATCTTTTAAGCTCGGGACAAATAGCGGAAACAACTTCAGAATTAATATTAGTCAGCTATGGAGTACCCCAAGGTTCCGTCCATTACCCAGTTCTGTTTATAATATTTCTTAATGCCCTGGTTAATAATTTTGTTACTCCATGTAATGTTTTATCATATGCAGATGACATAAGTGTGAGCATTGCATGCAAAAATGAGGATCTCGAAGACAACATAACTACAACAATGTCTATACTCGTGAATTGGTTTAATGCCAACAAACTGTTACCTAATGTAGAAAAAACCAAAATTTTAATCTATAGGAAGAATTTAACTTCAAATGTTACAAAATTATCTATTGAATCAACTGTAGTAGAAACCTGTCACTCTTGCAATTTTTTGGGGATAATTTTGGATAGAAATCTTAGTTGGCGCGACCACATTGAGAGCCTTGAACAAAATTAAACAAATCTATATTTCCGTTGTCGCGATGTAAGCATTTTTGTGATCAAAAGACCTTACTTCAGGTATATTATTCTTTTTTTGAGTCAAAAGTTAGATATGGTGTACTTTTATGGGGTAACAAAAACGTAAATCTAATAAAAGATATTTTTAAAATACAAAAAAGAGCAATTCGTACAGTGTTTTCGCTACGCAAAAAAGATTTGTGTAAGCCATACTTTCAAAAGCATGGAATAAAAACTAATTATTCTATATACGCCTCAGAATGTCTATGTTTCGTTTTTAAATATTATCATTAAACTGAGAACATCATTCTTATAATACAAGAACTATAATGAGTGGGGTCAGTGAAAAAACATTTTTTACCATCAAGAAAGAGGAAGAGCAAAACAATGGTGAATTAAAATCTCCTGCAGCAAGAAAAAATCGGGTAAGTCAGTCAAATTCTCACGAATATGCATACGATGAGGGTTTTAAGAGCTTATTAAGAAGAATTGTGCACAATGACTTTTTTTTAAAAAACATTCCTCCAACTTTGAAAGCTGCATATAATGTTATTCGAGGGAATGAGAATTCGCCATCGTTCTCTTTAAGTACCGTATGTAGATTGATTAAAGATTGATTAAAGACAACGTGGATGAACTCATAATAAGTGTAAATTTTAGCGACAGTTCTGAGAATGAGATTTCAGACCTCGATGATGACTGTGTCGACGACGTGCAGGTGTAAATAGTGTAAAAAGTGTAAATATTTTATTTGTTTATAAATGTCCAACTAATTCTCTGTTTATTTTTTCTTATATTAACTTTGCCTGAAATAATTCTTTTGTAATTTTGAAATTTATTGTTTATTATTATTAATTATTGAAAACATTTAAACAAAGGCGAAGGTATAAACATCATCAAACTTCCAACAAGTTTTTAGCGAATCTGTGAGAGCGGCGAAATTTGCCTGAGACCGGACTTAAGGTGTAACCGATCCCAGCATAACGACAACTGGTAACAATGTGCTCCATAAGACGGGTCGGTTAAGTTGGCCCCCCCCAATAAAGATTACGGTATGATATTACTATGTAGTAATGCGCTCGATATGCGCTCATATGCGCCACTGAAAATAACTTTTGCGCCGTTATAGTTTTTTAGATATTTTGAAAAACATTTGGGGGGGTGCAAGTTCACTCATCCCCCCCCCCATTAAGCATTTCACTATGTATTTTGATGCCAACTTATCCCTGTAGTTATGCGCTAAAATGCGCCACTTGATTAAAATTTTGCGCCACTCTCGTATGGCCATAACGAAACATAGAAGGTGGGTGGGGCTAAATTGATGTTTTTAAAAAATTGCACTTTCTTAAAAATTCTTAATGCTATACGTGCTCTTTAATTATGCGCTCAAATGCGCCACATGACGTAAGTTTTGCGCCGTTACAGTTTTTGAGATATTTTGAAAAACGTTTGGGGGGTTCATTAAGCATTTCACTATGTATTTTGATGCCAACTTATCTCTGTCGTTATGCGCTAAAATGCGCCACTTGATTAAAATTTTGCACCACTTCCGTATGGCCATAACGAAACATAGAAGGTGGAGGCTAAATTGATGTTTTAAAAATTGCACTTTCTTAAAAATGCTTAATGCTATACGTGCTCTTTAATTATGCGCTCAAATGCGCCACATGAAGTAAGTTTTGCGCCGTTACAGTTTTTGAGATATTTTGAAAAGTTCAAGTTCACTCAGCCCCAAACTCCCCCATTAAGCATTTCACTATGTATGACATATGACGATAATTCTTTGAGGTATTGAAGGTCGTGCTGGAGATCCGGGTTCAGGAATTTCTTCTCGATCTTTGTCTTTCTTTCCCCCTCTTGGAGGAGTTTCCATATTTTCATTGAGTGTACGTCCTTCTTGAATTTGTTAGAAATTTCGTCGCAGTGTGTCGCATTCCCCATGTGGGATTCGTTTAAATTTAAAATGTATAATAACGTTAGTATCATAATTTCACCTCTATTCCCCTCAGCCATCATTTACTTCATGTATTGTTAATTATCATTGGTTGAAAATGAAACTAGTGTTAGTTTCGAAACGTGTCGCTTAAAGCTTAAAATATTATTGCTTAAACATTACTCAAATTTTACCTCTGCTACTATTGCTGGTTGCAGTATAAATACTTATAAAAACATAATCGTCACTTTTCGCTACGACAATGATACGGGGGTGAACTTTTATTGGGTAGTTGCTACCCCATTACACACCTCACCACGAAGTTACAGCGTATCTAGTATTTTTTCCTATCTTTGTCAAAATCTCGGATCATTTGACTCGGCTATATAGTTAGTATGTACTTTAACCTGATAGAATATCTGAAAGTGGAGTTGATGGAGATGTTGATACATTGATATTCGCGAAAATAATCGATATCCCAAAAATTTTTGAAGTAAAATGAAATCCAGTAGTGGTATCGGAAATTTTTAAGATATCAGTGATTTACTTTACTTTTACATTTACTTTAGGAAAAAAATGATTTATTAACATTTATTTTATCAAAATTCAACTCAAGACGTATGAAGGAACATTACAATTCTTACTTCCTTTGTCGGTAAAATATTTTCTTTTTTGTTTCTTAAGTCATTGTATTCTTCCCGCATATTATTATGTCGTTTGCAATATGCAACAAAATGACCTAAACCCAAACCTTCCATATGTCCAGTGTATCCAATTACTGCTCTTAATAAGTATGTGGCAGTACCAAATGTAGAGTGATGTGGAACGTCATTTAATTTATATAACCTTTCCATTTGCATGGTATCAAGGGACACAGGCTGTATAAATAAATGAGGGCCGCATATGATTAAAGCTTTTTGTAATTTGTTGCCACACAATCGACCATCGTTACGTGCACTGCAGTTCCTATTTGTGGATGTATCTGCTATTTGGTTTAGTACATCATTTTGAAAGTTGTATGCGTTAAGACTATTTACTGCTAAAAATGCGCATTTTTGTGATGTAACAAATTTGCATTGTGGATTTGAACACTCTAATTTTTGTTCAATACATGGTAATGAAATCTTATCTAACATACTATCAATTTCGCACTCAGCATTCACAACATACATATTTTGAGGGTACGGAGAACTATTGCACAATTTAAATAATATTGCAGCCCTCGCCTTATAGGATTGAGCATTAATTCCTTTAGATATTATGCCATGCACTAAATTACAAACAGTTGAAGTGTTAATTGCCCCGTCAAGAAAGTTCTTAAAATTTAAACTATCACACTACGCACTGCACAGGGTTTGCACAATCGTATCGAACCCACACGTGTTAGAGAGTGATACATACTTTTTTCCAATTCTTATCGGTTTAAGCTCTGGCCTGTGTCCATTTTTTAATACTCCGATGGGTATAACTTTCCTGGTGTCACTCCAATCCATGCATAAATATTCAGTATTGCTCTCCAAATAGGAGCTTCGTTTTCGTTTAGAAGATACTCCAAGACCTTTCCAATTCTCCAACGAACGGCTTTCCTGGCGATTTGCTTTGTCATGGTCATCTAGCATCGAACATGAGATACAAACTAATATATCATTCCACACAGTAGAGCAGTCTGTTTTGTGTATATAAATCTCGCACAATTCGCATTTTCAACAATCCGTTGTGGAAGTAAATAGTTGATTGCAAGATGCACATGCAGGATGGATGTCTCCTGGAAAATGAGAACTGATTTTCAAAATATGAATGGAGTAGGTAGGTACCTGTTTTTTTTTTGGTAGGTATGTAAATTTTTAAATTTGATCTTGAATGAGTATAATACAAAAATAATAATTAATAATTAAACAAATTATTCCATGTACAACTTGAAATTTGACTTACACCTATGGCTTTTTCAATATCACTCGAGACATAACAGCGTTGATATACACACACAAATAGACAACAGGCCCATGGCAGAAATTACCCTATGCCGTCACTTTTGAGCGGTACAAGTGAGTACATGTGGAAATTGAATTTTTCAGGTGAAATGAGGAATTACGGCTTGTACGGCTTTCTTCTAGTTGATAAATCATTAAAAAAATTGACGAAAAATCTAGTACCGTACAAAAGTAGTGGTACCGGAAGTCAGTACAAATTTTTAATCCGCCGATAATTGTAGACGCAATATAGGTAATTTATTACTGTACGGCATTTGTGTAATTCCTTTTCTATACTTATACAGATACATTACCCAAATTTGTTACATCACAAAAATGCGCATTTTTAGCAGTAAATAGTGTTAACGCATACAACTTTCAAAATGATATACTAAACCAAATAGCAGATACATCCACAAATTGGAACTGCAGTGCACGTAACGATGGTAGATTGTGTGGCAACAAATTACAAAAAGCTTTAGTCATATGCGGCCCTCATTTATTTATACAGCCTGTGTCCCTTGATACCATGCAAATGGAAAGGTTATATAAATTAAATGACGTTCCACACCACTTTACATTTGGTACTGCCACATACTTATTAAGAGCAGTAATTGGATACACTGGACATATGGAAGGTTTGGGTTTAGGTCATTTTGTTGCATATTGCAAACGACATAATAATATGCGGGAAGAATACAATGACTTAAGAAACAAAAAAGAAAATATTTTACCGACAAAGGAAGTAAGAATTGTAATGTTCCTTTATACGTCTTGAGTTGTATTTTGATAAAATAAATGTTAATAAATCATTTTTTTCCTAAAGTAAATGAACCTATCACTGATATCTTAAAAATTTCCGATACCACTACTGGATCTCATTTTACTTCAAACATTTTTGGGATATCGATTATTTTCGCGAATATCAATATATCAACATCTCCATCAACTCCACTTTCAGATATTCTATCAAGATAGGAAAAAATACTAGATACGCTGTAACTTCGTGGTGAGGTGTGTAATGGGGTAGTAACTACCCAATAAAAGTCCACCCCCGTATCACTGTCGTAGCGAAAAGTGACGATTATGTTTTTATAAGTATTTAAACTACAACCAGCAATAGTAGCAGAGGTAAAATTTGAGTAATGTTTAAGCAATAATATTTTAAGCTTTAAGCGACACGTTTCGAAACTAACACTAGTTTCATTTTCAACCAATGATAATTAACAATACATGAAGTAAATGAGGGGAAAAGAGGTGAAATTATGACACTAACGTTATTATACATTTTAAATTTAAACGAACCCCACATGGGGAATGCGACACACTGCGACGAAATTTCTAACAAATTCAAGAAGGACGTACACTCAATGAAAATATGGAAACTCCTCCAAGAGGGGGAAAGAAAGACAAAGATCGAGAAGAAATTCCTGAACCCGGATCTCCAGCACAACCTTCAATACCTCAAAGAATTATCGTCATATGTCATACATAGTGAAATGCTTAATGGGGGAGTTTGGGGCTGAGTGAACTTGAACTTTTCAAAATATCTCAAAAACTGTAACGGCGCAAAACTTACTTCATGTGGCGCATTTGAGCGCATAATTAAAGAGCACGTATAGCATTAAGCATTTTTAAGAAAGTGCAATTTTTTAAAAACATCAATTTAGCCCCTCCCACCTTCTATGTTTCGTTATGGCCATACGGAAGTGGTGCAAAATTTTAATCAAGTGGCGCATTTTAGCGCATAACGACAGAGATAAGTTGGCATCAAAATACATAGTGAAATGCTTAATGAACCCCTCCCCCAAACGTTTTTCAAAATATCTCAAAAACTGTAACGGCGCAAAACTTACGTCATGTGGCGCATTTGAGCGCATAATTAAAGAGCACGTATAGCATTAAGAATTTTTAAGAAAGTGCATTTTAAAAACATCAATTTAGCCCCACCCACCTTCTATGTTTCGTTATGGCCATACGAGAGTGGCGCAAAATTTTAATCAAGTGGCGCATTTTAGCGCATAACTACAGGGATAAGTTGGCATCAAAATACATAGTGAAATGCTTAATGGGGGGGGGGGGATGAGTGAACTTGCACCCCCCCAAATGTTTTTCAAAATATCTAAAAAACTGTAACGGCGCAAAACTTACGTCATGTGGCGCATTTGAGCGCATAATTAAAGAGCACGTATAGCTTTAAGAATTTTTAAGAAAGTGCAATTTTTTAAAAACACCAATTTAGCCCCACCCACCTTCTATGTTTCGTTATGGCCATACGAGAGTGGCGCAAAATTTTAATCAAGTGGCGCATTTTAGCGCATAACTACAGGGATAAGTTGGCATCAAAATACATAGTGAAATGCTTAATGGGGGGGGATGAGTGAACTTGCACCCCCCCAAATGTTTTTCAAAATATCTAAAAAACTATAACGGCGCAAAAGTTACTTTCAGTGGCGCATTTGAGCGCATATCGAGCGCATTATCACATAGTAATATCATATCGTAATCTTTATTGGGGGGGGCCAACTTAACCGACCCCCATAAGACTCCACACTGCATTCTCAGTGTGACTTTCACTATAGAAATAATTTTTCAGTCATAAAATCAAAAAGCAAAGTACACCGCACCTCTTATCTGCAGGTTTTGTAATGCTCTCCCCGAAAAAATAAAATACGTATCAAACTATAAGCAATTCAAAACATAAGTAAATAAAATACTAACAAAAACGGTGTTATACACTTTGAATGACTTCTTTGCAAATATTACGGATCTTCTTTAGTTTTCATACTTTTTTGAATTATTTAGTTTGAGATAAGATCTATATTATTATTACTGTACAATATTGTATCCTTTATTTTTATTACTTTTCCTGATATGTATTAGTGTTTGTATTTAGAAATGTTTAGTTTTACACTTCCAGAAGTGGACAAAAATTTTATATTTCCCTTTATAATTATTAGAACCAACTTAGGATTTTTTTTGTTGGTTTCCTTACTTTATGCTCAACTAATACGTTTCAAAAAAGGTTAATTATACATATTTTTATGATATATTAGGTGTGCAATTTATTTAAAAGATTATTAAAAGTTTTTGTTGCATAGTATACGTTTGCGTAAAAGTAAAACAAATATTATAGACGTTTCGTACAAATTAGTGTTTTATACTAAGTTTTATTTACAAAAATTGAATTTAAATAATATTGGTATCGGAAACAAGGTATAACACGATACTAAATTAAAAATTATTTAGTAACCTACTCTGAGTGGAAACAACATAATTATGTATAAATTTGTATAAAAACGTCACAAGGTATAGCACAGATGCTCACCATATCCATTCTCACCAAGTGATATCAGAATCGTTATTTATGCATTAATCTCGTCGGAGAAACGTCTCAAACCATTGCATCGATGCTGAATAAGTGAATTTTATACATTTTTCGTGACCATACTGATTATGACCAAGAGATGTCAGAATTATTATTTATGTACCCATTTTTTTTTTTTTGGAAAAGCATCCCAAAGATAAATTTTATGCTTTTTTCGTAGCCATATGATTTTAACTAAAAGATGTCAAAACCGTGATTTAAGCACGATTTTGTTGAAAAGACGTCCACAGCTCTGTACCGATGTCCAATAGGTTGCATTTTCCATGACCATATGGATTTTGGCCAGGAAATGTCAAATTCTTTATTTTTGCATCAATTTAATTGAAAAATCGTCCAAACGCCAAGAGATGTCAGAACCGTTATTTATGCACCAATTTTTTTGCTTTTTTTGACTAAGAGATGAAAATTATTATTTATGCACAAATACCTAGTAAGTAAATTTAAGGTATTTTCCGTTGCCGTATAGCCACGAGATGTCAAAATCGTTATTTATGCACCAATGTCTTTACAAAAACGTCTGAAGGCCCGATAAGTGAATTTATTATATTTTCGGTGAATATATTTAGGCCATGAGATATCAGTGTCGTTACCTATGCACTAGTCTCTTAAAAAAACATCTCAACGTGTTGTATTGATGCCTAATAAGTAAACTTTATGTGCTTTTTCTGACCATATAAGAATCTATTTTCTTAAAAAAACGTCCAAAATCCTCATTGCCCAATAACTTAATTTAAATCATTTTCCTTGTTCGCATTGATTTTGATCAAGATATGGTAAAATCATTACTAATGCACTAATTTACCATGCGAATATGAATTTTTACTACATGTCAAAATGGTTTTTTATGAACCAATTTTGTTTACAAAAGTCCCAAAGCATTGCCTCTGCCCAATAAGTAAATTTTATACATTTTTCATTACCATATGGAGTTTGACCAAGGGTTGTCAAAATCGTTATATGGTACCAATTTTGTTGGAAAAGCATCGCATATCATTGTATTGATGCCCAATAAGTAAATTTGTTACATTTTCCGTAACCATATGGCTTTTGACCAAAAAATGTCAAAATCGTTATTTAAACACTAATTTAATTGGAAAACCGTCCTAAAGTATTGTATCTTTCGTGGCTAAATGAATTTTGACTAAGAGATTAAAAAATCGTTATTTGTGCAGCAGTTTTGTTTGAAAAAGTCTCAAAATATTGCATCAGTTCCCAATGAGTGAATTTAGTGCATTTTATGTGAGCATTTGGATTTTGGACAAGAGTTGTCAAAATCATTATTTATGCACCAATTCCTTGAAAACACGTGCCTAAGCATTGCATCGATAACCAATAATTAAATCTTATGCATTTTTCGTAACCATATGCATTTTGACCAAGAGTCGTTATTTATGAACCAATTTTCATTTGACGTCCAAAACTATTGCACTGTTTCTCAATAAGTGATTTTAAAGATTCGACTTGATCAGGTTGATTTTGATATGGCATAATCGTTATTTATGTCCCAATTTTGTTGGAAAAACGTCGCAAAGAATTGTATCTATGCCCAATAAGTAAATTTAATGTATTTTCCGTGACCATATGAATTTTGGTGAACGTCAATGAAAATCGCTATTTCTTCAAGTTTTTTGGAAAAATGACCCAAAGCAGTCCATCGTTGCACAATAAGCAAATTTAAAATATTTCTCTGGACCACGTAGATTTTGACCAAAAACGAAAAAATTGGTATTATGCTCAAAATTCATTGCAAACATGTTTGAATGCATTGCATCGTTGCCCAATGGTTGAATTTATATGTATCAAAATAAAACAATTGTACAGCATCGTTTCTTATTTCTTGCTTTCAACATGAAGTATTACTTCTCTAAAACGCATTAGATTTAATTGCATTATTGTTCTAGATCTTTTATAATACACAAAGTGCGGCAATTGTCAATAGTAATATATTAAGTGCACTGTGACGCCGAAAATTGCAAGATTGCAAATTTTCTCTAGTCACAAGCTCGAATTCGTCCTTAACCAGTATTATCGAAGGAAAAGAACTATACATGAAATATATTTTATCCCCAACCGTCAGTAGAACTATACATAGCGATATTCGGAAGTAAACAAACACTTTATTTTACTGTAAAAATCAAGCATTTTACCTGCCGCAAATGTTCATCAACAGAGCCATTGCTGAAAGAAATCGTTTATAACTGTCACTTGCGTCGCTGACGTAACGGTTACACCTGCAACATTAACAGTTTTGTCGCTAATTAGCTGCAACGGCTAGTTTTAAAACGACACTTTTATATAAAAAAAAAATAATGGACGAAGATATTCAAAGCACACTGCCTGAAATACAGAAGAAGTCTTTAGAGACGTGTTTGAAATTCTGCCAAAAAAATCAGTTGAATAGTGCAATCGCCAGAATGACATATTTATGGAGTGGTGTAACAAACACGAAATTAAAAAATATAGTAAAAATGTTTTACTGGCGTGTTTTTCCGATTTGTCAAAATAATATTGCCTTCTTCAATATGGTCCTTTTATTCTATGGTGAAAGCAACCCTTTCAGCAAAAAATAACGTTGATATTAGCAAACATAAAAAAACTCACGGCAAAAAGGCCCAAAACTCTTTTACAAGAAGAAATACTTATTTTTTTACATTTTGCATTGCTGGAGCTTCACGCAATGAAGAACTTTTAAATTTAAAAGTAAGTGACGTAGAACACAAAGTAACAATTCTGGTTGTTCATATAATTAAAACAAAGACTAACAAGCCTCGATTATTTGTGATCACTCATAAAGTAAGGCAAAAATAAAATCCATAGAACTATTTAGCAAACATTTAGGCCTGAGTCCTAAACATACGTTCCACGATCGAACCTATGGAGTGGTAAATGCACAGTCCAGGCAGTTGGAATCCATACCTTTGAAAGCACACCGAGTAAAATAGACAACTATTTGAATTTACCGGAACCGTCTCTTTGTATGGGAAATTGTTTTAGTGGGACGTCCGCCACTCTATTTGCCAACGCAGGAAGCAGTAAAGAAAATTTAAAACGTCATGGTGAGTGGAAAAGCAACATGATTACAGTCCAGTGACGGTCAGACTGACAGTATAGTCGTTATATCAATGATAATTCTACTAAAGGTTCACCAGTTATTAATACAGATAACAATTTTCAAACGTTATCAGCTCCAACTCCTTCGACTTCGGGAATTAATTTTTATAATCCATCAGGGTGTACGTTCACGTTTAACATAACAAAGAATAGGTAAATTTGTTTTGTATTCACCGTGTTTTTTAGTTTACTTTATCGCAATAAAATGTTACATCTAATTTTTTTAATTATAAGTTATTAGGGTTGGGGATAAAATTTGGTATGTACCATGCCAGTAAAGTGCCTTTATCGAAGCTCGTTGTGCGCGCTCGTAGTCTAATGAAGTTTAGTTCTTTTGTAAATCTAAATTTTACTTTGCATTTGCAGTATTGACCTTTTAAACCAGCTTAGTATTCAAGCACTGCGTGCGGTAAGATTTTTATTGCACTAATGCAATAAACCATTACGTTTTACACTAAAAATGAAGCAGCGCAAACATCCTTCAATAACTTATTCCGATTCTTTACAACAAAAAATTGTAAATTATTACCTAACAGCGCAAATGTAGCATCTTTTTAAATAACTTAATAACAACTAAAGTAGCTTTAGTAACGTACTTACTTGACGAAGGCAATTTTTTTTACAGAATTGTACAGTTCATCCAATGAAACTTGTTTGGAAAATACCCAACTAATCCCGCCCACTTTCATATATATGGTGGCAGGTAGTATACATAAATTTTCTTATATATTGGTGCCTAAAGGTTGTTTTACCTATACACAATCCCGGGTGCCTCTTAAACCAAATATAAATTGGTGCCAGATGGTTATGATGGCTGCGTCTGTTTATCGATAATTAGTTTAATCGTGGATCCGGTTTTGCTGAGCATAGGAATGTCGTTTTCCAAATTTAGACGATTTCTATGTTTATCTTTTATTTACGCCATCGACGAAAACGTTAACTTGCATACGTAGAATGTGGAAAATGGTATTAAATACTTCAAAGCTTCTGCAGTTGTTTCTGGGTATTATGTTTTTCTGTTTACCTAATAGGTTTCCGAACTGAAAGACTAGAATTTCTAGTTTAATATTCCATCAACAGATATTTCTACCAGCTTTTCTTTTAGATTGGCTCCCAAACTGGCCTCTTCTATGGCTGCATTTAAAACGGGTTTACAATCCATCTTTGTCCATTGTCTCCTTCTCCTAAAGGTTCTTTCACTGAGAAATAACGACACAATTCTTCATTCATACTTTTTAAGGCAATTTTTAGGCCAGATATATAAGTTAATGTTTATATGGGAGCAATTTAGAACTCAGTCGATGAAATGAGTCAAAGTTCTATTTTAGACAATTAATTATGTACGTGGCGAATTCCAAACTGGGAAATAATCAATAGTGATAGACATATGCTACAATAATAAAAACCAAAAAACGAGAAAAATAGGCGAATGTGAAATATGTTTCTATGCTGAGAGTGCCGTGCTATGACAAAGTTTGAAAAACACTGGTTTAACACTAGAGCGACAGATGTAATACTTGCCTAAAAGAACGGCGGCGGTCATTTTAATCGTTCAAGGTTATTTGTATTTTTAGGAGAGGAAATATTGTTTTCAGTCAAATATTTATTAAGTTGTTGTTAACATTGTAAGCACTATTATTTTAGAACTTTTACACACATTATGACATGCTGTAGTAGTGGGGACATAGACGCATCTCCCGAAGAGTCTGAGGGGTACCAAATACTCCTCAGTAAGGGGAAGGAAAGGGAGAAATTTCTTTTAATTTTAATACAAAATTAAGAGTATTTTTACTTTAAGTGACAAATGTAGTGGTTCTTAGGCATCTGATATTATAATGCAATAGTGTAAAAAAATAAATTAAAAAAATGTATTTAATTGTGTAATTTACTTCGGTAAACACGTGTACATTTAAACAATTCTTAATATGTTATTGTGAGGTATATCTTCACTCTTGAAGTGGTTAAAAAGCTCGACATATTGTTTGTCAACAAAAAAAGAAACTGTTTTCCACTCTTTTATTTTTTGACTGGTTGTATACAGTGTGGTCCAAAGAGTTTGATCGATAAACAAAACTTTGTTAATATCGATTACTCAGAAAATTTTATTCCAAATAAAAGTTGGTACATCACGTAAAACTAAATATGCACTAGACAGTTTCTACTAGTGGCGTAGCAATTAGTAGTAAATGACCGATAATTAAAATTTTCTCAATAAAATTCCATTATTCTGCAAGATATCAAAAAGGGTTATAGGAAATAGTTACTTATTTTGATTGACATAACCATATATGATGATGGCGTATCGAGAAGTTACAAGTTTTTGCTATTTAGGGGTGTCGTTTATCGAAATATTAATTCATTTCAATTTTCGGTTTAAAATTGAATTAAAGTGTACTAGCCTAACTATTTGGTAAGCAGGAATTTAAAAATTCAGGAAATGCTACATAACAAATAATATTTAAACGAGAAATGGAAAAATAACCGCAATGGCGTCGATCAGTGACTTTTCAGAGCATTCAGTGGTATTATTTCATAAAATAATTGTTTGGATCGGGTTCTGAACAACATAATTAGTTAAAATCACCTTATTTGTAAGCGTAAAACTCAAATATTAGTCTTCACAACAAAAATCTATTTATTGGTAAAATAAAAGGTTCATTGTTATTTTCAACAAGTTTTTTCTTATAGGGCATGGAAATTTGATTTTTATTTGATAAAAGCTTCAAAGGTACGTAAGTGTCAAAGCCATACTTAAGTAATTGCCAGAATTTAATTTAGAGCTCAAGCCTCAAATATTTATTTTTTCTATATCTTAAATTCTTTTGGCATTAATTTGTTAATACATTTTCTATCCAATCTTATCTTATTTTACTATTTATTGTATTTTCAATTAACATAATGTTCTCAAAACTATGGGTACAATCTCAAGACCTTTTTGATATCTCGCAGTATAAGAGCATCATATTGAGCAAATTTCAATTATCGGTCATTTACCACTAATCGTTACGCCACTGCCCTGCAAACAAGCTCACGTCTAAATGACGTCATATTATGGTGATTTGTTGGAATCTAACGTCACTGCCCCAAAAATGACTTTCATTTAACGACGTCATTATGACTATTACTTGATTACGTCTTATTTACGTTATTTTATGGTAATTACCACTACCCACGTATAAGCAATATAAGTACAATTATTTCAATTAAATCCTGGTTTTGCTTTTAATATGTGGTTGTGTTTTTTTATTTGACGCTGTAGCTTGTATAATGACACCTTGTCTGTCCCGGTTATAATATTTTTTGTAATATTTAATTATCTTTGATTTAAATTTCACATAATTGTAAAATAGATCATATCTATTACTACAACATTTATTCATTATAGTAACTGTATTGTCAAATTATATGAATAGTTTACAACAAATATAATTATAAAATTCAAATATTCAATTAATTGGCGGGCAAGGGTTCGAATGATACGCTTCTTTGAATGCGCATAAGTACATATACGCATCAGTCTCACATACCTCTTCGACCTTAAAAGTTACGCTATTTCCTAATTGTCTAAGGTTTTAAGATTAATTGTGTTTTGGTGTTGTTCCAGTATGGCGTAAAGCGAAAAGGTATATAATTTTTATTTTAAACATACCTACAGTCCATACATTTGTCATTTATTCATCTTTATCAGTGTTAGAAAATGCTCCACTTTTTTGGAGGTTAATTTTTGTCAACTATACATAATTTTCATAATAGGAGTGTTTTTCTCTATGTGGATGTGTGTACAGTATTTCAATCTATTGTTAGTGTTAAATTGTAAGTTAACAAAATGTATCGTTCGTAATTTGAGATCGATTAAGAATAAACATTTACGAAAGAACACCGGAACAAGTTTTGAATGTATAAAAACTATGGTATTAGTGCATTTAGTAACATGTAAACAGATACAACCATATCATATTTTCACATATTTAATTAAATGCAATCTTTAGGCAGTTACTTTCTACACAGACTTTTAAATTCCGAGACTTTCTATTACAAGTATCAGTAAACTAACAATAGTACCTCAGAAAATTCTGTGGGTGTACTACTGATAAAGTATGAACAGACATTTTTTGATTACTAAGCTCTTATTAAAATTTTATTATTTCTTAAAAAATTAGATCTGTTGCAAACAACGTTAACCACTTATGCAGGCATTGAATTTGATGATGCAGATGGTGGAGGTATAGCAGTCATTTCAGAAAAGTGGATAACACCAAAAAAAAAAGAAGTATTTTGGCCACCTTATAAAACACAAAAAGCATTTAATACTGCCTTAGAAAAAAGAGATTCACCTGAAAGTAATTGGTCAGTTTATAGAATAAAACGTCGTTTTTTTGAATCTGGTAAGTTGAATAATAAATTTAGTATATTACTTATAGTTTAAAATGTTTTTTAGATGATTTGATAGAAGCTCAAAAGAAAATTAAGTTAGCAGAAGATACTTCCGATATACAAACTGACAAGGAAGAAGATAACTGCAGGAAGAGAAGACGAAGGCAGCCACCTAAAAAATTTGCAAATTATGATGATTCTGATGATAGTGGCAATGAAAACATTCAACAAAATAGGAACCTACAATCTAATGCAAGAGGAATTAATTTAGCAAGACCTCCTACTGTTGTTTATCTTTCAGAATCTAATGGTGGTTTTAACAATTTATTGCATAATAAAGGTAATTTTTATTAAGCTTCTGTTCATAATAAATTTAACTGTACTAACTATTCAGGAGCTTTAAAATAAACAGATTTTGGCTAAACTAAATGAAAACTTCTCATCGCCACAAACTGTATCTCCAAATTTACTAGTTGTGTTACCAATTCATACCCTTGAACAGTTAGAAAAATTAGAAAAACATTTAGAAGTTGAAGAAAATTTCAAAAAATTGGCGGCGAGTTTTTTTTACTTTCTCATATGGCATGATGGCATAACTTTTATGATTATCGAGGTTTAATTGTTTTAGAGCACATATATGTCTTCAATTGGTGGAAAAGATTTAGTTTCGAAAGGTAAACAGAGTGTTAAAAAAACTCAAGCAATGGAATAGCAAAATATTTCAACTTCTATGGGAAAAGAGAAAAGAAGCCTTTTAAGAATCTACGTTTGAATGCAGTTGTACTGTGTAAGTAAATTACACTTTGTTAATAAGCTTTAAATAACCTATTAGTTTCTAGAGGCCATAAAAACAAACTCTAAAGGATCAACCGAGAAAGAGATTGAAAGCATCATAAAAATTTGGCTGAAACACGCTCCACAGAGGGATTCGTTGGATTCAAAAAAGAAATTTTGATTCATAAGAAATTATTGCATATTAGTTTTGTTTATATTATGAGTAATTGTAAGAAAGTTAAGACAGTAGGTACTAGGCAATTATATAGAAAAATTGCTAAAGAAAAAAATCAAATTCTTTCTGAAAATGTTAGTGAAAGTTTTGATTTTAATATTAATATAAGCAATAATAGGGAAGCAAGTTGTAGTTCTAATGATACAGTTACCGGTGCTAGTTTTGAAATCAATGTAACAAGAAATATTAGACACTGTTCACAAAATTTCACGACTATACCTATATTTAATTGGGATGATTGTAAAGTTCATACCAGGTCAGATCTTCAAACTACAACTTGTGAATCTGCTAATAAAACCATTACCTCAGTATTAAGGCATTTGGCAACCACTTCTAATGTACCACATAATGCTGTTACAGCATTGCTTCATCGTTTGTCACCTTATCGCCCTGAATTACCATTAGATAGCCGTACCCTATTGAAAGTAGAAAAAAAGATTGTTGTAAAAAAATTGAATTCTGGTGAATATTGCCATTTAGGTCTTTTCTATCAATTAAAAAACTTTTTAACCAAGTATCCCAATTTTAGTCTTGATGCCATAAGTATTTCTTTCAATATAGATGGACTGCCATTATTCAAAAGTACAAATACTCAATTGTGGCCTATTTTAGGTATTGTTGTTAGTTATAAATCTGACCCTTTCGCAATTGGAATTTTTTGCGGCACATCAAGACTGCTACCATTGGAAAGTTATTCAAAAGATTTTTTGGATGAATTAGAAGATATATTAACCACAAGAATTTATATGGAACATAAACGGTATCGGGTGAAAATTCATAGTTTTGTTTGTGATGCCCCTGCAAGATCTTTTTTGAAATGCATTAAGTCACACAGTGGTTACTCTGCATGTGAACGATGTACGATACATGGAGAATATATTCAAGGCCGAGTAATTCTTAGGTCAATAAATACACCGAAATGAACTAATAAAACATTTTTATCTAGAACAAATTGATGAAGATCATCACCTAGGTACTTCTCCACTTTCTAGATTGCCTATAGGATTAGTTACAGACTTTCCTATGGATTACATGCACACTGTATGCTTAGGTGTAATGTGAAAACTACTGAATGCTCTGATGAACGGTCCATTAAGTGTTAGACTTCCAAATCGAAAAGTAGTATTAATATCAAATCGTTTAGAATCCTTAAAACCATATATTCCTATTGATTTTAACAGAAAACCACGGACATTGTCTGATTTGTCACGATGGAAGGCAACCGAATTCCGTACTTTTTTATTATATGTCGGTCCACTTGAGTTAAAAGACATGGTAGATATTGCAATTTATGAAAACTTTTCACTTCTTCATTGTGGTATAAGTATACTACTCTCAAATTCTCATATTAATCATATTGGTAGCAGTTTTGCGGGGAAATTGCTAAAAACCTTTGCTGAACATTGTGAATCTCTGTATGGTGAACATTTTCAAATTTATAACATTCATAATATATGTCATCTAAATGAAGATGCAGAACGTTTCGGTTCATTAAATTGTATTTCTTCCTTTCCATTTGAAAATTATTTAGGGCAGCTTAAGAGACTTGTGAGATCAACAATAACCCTTTGCAAGAAATTTGTAATCATTTGTCAGAAATTGAAAAATTTAATACTCGAAATTGAATGTTCAGAACCTAAATGTTTATTAGAACACAACTATGGCCCACTTTTGTTGGATAGTAGGACAATATATAATATAAACAAATTATCACCAACGGTCTGTTGTTTTCAGTATATTCATACAGTGAATGCGATTGTTATTGTAAACATGTCGGTGAATTTGTGATTTAAATTCATAATATACTAAAGGTCTATGGAAATAATATTTTTATTATAGGTAATTTTTTTAGTAAAAGTAGATCTTTTTATAATTATCCCATTGATTCTTCTGAGCTTGGTATTTTACTTATATCTAATTTATCAAATGACTTACAAATATGGCCTTTAAGTGAAATGGTTGCCAAATGCATTTGTATGCCATCTATTCTTGACAAAGAAAAACCTGATAAGTGGTTGTCGGTTCCTATACTACATGCAGTATAGGTTCTATTATATCTAATTATCTGTTTACTGTCCGAGTTACCTTAAATTTAATGGTTTTAGTTTTTTTACTGGCTAAAGGGCTGAATGTATTTTAATACTGTGTATTTTTTGTGCTATTACATTTTTTTGCGTATACCTAAATGTTGTATCAGTCATATTTTTTGTTAAATATGTTGTCAAAATCACGTTGTTTGTGTCGTTAAATGAACGTATAAACATGACGTACATCTGACGACTAAAGACTGTGACATTTTCACGTCCAAAAGACGTTATCTTGTGACGTAATGACTATAAGTATACGTGATAATGACGTCATCATGTTTGCTGGGTGGTAGAATCTGTCTAGTGCTTTTTTAGTTTTACGTGATGCGCCAACTTTTATCTGGAATACAATTTTGTGAGAAATCGATATTAAAAAGTTTTATGTACCAATTAAACTCTTTGGACCACACTGTACTTTTAATGCTCATAATTTCATTAAAACGTTCATAATCATCTATAAATAGTTAATGAGTTTCCGACATCTGACCTCAGATTAAAATACTTATCTTTTTTGGGTTTTTAATGTAATAATGCTGAAAGTTCACATTTTCATATCTGACCACAGATGCTAATTATGATTTGATTGATTGAGCCTGATTTGCTGATGCCCTCACGTTTAGGAAGAGTACCAGCTCAGAGTGTTGGTTAGCCTTATCTACGAAGTAATCGGTCGCATATAGGGGCTAGGTATATACAGTGGGAGGTTGATTGATTTGACTGATTTGATTAATTGCCTTGATTGATTATGATTGATCTCATTGTTTGATTTTTCCATTTGCAATAACGCCAGCCCCTGTTGCAGAAATCATTCATTAGTTTTAGACTAACAAATTCAAATTTTGGCCTCCGAGGCCATGAGAAGGGGGCGAAGACCCGAGAGCAAGTTGTGAAGACCTATAACTGTCTTACAAGTTAGCGTTAGGACCCCTTATTATATTATTATAGTAGCAGGTTCAAATCCTACTCGAGGTAAACTGTATTTATGTAGCATTAGGACCCTTATTAGAATACATATTCAAATTTACCACCAAGGGGCGAAGTCTCGTTGTTGATCGAGATCGATCGGTGGGTCGACGCCCAGGTGCATACGTCTTACCTTAAAAGTTAGTGTTAGGCCCCTTATTTCAAATTTCCCACCATAACCATTACAGAGACCTGTTATGTACTTTTAAAATATACCGCTAGGTGTCGCCAGCTATATTACAGAAAACATTCATTAGTCTATACACAAGTAAATGACGCTATTAACAAATTCAAAATTTGAGCTTGACAAGGGGCGAAGGCCCGAAAGCAAGTTGCGAAACCCTATACATGTCTTACAAGGTAGCATTAGGGACGCGTATTAGAATATAAACTCAAATTTCCAGCCTAGGGGGCCACGAGATTGTGGGCGAAGCCTCGAGCGCAAGTTGCGAACCCCCAGGCCTGTCCTACAAGTTATCATTAGGGCTCCTTGTTATAATACAAATTTAAATTTTCCGCCAAGGGGATCACGACATTACGCAAAGATCCCCGAACAAGTTTCGATTACAACAAGTGGGGCGAAGCCCCGAGATCAAGTTGCGAACCCCTACACTTACCTTACAAGTTAACATTAGGCCCCCAAATTCAATTCCCCTAGCAGAAATGCAGAGACTTAAATACAGTTTCAAATTTTCCAACAAGGGGCAGGCTGAGGGGTGCGAAACCCCGAGAGTAAGTTATGAAGACTTATGCCTGTCTTACAAGTTAGCATTAAGGCCCCCTTAGAATACAAATACATTCAAATTTCCCGCCAATGTACGAAGGATCCGAACATATTCCAAGCCAAGGTCCAGGGGTCACAACCCTCAAAAAAGTTCCAAATACTTGTCTTATAAGCTAGCATTAGGGTCCCTTATTAGAACACGGATTAAAATTTCCCACCATAACCAACGCAGACTTAATCCTCCAATCATAGCACGGAGACTAGGTGATGGGGCATAGGACCAATCAGAAGTCAGAGGGCGGACCAGACGTACAACCAATCAGGTAAAAATATGGGTGTGGTCTAGTCTTAGTCGCACCTTAATACGCGTACAGCCCATCAGGTAAAAGGAATATATGTGGCCTAGCCATACCCCTGCTTTAATTGAGCCATAAGGGTTTTATCTAATCTTAGCGACAACCCCATCCGGCCCACTGTGCGCGCATCTGTCTACCCTGCAGGGGTGAAAATACCGTCAAAAGCTGAACATTCAATCAAGGAGTTGAAAATCGTCCCCGAAAAGAAGCCGAATCCCAGACAAAAGGGCTCTAATTCGGGGTAAACATGCCGTCTAGGGGGTGACAATACCATCAAGGGGTTGAAAACGATAAATCGTTGGCATCGAGGGGGAAATCCTGGTATTGAAATGGCGACGGTATGCTCTTTGGCTCAGAAAAATTGATTCTTGATTTTTAATATAAAATGCTATAATTTTAAATAAATTGCTCAACTGTCACTTATTTCTGACAATCACAAAACAAAACAATGAAACCTTGTTGTTTAGGTGGTACTCGCCCAGATGGTGAAACATCACATATTTGGTGATTTTTTAAACAATTTGGTGATATGGTGAAAACTTTTTTAAAATGCCTTATATCTGGTGATTTTCTCGACACTGACCCATTTTAATTAAGTTATTTCTTTATTATTACAAATTTTGGAAAAATTTATTTATTGAGGTACCTACGCTACTGCACTATAGCCTTATTTCACGCGGCCGTCAACAAGACGCCAATTTATTGGCGCAGAGATAGAACCAGATAAATATATTGTAGGGGGAAGAACCCACGTAATTACGCTAGCGGGTAAAAACATCTTGCGAAACGCATTCCCAATATCCGTTAGTGTAATTTATTACCGATGCCCGATGCGGGGAATTTCAGTAATCGCTTTTGCTTTTGCTTCAGCCTTCACTCTTCGATTTCACTTTAGTTTCATTATATATATATATATATATATATATATATATATATATATAGAGAGAGAGAGAGAGAGAGAGAGAGAGAGAGAGAGTGAGGGAGCTGACAGTGTGGTGTTATAGTTTTTCAAATTCGCCTGAGTTTTCTTTTTATAAACTGCTGTTCAAATGAACGGTAGGTGTAAATATTTTTGTTTGTTTTGATTGTTGTTAAATTTGTCTGACTGTCATAAAAACTACGTGCTTAAATGAAATAACATCAAAGCCTGATATAAAGATATGCGATAAGAAGAAAGGAGCAGTCGTGTTAATTTTAAACTGTACATTTCTAATTAAAACTTTATTTTTTGTCACAACAAAATATGGACAAATTCGTGATAGGAAAGCAACAAGAGCCGTCGGTTGTTCCCCCACCAGAAGAAATTGTGGCTCGTGAGAGGCCCCTTCAACTTAAACATCCATACTGAAAAAGAAGTTTTACGAGCATAAATGTAAAGCCAAATGGGAGAGCCATAGAGATTTTCGAAAATGTACAAAGCCGAGTTCTTGTGGTATACATCGTTTTATGTGAAAAATATATGTTAAAGATTATATAGGTGGAGTAGCTGCTGTAAAAGAGTATAATTTATCAAAAATTCACACCATGAATTCAATGCTAAGCAACCAATTTTCCCAAAGTGGTTATTTTCTGTTCCGTCAAATAAACTTATAAAGAAAAGTGAAATTAGAATTGCATCTTTTGTCGTAGAACATAATCTATTAGTGTGTCAGATCATTTAAAAGAACTTATTAAGTGTATTTGCTCATCTGGAATGGAGCCAAGTCAAATTATAAAAAGGTCTTGTAATCGAACCAAATCCACTGGACTTATTAACAATGTTGTAGGAAAAACAAATCTTGATCTCCTGATTTCTATCCTGAAGGTTCATAAATTTTCACTAATTATTGGTGGATCGACAGATATTTCTTCTGAAAAACATTCCACAATAATAGTGCGATATAATATTGACTTCGAAATAAAAGATGCATTTGTTGAACTTATTTTAGTTGAAAGTTCTACAGCCCAAAACCTTTATAATATTATGGTAAATAAAATTCCTTTCAAAAATAACTTAGTTGGATTAGCAGCGGAATGGGGCAAATGCGATGATGGGGGAACACAATTCACTAAAAGCTCCTTTAACTAATGACGTCTCTGATCTACATATATACTATGAAATGTGTTTGCCATTCTTTGGCATTATGTGGCTCTTACGCATGTTTAAAACTGCCCGATGATGCACAGAAACTAGTTCGAAGCATTTATTCATAAATGCATCAGAGTTATGAGACAATCGGAGTTGCACAAATTTCAATCCTTTTTTAATATAAAACCCCATAAACTGTTACAATGCTTCACAGACTAGATGACTCCCATTAATTTCTGCTGTTTCTCGAATAATTGAACAATATGGTGCTCTTCAGCATTAATTTAGAATTGAAACCTTTGATAATGCGTCGGGAGCGGACCAAATCAAGGATATGCTGAATAATTCATTAAATAAAATATATCTTCCCTTTCTTGGATAGGTACATATTACCAACATTTACCAACCTCAATTTAGAATTTCAATCTGTGAACCCAAAGATGTACAATCTTTACCCCGAATGTTAGATGCTACAAAGTTTCTGTTAAGTTGATTCTTAAAACTAAACTACCTTAATAATATAGATCTAGGAAATATCCAATACTGTGATCCACAAAATCTTCTTTCAATTGAAAAAATTTATTTAGGTCCTAAGGTAGCTGTAAAATTGACTAAACCGCGTTTAACAGAAGTCGTAGTAAATAAAATTAAAACAAAATGTTTGAATTTTTGCATTAAGACGGTTAATCAAATACACAAACGGTATCTCTTTAATTCCCGTGAGATACAAATTCTGCAGTTGTTACTGTATTGAGACCTCAAAACATTGGAAAAACGGAAAACATCGCTTATTTACCTAGGCCTAATGTTTTCCAATATTGTAAAAGATATAAATATTTTAGACCGAGACTTTAGCAAATTAAAATACTCAAACTTTTTTTAAACGTAATTCATTTTTGTAAAGAGGTATGTAATGTGAAAATGGGTGACAATAGTTTTGTTTTTCCAGAGTTAAGAGGTTTTTTTACGTAAGTAATTTAAATAAAACAAAGCAAGCAATCGATTAGGCTCCAAAACAATAGGTGGAATTTTGGACACCAAAAGGTTGATATCACTTAATAATAACAGATGTTTTAACTTTCATGTAGGCACAGACATTACTATAGTAAACACAATAATAGCGTGCATGAATAAAATATAGATAGATATATAATTATGTGTAAGGTTTATGTTTAGGCATTTCGATTACTTATTTGTTTTTTTACATTAAGAAAGAACCTTTGTTTTTAAAGAAATAGAACTACCCTAGTAAAAGTTGGCAGCGACAAACTAGCAGCGATTTTTGTATGTGGCAACACTGTATAGCAAGTAATTTCCAGAAAAATGAAACACAATGCATTTATAAAGTGATACTAGATATTAATATATAACTAAGTAAACATTAAGTAGCAGAAAATGAAATAAATATATGTTAAATGACGACAGGGGATAAAATTCGGCACACACATCGGTAATGTAATGTAAATCAATAAAATTTAATAAAATTAGAAAGTCTATGTGGGGCAAAACTAGCAGCGATTTTTCTCACATCCCTTAAATGAAAACATATTTTTTTGAGAATCATATTAAATGGCGTTGTTAGAAGATGAAATTTGGCACACACATCGGTAATGTAATGTAAATGAATAAAAAGTAATAAAATTAGAAAGTCTATGTGGAAAAAAACTAGCAGCGATTTTCCTCTTATCCCTTATATGACAACATATTCTTATGCAAATCATATTAAATGACGTTGTCAGAAGATGAAATTTGGCACACTTACCGGTAATGTAATGGAAACGAATAAAAAGTAATAAAATTGGAAGGTCTATGTGGGGAAAAACTGGCAGCGATTTTACACACATTACTTATATGAAAACATAAATATTCTTTTGAAGATCATGTTAAATGACGTTGTCAGAAGATCGGTAATGTAATGAAAATGTATAAAAAGTAATAAACATGGAATATCTGTGTGGGAAAAAACTAGCAGCCATTTTTCACTTATCCCTTATATGACAACATATTCTTATGAAAATATTAGGTGATGTTGTCAGACGGTGAAATTTGGCACACACACCGACAATGTAATGTAAATGAATAAAAAGTAATAAAATTTGAAGATCTACATATTTGTGGAAAAACTAGCAGCGATTTTTCACACATCTCTTATATGAAAACATATTCTTATGAAAATCATATTAAATGAATTTTTCAGAAGATAAAATTTGGCACACGCATCGATAATGAATAAAAAGTAATAACATTGGAGGGTCTATGTGGGGAAAAACTGGCAGCGATTTTACACACATTCCTTATATGAAAACATACTTATTCTTTCGAAGATCATGTTAAATGTCGTTGTCAGAAGATCGGTAGTGTAATGAAAATATATAAGTAATCAACATGGAATGCCTATGTGAGGAAAAACTAGCAGCGATTTTTCACTTATCCCTTATATGACCACATATTCTTATGAATCTCATATTAGGTGACGTCGTCAGAAGGTGAAATTTGGCACACACACCGGCAATGTAATGTAAATGAATAAAAAGTAATAAAATTGGAAGATCTACATATTTGTGGAAAAACTAGCAGCGATTTTTAACTTATCCCTTATATGACAACATATTCTTATGAAAATTATATTACATGACGTTGTCAGAAGATGAAATTTGGCACACACATTGGTAATATAATGTAAATCAATAAACAGTAATAAAATTGGAAAGTCTATGTGGGGAAAAACCAGCAGCAACATATCCCTTATTTGAAAACATATTCTTTTGATGATCATATTAAATGACATTGTCAGAAGATGAAATTTGGCACACACATCGGCAATGTAATGTAAATGTATAAAAAGTAATAAAATTTTAAGGTCTATATGGGGAAAAACGCAGTGATTTTTTACATTGCCCTTATATGAAAACATATTCTTTTGAAAAGCATATTACATGGCGTTGTCCGAAGATGAAATTTGGCACATACACCGGTAATGTAATGTAAATGAATAAAAAGTAATAAAATTGGAAAGTCTATGTGGGGAAAAACTAGTAGCGATTTTTCACTTAAACCTTATATGACAACATACTCTTATGAGAATCGTATTAGGTGATGTCAGAAAATGAAATTTGTCACACACACCGCCAATGTAATGGAAATAAATAAAAAGTAATACAATTGGAAGATCTACATATTTGGGGGAAAATTAGCAGCGATTTTTCACACATCTCTTATATGAAAACATATTCTTATGAAAATCATATTAAATGACGTCAGAAGATGAAATTTAGTACTCACATCGGTAATGTAATGTAAATGAATAAAAAAGTTATTGAATTGGAAGGTCTATGGGGGGAATAACTTCCAGCGATTTTCCACTTATCCCTTATATGACAACATATTCTTATGAAAATTATATTAAATGACGTTGTCAGAAGAATTTGGTACACACATCGGTAATGTAATGTAATATCACCGAATCTATATTTTCTGCAACTTGGTGTAACTTTGCATTAGGTTTCATAATTGATTCTATGATGAAGTGTTCGCTAAGGGGACTATCAATCAACATATTAGCAAGGTGAAAACATATTCTCTTGAAAATCATATTAAATGGCGTTGTCAGAAGATGAAATTTGGCACACACATCGGTAATGTAATGTAAATGAATAAAACGTAATAAAATTGGAAAGTCTATGTGGGGACAAACTAGCAGCGATTTTCCACTTACCCCTAATATGACAACATATTTCTATGAAAATCATATTAAAGGAGGTTGTCAGAATATGAAATTTGGCACGCTCATCGTTGAAGTAATGTAAATGAAAACAGTAATAAAATTGGAAAGTCTATGTGGGGACAAACTAGTAGCGATTTTTTACATATCCCTTATATGATAGATAGATATTTTATTCTTAACCAAATGGTGTAGAAGTAAATACATTATATAAAACACACATAAAATATAGTACGCAAAGCGTATTGAGGAATAGTAATAGAAGTAAATACACTATTTAACTCACATAATAAAAACAAAATATACTAACAGGTGATATTAATATATGACTAATTTACACTATATAATTTTATGAGATGTGTCAAAAAACTCTTGAGTGGAGTAAAAAGCAAATGTTTCAAAATACTTACAAATTTTGTTTTTAAATGTTGACTTAGAGGCTTTTTTTTATCTCATTTGATAAGTGGTTATACATTTGTATTGCCTGATTTTTAAAATATTTGTACACTATACTTGAATTAGTAGTCTCATTTCTAATTTTATTACGCGATCTGGTGTTATACGTATGAAAATCTGCATTTTGTCTGAATGAATTTATATTTGTATGTGCGAAAATTAGGCATTCACAAATAAATAAATTATACATGGTGTGAATATTTAGGTTGATGAAATGAGAACGACATGATTCTCGTAGACCGACACCGGCTAATATACGAATTGCCTTTTTCTGCAGCTTAAAAATCTCGGCAGCTGATTTCGAGTTACCCCAGAAGAGTAAGCCATACCTCAGATGCGATTCAAAATAGGAATGGTATACTGTTTTTAATGTTTCTGTGTAACCTAAATATTTTAATCGTCGCAAAGCAAATAAAGCCTTGTTTAATTTTTGAGCTAGTTTTAAAATATGATCCTGCCACTTAAAGTTGTAATCAATGTAGAGTCCTAAAATTTTACATGAATTTACAAAGGTTACTTCCTTGTTCCCAACCAACAGACTATTTAAAGGGGATCTATTATTTTGAAAAAGTAAAACGTTGGTTTTATCCAAATTGATCACCATTTTATTTTCGTTAAACCAATGCTGTGCTTGAGACAGGGTTTCTGCTACATTAGATTTTAGGTTTTCCAGTGTACTCCCAGTTACTACAAAACTTGTGTCATCGGCATACATTGTTGTTTTACATGGGAAACCTAAATTAATGTTGTACGGTAGGTCATTTATAAAAATTACGAAAAGTACAGGCCCTAAAACAGATCCTTGAGGAACTCCGCATACAATTGGTTCTGAACTTGATTTAAATGAGGAGATTACGTTAACATTTTTATGAACAATTTCTACATATTGAAGACGTGAGTGAAGGCAAGACTTGATTACATTTAAAACTGGTCCACGTATACCGTAGTGGGATAACTTATGTAATAAGATTTCATGGTCAATCATATCAAATGCCTTTGACAAATCGCAATTAATGCTAGCAGTATACATTTTGTCGTTCAGATTACTCATAACGTGAGTTACAATGCTATGTAACGCAGTAGATGTGGATTTACCTGCAATAAATCCATGTTCCTCCACGCTAATATATTTGTTTGCCTCAAAATAATCTATAATACGGCTTTTTAATGCCTTCTCGAATAATTTAGAAACCGGTGATAATATAGCTATAGGACGGTAATTAACAACATTATGTTTATCTTACATTTATAAAGTGGACGAACCTTGGCGGTCTTTAAAATATCAGGAAAAACACCGCATTGAAAGTAAAAATTAATGATATGAGAGATTAAAAAAGACACAGCTCTAATATTTTGAGGTATTTCGTCATGTCCTGCACTGGATGTATTTTTTAAGGTAGAGATAATAGGCTCTATTTCTTGGCGTGTAGTAGGAGTAAGGAAAAGAGACGACTCTTTATTCGGAGGAAGTTTCGAACTATAATTTGTACCTGAGGTATTTTGTTGAACCGGACCCACAAATGTTGTGAAATACTTATTGAACGTGTTAGCAACGCTAACCGGATCTTTAATTACAACGCCATTGCAATTAAGCTAAACGTGTTCTATTTCGTTGTCTGCTTTAAGGTTATATCTAATAATATCCCAAGTAGATTTTGCCACATTAAATGAGTCTTCTTATTTGGTTATTTACATACATTTTTTTCGCATTTTTTAAAACACATTTAAATACCTTACAATACGAGCGATAATGACTTAATAAAATAGGATGTGAAAAAACAGTAATTAAGTGCTTGAGCTGACATTTGGATTTACTCGATTTTTTAATGCCCGCAATTATCCAATTCTTCTTATAAATTTTAACACTAAGCCTTTTCTTTGGAAAACTTTATTAAAATCAAACATAAATAGCTCATAGAATATCTCTATTTACTCATTGTGTTTCCATATTTTATGGAAGCTGGTGGTAGTAATAAAAACAACACATTCCCTATATATTTATGTATGTTTAATGATTATTTTATTACATGAAAATTATAGCAACGATGCTATATTCAACAACAATCTTCATATATATTTTTATTTTATGTGAAATTGTACCAACATAAATTTTGATTGTTACAATTTCACCATACAGTGATGACCAATCCACAGTTGTTAACGCATTACAAAATTATTTAAGTTTTGTTTGTTGAAACGCCTACCTATTCTAGATATGCGTTGCAGAACTTGCGCATTTGGAATGTTCATTTCCTGTATGCAAAGAGCACTACATTGTGGTCTAAGAAGTCGATATAAATGTTATCAGCAATCGGGGCGTTTATTTCAAAATTTATAAATATGTTATCTATGCACGTTTGGGAGCTAGAAGTAATTCTTGTAGGAGTATTAAAGTGAGGTTTAAAATTAAATGAACCAAGCATGGATAGAAAATTATGTGCCTCTCTCGAGTTAACCAATAAATTTATGTTGAAGTCGCCACAAATTATAACCCGTTTTTTTTCCACCGATTAAATTTAGTAAACGCTCAAGCTGCGCTAAAAAAACATTCATATTACCAGACGGTGTACGGTAGATTGCACTATCCAAGTAAGTGAGTCTAAAATTTGAATGCCACAACATTCAAATTCTCTTTCAATCATAAGTTTTCTATTTGGTCAAGGTTTATGAAACACACATTTTTTTTTAGTTTGTATCATAACTCCTCCTCTAAGAATTATTTTACGAGTGAAATAACTGGCAACGACAAACTCATTTACATTGCACATACTGATAAGTTCATTATCTACGATCCAATGTTCATTAGAACATAAAACGTTTATATTGGGAAATTGGGATAAAAAAATTTCTAAATCTAACATTTTTTTTAAATTCCTTGAATATTTAGATGTAAAATTCCAAGACATTTACTACCCTTAAAATTACTTAAATTTGTAGGTACCATCACATTGTTTGTTGATTTAGTTGTGCTAACAAAAAATCCTGCGCTACCGAATTATTTTTATTAGCATCACTAATTTTGTCACAATTTTCAAATTCAATAATATTAGATTCTTTGACATAATTATTTTGAGAAACTACGTTGTCAACTAAATATGTATGCTAATATTATTTTTTTGAAAATTTTTAAAATTACAAAATGCGTTATAGTTGATAAAATTTATTATAGTTCTTGCAACATTTTTCTTTCCACTAGTACTGAAATGCAGACCATGTCGAGTATACATTGTTCGTTCATGACTAAAAGTAATGTCAATTAAGGCAACAAAACTAGTTGAGCATCTATTAATAACATAAATGTAATTTTTTATTTAACCTATAAATATTGTTGTTTAAAGACACCATATCATATCTATACGATATTGTACAAAAAAGTAGGTTCACGTGTCGACAGTAGTCAATAATACTGAATAAACAATTAGCATTGGGATACATCACGTATAATCCACGTCATTCGAACCCGCAAGTAATATCACAAAATCATTTTTTGTGTAAGTTTTTATCACCGAATCTATATTTTCTGCAACTTGGTGTAACTTTGCATTAGGTTTCATAATTGATTCTATGATGAAGTGTTCGCTAAGGGGACTATCAATCAACATATTAGCAAGGTGAAAACATATTCTCTTGAAAATCATATTAAATGGCGTTGTCAGAAGATGAAATTTGGCACACACATCGGTAATGTAATGTAAATGAATAAAAAGTAATAAAATTGGAAAGTCTGTGTGGGAAAAAATTAGCAGCGATTTTCCACTTATCCCATATATGAAAACATATTCTTATGAAAATCATATTATCGGTGATCGGTGATCGTGAATGGTCTCGGTACGTCGGGCTTCAGCCCTTTATACCTTCATCTGGTGTGATTTTTTGGTGGCGTTTGTAACTTGTACAAGTTACAATACCTTTGTTATTTTGTTGTTTGATATCCGCTTGTTTGCTTGACATCTAGTGTCGCGTTCCCTGTTTCTGAATTGGGCTGCCACTTATTGGCTGCGGCTTGGTTGTTTGGTCCTTTTTTATTGTTTTGTGGCTCTGATTGCCTTCAGAATTTTTACTATAAGTTCATATTCGTCATCTTTTGGTTCGGTATTCCTTGCTGCTACTTGCGCGTAGCTTGTTTGTCCGTCGATGTGTCTTGTCGGAGTCCTGTTCGTATTTTTCACTTTATGTTGGTTGTTCGGGTGGGCGGGGCACCCACCGTAGCTTGCGGTGTGCTGCCCTGAACAATTGCAGCACTGCGCGGTGCCCTCTTCGCGTTTTTCACGCAGTCACGGGTTTCATGATTTCCCGCGCATTTTACGCAGCGTGGTGATGCGTGACATCCTGAAGCGGTGTGGCCAAACCTCTGGCAATTGAAGCATTGGCCTGTCCCGTTCCTTTTGTGTAATGACTCCACTCTTATTCTTAAGTATCCAATTGACTGTAAGTGGAATATTTCCTTGGATTTTTCATTTCTGGTAAGGTGGACCAGCGCCATTGAGGTTGCCCTTCTTTCACGGCCCGCGTACATGCGGCTTAATTTCTGGATCTCGTACCCCGCGGCCTGGAGATCTTCTTTTATTGTGTCCATTATTTCGTCATCTAAGGGGATTCCTTTTAATACGGCCTTTATTGGTTTTTGTTCTTGAAGCAGGTATACGTTAAACTGTATACCTGCGTCATCTAGTGCTCGAGTGGCGTTCCTGTATTCCTCCGCGGAGTTTAGGATTACATTAATTCCGCCCTTAGTCGTTTTCGTGGCTTTCGGTGTTATGTCGACCGAAGTTAGTTTTCTAATTGCTTTTGTGTATTCATTTTGATTGTGAATAATTAATGGTGGAATTCTTTCCTTTTGTTGTTTTTGGGAGAATTCTTTGTTTGGTTGTCTTTCGTCGTCCACACGTTGACGTTTCGTACCGCTTTTCCTTGATACGGTCTTAAATTCTACTTCCTCTTCCGGGAGGGGGGCGGGATCGTCTTCTACCATTGTTTGCGACGTGGTAGTTTCCATTATTTCTTTTACTTCTGCTTCTTTGAGAATTGTCTTGTTAGTTGTTTCATGAGATGCTTTTGATTTTTGTTTCCGCTTCTTCTTTTTCGGGATTCGAAGCGCCTCTTGATTATCATCGCTCTCGTAGTCTGAGGGTCTATTTGGGTCGCCCGTCGTTTTTGTTTCTTTTTTCCGGTTTCTTGTTGCTGCTTTAAACTTCATCTCAAGTGCTGCGTACTTTTTCTGAAGGTCTTCCACCATCCGTACGAGCTCCTTGTTCCGGATATTTAGATCGATGATGATATCCTCGGGATCTTCGGAGTAGAAGTCATCGTCGTCGTACATCGTTTCCATCCTGTTTTTCTTCTCCATATCCGGACTGCGGTGAGAACCACACTTCCGGAGTGGAGATTTGTTATAAAAATAACAGTTTTAGGGTTCCTCGTTTTCGTACTCGCTATCGATGCTCCGAAGAGCGTATCGAATATTCGGATTTTCTATGCAGCTGCTCTGATAACACGTGTGCTCTCGTCGCGCGCTAAAACCCGACTCATGAAAATCATATTAGGTGATGTTGTCACAAGGTGAAATTTGGCACACAGACCGGCAATGTAATGTAAATGAATAAAAAGTAATAAAATTAGAAGATCTACATATTTGTGGAAAAACTAGCAGCGATTTTTCACACACCTCTTATATGAAAACATATACTTATGAAAAATCATATTAAATGACGTTGTCAGAAGGTGGCACACATATCAGTAATGAAATGCAAATGAATAAAAAGTAATAAAATTGGAAAGCCTTTGTGAGGAAAAACTAGCAGCGATTTTACACTTATTCCTTATATGACAACATATTCTTATGAATCTCATATTAGGTGATGTTGTCAGAAGGTGAAATTTGGCACACACACCGGCCATGTAATGTAAAGGAATAAAAAGTAATGAAATTGGAAGATCTACATATTTGTGGAAAAACCAGCAGCGATTTTTCACACATCTCTTATATGAAAACATATTCTTATGAAAATCATATTAAATGACGTTGTCAGACGATAAAATTTGGCACATACATTGGTAATGTAATGTTAATCAGTAAACAGTAATAAAATAGGAAAGTTTATGTGGGGAAAAACTAGCAGCGATTCTTTACGTCATAGGAAAATCATATAAAATGATGTTGCCAGAAGATGAAATTTGGCACACTTACCGGTGATGTAATGGAAATCAATAAAAAGTAATGAAATTGGAAGGTCTATGTGGGGTAAAACTGGCAGCGATTTTACACACATTCCTTATATGAAAACATAAATATTCTTTTGAAGACCATGTTAAATGACGTAGTCGGAAGATCGGTAATGTAAATGTATGAAAAGTAGTAAACATGGAATGTCTATGTGGGGTAAAAGTAGCAGCGATTTTTCTCTTACCTCTTATATGACAACATATTCTTATGAGAATCATATTAAGTGACGTTGTCAAAAGATAAAATTTGGCACACACACCGGCAGAGTAATGTAAATGAATAAAAAGTAATAAAATTGGAAGATCTACATATTTAGGGAAAAACTAGCAGCAATTTTTCACACATCTCTTATACCAAAGCGTATTCTTACGAAAATCATATTAAATGACGTTGTCAGAAGATGAAATTTGGCACACTCATCGGTAATTTAATGTAAATGAATAACAGTAATAAAATTGGAAGATCTACATATGTGGGAAAAACTAGCAGCTATATTGCACTTAACCCTTATATGAAAACGTATTCTTATGAAAATTATATTAAATGACGATGTCAGCAGATGAAATTCGGCACAATTACCGGTAATGTAATGTAAATGAATAAAAAGTAATAAAATTGGATAGTCTATGTGGGGAAAAACTAGGAGATATTATTTACTTATCCCTTACACGACAACATATTCTTATGAAAATCATATTGTCAGAAGATGAAATTTGGCACACACGTCGGCAATGTAATGTAAATCTATAAAAAGTAATAAAGTTTTAAAGTCTATATAGGGAAAACCGCAGTGATTTTTTACATTACCCTTACATGAAAACATATTCTTATGAAAATCATATTAGATGACGTTGTCAGAAGATGAAATTTGGCACAATCATCGGTAATGTAACGAAAATAGCAATAAAATTGGAATATTTACACATGTGGGGAAAAACTGACAGCGATTTTTCACCCATCCCTTATATGAAAACATATCCTTATGAAAATCATATTAAATGAGGTTATTAGAAGATGAAATTTGGCACACTCATCGGCAATCAAATGTGATTGAATAAAAGTTATAAAATTGGTAGTTATACATATGTGGGAAAAAACTAGCAGCGATTCTTTCATATCGCTTATATGAAAACAAATATTCTTATGAAAATCATGTTAAATGACATTGTCACAAGATCGGTAATGTAATGTAAATGTATAAAAAGTAACAAACTTTGAAGGCCTATGTGGGGTAAAACTAGCAGCGATTTTTCACATATCCCTTATATGAAAACGTATTCTTATGAAAGTCATATTAAATGACATTGCCAGAGGATAAAATTTGGCACACTCACCGGTAATGTAATGTAAATGAATGAAAAGTAATATAATTGGAAAGTCTATGTGGGGAAAAACTAGCTGCGATTTTGTACATATCCCTTACATGAAAACATATTCTTATGAAAATCATATTAAATGACGATGTCAGAAGATAAAATTCGACACACTCGGTAATGTAATGTAAATCAAAAAAACGTAATAAAATTGAAAAGTCTATGTGAGGAAAAACTAGCAGCGATTTTTCACCTATTCCTTATATGAAAACATTTATTCTTATGAGACTCATATTAAATGACGTTGTCAGAAGATGAAATTCGGCACACTTACCAGTAATGTAATGTAAAAGAATAAAAAGCAATAAAATCGGAAGGTCTATGAGGGAAAATCTGGCAGCGATTTTTCACCCATCCCTTATATGAAAACATATTCTTATGTTTTGACAGAGGATGAAATTTGGCACACTCATCGGTAATGTAATGGAAAAGAATGAATAACAATAGAATTGTAAGGTCTACTTGGGGAAAAGTTGGTAGCGATTTTTCACACATCCCTCATATGAGAACATATTCTTATGAAAATCATATTAAATGTCGTTGTCAGAGGATGAAATTTGTCACACTCATCGGTAATATAATGCAAATCAATATAAAGTAAAAAAAATTGGAAGGTCAATGTGGGGAAAAATTAGTAGCGGTTTTTTACATATCCCTTATGTGAAAACAACTAATCTTATGAAAATCATGTTAAATCACGTTGTCACAAGATTGGTAGTGTAATGTAAATGTATAATAAGTAATAAACTTGGAAGGTCTATGTGGGGTAAAACTAGCAGCGATTTTTCACATATCCCTCATGTGAAGACATTCTTATGAAAATCATATTAAATGACGGTGTCAGAAGAAGACATTTGGCACACACATCGGTAATGTAATACAAATCAATAAAAAGTAGAAAAAATTGTAAGGTCTACGTGGGGAAAAACTAGTAGCGATTTTTCACATATCCCTTGTATGAAAACATATGCTTATGAAAATCATATTAAATGATGTTGTCAGAAGATGAAATTTAGTACTCGCATCGGTAATGTAATGTAAATGAATAAAAAGTAATAAAATTGGAATATCTATGAGGAGAAAAACTAGCAGCGATTTTTCACGTATCCCTTACATGATTTTTAACATAACGTAATAAAATACTTTTTTTGGGTTTTTTAATGCTGTATTTTTATATTATACAACCTAAACGTTTCGATAACACTTACAATTATCTTCGTCAGTAGTAATATCTATTAAAATAGTGAAAGATGAAACAATTTTGTAAGTCTTATTGAAACGTTTAGAGATTGTATAACATGAAAATACACCATTAAAAAACAAAACAAAGATATGCGTTTTATTAGGTGTAATAATGGTGAAAGTTTACATTTTCATATTTAACATAATCTATTTTTTCATCTAAATACTAAACATCGTAGATTCTCTACCTTCCGTAATTTAATCCTGGTTAAATTTATTATTGTAGCTTTACAGTTAGATTAACATGGATCCAGAAAATAAGGTGTGTATACAAGAATATTTAATATCCAGTACATTTTATACCTATACCTATAATTGCAATTTACCTTCTAGATTGAATGGTTAATATTGGAAAATGGACTAACATTTCATGGTTCCAGTAGTAGTGAAAATTCTAGCTCCTCAAGCAAGTTGGATTTGTATGTTTCTCAGAAACAAAAATTGGACAAAAAGGGCTAAAATAAAGAACTGTGTAGAACTATTTCCTATTCTTGAAGCAATTTCGAATGAGCAGTAATTTTGTCAGTCGTTTACAAGGTGAATAACCTTCTTAAAGGTATTAGGCATAAATATTAAATAATACAAATTATTTTTTGTAGGTACAATTTCAACTACTGTAACTTGGCTAACCAAGTTGCTGATAGATTGAGTGTATCTCTTAGTACTTATCGTTATCATGCAGTTATATCAACTGTAACTGCTCATTTAGTGGAAACTGCCAATCATTATACAGGGTGTGGCGCGAAGAGTTTTGATTAAAAGTAATGGCGGATACAGTTATGTTAAAAATCTGAAATTACGAAGCTGTAGGTTTTGGATGACGCTGAGTTCAAATATAATATCGTCCTGAATGTGGCACTCCCGGTTGTATCGGAAGTAGACGTCAACTTTGTTATTTTGAATGTAACCTAATATTTTTATTTTATTTTCGAATTCTACATGAAATTCTAGATAAAATTTGTGCACACTGTCCTATATCAAAAATGAAGTATGTTCGAGATATTTCGATTTGTTTAAAAATTTTGAAAAAATCCTGGTACACATTGAATAACGATATCCCCATTAATAACGAAGCTAGTGACGTGAAATTGTAACCAATAAACAACAAGCGCTTGCCCGTTAACTCCATATATCCATCTCATTGATATTTCATACAGGGTGTTTTAAACTTAGCCGCCAACACGCACAATTTAAATCATTTATAAGTTGCTTACTTTAAATAGAACACCCTGCATTTTATTACATTTTCCGCTGTATTTTTTTAAGCCAATTCGGTTGGTTATTCCCTATACCTAAATCCAACCACTTTTGACATATTTCATTATCTTAGTTAAAACATAACAACACTTAATTATTTCAACATTAGTAAAGGGTAGGCCGTGATTTCCATTATTTAAGGTGATACTTTGTTATTTTTTCATAAGCTATTAATTCTGAAAAGTAACCAATAGCCTGAAAGGATTATTAATTGTGGATATCATTAAAAACGTTGACTAGGTATTTTGTATTAATTTAATTAGATAACTTACAAGCAAAAATAACTAAATGTAATATTAAACAAATAAAGTTTTATAATAAGTGTTCAAAATTAGCACCATCTAAGTATGTCTAAACATTTATGAATCCTTTTCATTAAGTTAGAGAATTAAAAGCAAGTAAGACTCTCTGCATCATATCTTCCTTTGTCGTAACATTTTTCGCTGTATTTTTTTAAGCCAATTCGTTTGGTATCGGTATTCCCTATACCTAAATCCAACCACTTTTGAAGGGTAAGCCATGGCTGTCAATGTTTTGATAGAACGTTAACTGTTTATGTTGTTTTGACAGTTTTCTTTACCAGTTTGTATTTCATAGTAAATAATGGCAAATGTAGGATTTACTAATGATGATTTTTTAAATCTTATTATTATTTACGGCGAGTGTAATAGAATTGTTAAACGGACTTGCCGTGTTTTTGCAGAAAGATATCCAAATCGACCAAATGCAGCTGGTGATATTGTAAGAAGATTGCTTAAAAACTGCCGTCAGTTTGGTCAATTTAAGACAAAAATTAATAAAAATAAACCACTAGTGGACAGTGACATAAACGAAATTAATGTTTTGGGTTATTTTACGGCCTCTCCAAATGCCTCCATTAGAAATTGTGAGAGAGATCTTACTTTGTCGACGAGAACAATTCATCGTATTTTAAAAAAACACAAATGGAAACCATTTTCATATCATTTGGTGCAACACTTACAATTAGGTGATCTTCCTCGAAGGGTAGACTTCTGTGAATGGTTATTAAATGAAGACCCAACAGGATGAAAGTTATATGGTGTGATGAAGCAAAAATGGATTATTTAATCGACATAATTCCCATTTTTGGTCTAATGAAAATCCACATGTTAGTAGACAACGTTATTTCCAAGATAGTTGAAGTTTTAATGTTTTTTGTGCAATAAAAGACGATAAAATTTTAGCATTAAAATTTTATGATGAAAATTTAAATGGTACGAGATATTGCCACATTTTAGAAGAAGCAATACGACCGGCGTTACATACTTTAAGAAATGAAGAGGCGGCTTCAGCTTGGTATCAGCAAGATGGAGCACCTCCTCATAACTTTGGGCCTGTTGCTCAGTATCTTTACGACATGTTTGATGATAGATGGATTGCCAATCAGGGTCCGTTTCGTTGGCCAGCTCGCTCTCCTGATTTGGCTCCTCTAGATTTTGATATTTGGGGTTACATTAAAAATCAGGTATTTTCCAAACCTGTTACGACAAAGGAAGATATGATACAGAGAGTCTTACTTGCTTTTAATTCTCTAACACTCGACCATATTTCCAGAATTACAAGACATAACTTAATGAAATGTATTCATAAACGTTTAGAAGTAGATTGTGCTAATTTTGAACACTTATTATAAAACTTTATTTGTTTAATATTACATTTAGTTATTTTTGTTTGTAAGTTACCTAATTAAATTAATACAAAATACCTAGTCAACGTTTTTAATAATGTCCACAATTAATAATCCTTTCAGGCTATTGGTTACTTTTCAGAATTAATAACTTATGAAAAAATAACAAAATATCACCTTAAATAATGGAAATCATGGCCCACTCTTTACTAATGTTGAAATAATTAAGTGTTATGTTTTAACTAAGATAATGAAATATGTCACAAGTGGTTGGATTTAGGTATAGGGAATACTGATACCAAACGAATTGGCTAAAAAAAATACAGCGGAAAATGTAATAAAATACAGGGTGTTCTATTTAAAGTAAGCAACTTATAAATGATTTAAATTGTGCGTGTTGGCGGCTAAGTTTAAAACACCCTGTATGAAATATCAATGAGATGGATATATGGAGTTAACGGGCAAGCGCTTGTTGTTTATTGGTTACAATTTCACGTCACTAGCTTCGTTATTAATGGAGGTATCGTTATTCAATGTGGACCAGCATTTTTTCAAAATTTTTAAACAAATCGAAATATCTTGTAAATATTTCATTTTTGGTATAGGACATTGTGCACAAATTTTATCTAGAATTTCATGTAGAATTCGAAAATAAAATAAAAAATATTAGGTTACATTTAAAATAACAAAGTGGACGTCTACTTCCGGTATAACCGGAAGTGCCACATTCAGGGCGATATTATATTTGAACTCAGCGTCATCCAAAACCTACAGCTTCGTAATTTCAGATTTTTAACATAACTGTATCCGCCATTACTTTTAATCAAAACTCTTCGCGCCACACCCTGTATAAAATGGCCTGATAATGCACAAGCAAGAATAATGTCAGTAGATTTTAAAAATTAGCACATTGACGGAATTCTTGAAGCTATTGATGGTTTACATTTACATGTTCTAATCAAACGTCCACAAGAGCATGAGGAAGTATATATTAATCGAAAGGGTATCATAGTCTTCTTTTGCATGCTACATGAGAGATTGTTCATTGATATTTATTTTGGAAAATCTGGATCGTTACATAATGCAAGGGTGTTAAATAGATCACCCCCATACCGAAAAGCATCAGATAGCTTTCTTAAAATATGTTTTTGTTAGGTGATTCATCATATCCCTCCTTAAATTGGTTAGTTCCCCCATACAAGGATCATGGACATTTAATGAATAATCAAATCAAAAAATATTTAGTTACAAACATTATGTCACTAGAAACGTAATTGAACATGCCTTTGGATTATTAAAAGGTTATTATAAGTTTTTGTTATGAACGAATAAGTTCAAAGGTAAATATGTAATTAAAAATTATTATATTTTATTCAATACATAAATAAAGTTTACTGAATTTGAACCTGACTTTGCCAGAGTACTCTAGCAAAGTACAGGTCGTAGGTTCAAATCCTACTCGAGGTAAACTTTTTATTTATGTATTTAATAAAATCAATAATAATTTTTAATTATTAAAAGGTTGTTTGACACATCTCAAAAATTTGAAAATGTGGATATGAATTTAATCAATATATGTACCATCACTGCATGTGTATTTCACAACATATGCATTCGTATCTGAGAGTTTGACAGTAATGTGTGCCATATAGTAGAAAAAGATAATGGCGGTGACAGTTATGAAGAGGCAGAATCAGTGTGTAATCGCAGAGAAATTGTGTTTTCACATTTATTTGATAGTCAGTTAATTTTATTAGATATAAGTTTTATTATGAACGAATAAGTTCGATTGGGGCTTGTATTTTGATAGTCCAGTTGGTTCGAGCGGTACTCTAGCAAAGTACCGGGTGGCCAGATAAGAATGCAAACTGCTGTTTTTCGGAAACTATTCGTCATAGAGAGTTGCGGTTAAAAATTTTATTACTAAAGTGGTCAAAAAAAAGACCGCCAGGGGGCGCAACCGCCATCCTAAACTTTTAAAGTGATTTTTACAGAAATCCACCTAGTAAATGTACCAAAAAATTATATGCTTTTTGAAGCTCAGCTTTATTTCAGTAATTTTTGTTTGACGTATCTATTAATATAAAGTGGTGGGGGTGATGCAGTGATTTTTTAAATAAACAGCTGTAACTCCTAAACAACTGAACTGATTTTAATAAACTTAGTCTCGTTGGATAGAGCATTTATTGCTCCATCAAATCCATCTTACCTGTAATATGTCCAATTTTTTGTAATCCCGCTAGAGCGCGTTTTTTGATATATCAGAAAATTGCAAAATTCTCTAAAAAATTAGATGCAATAAATATGACTTTTTTTCATAAAAATGAGATGAAATCATTCCTAAGTAGGTTAGTGAAAACCGCATCTCGATATCTTATTCATACCCTAAAATATCGAAAAAATAAAATTTTGTTATAAAATTTGAAAAAGTCGATATTACACCGGTATTTATTCTTATTTATCTGTCTTTTATCAAGATTCAATGAAAAATTTCATCATTTTATAATTTTTAAATAATAAAAGTTTCATAATTTCAAAAATAAAAAAAAAACATGTAGGGGCATTATAATCAATACATAGAATATGCAAGTGCAGAATAGGCAGAATATTAAGAGTATGCCATTGAGAAAAAACAAATACCTAAAATCAAATTGTAAACCAATATTAGAATTTGAAAATGTAAACTTTCACCATTAACACTCATAATAAAATACTTATCTTTTTTGGATTTTAATGGTGTATTTTAAATTAAATTTCGATACTGTTATTTCGTCAGTAGTAATGTTTGTTAAAATTGTTAAGATAAACATTTGTCAATGATTCAAACATAAACATAAGCCTGCTTATGTTTATGTTTGAATTTTTCACATTTGACAAAATTGTTTACTACATCTTTAATAATTTTTAACAAACATTACTACTGACGAAGATAACTGTAAGTGTTATCGAAACGTTTAGATTGTATAATTTAAAGTACACCATTAAAAAAATCCCAAAAAAGATAAGTATTTTAATATTAGAATTTGGCAGACAGTGTAATTTATGTTGCACAAGTTCTTAAAACTACCTATAATGTCTTTTAGAAATGATGAAGCTGTTCATATGATTGCGGTATATTTTGAATGTCTTCAAAATGCGGCATTGGCTAAGAGAGTATACTCAGGTCGATATCCAGATCGGCGCCTATGCGATGTGAGAATTTTTCCGTGTTTAGTGCAAAATTTGCGTAATACTGGAAGCTTTCGACCAAAGTTGCGAAGAGACTCGGCTAGAAGAATGGAAGACAATATTGTTAATGTCTTAGTATTCCAGATTTATAGAATGCACCCGTATCATATGGTTTTACATCAAGCCTTACATGACGAAGACTTTGACCGACGGATAGATTATTGTCATTGATTGTTGGGCATGATCAGGGATAATGGTTGCACGAGGTCCAACATCAAGGTCGTTGGAGTATTAATGTGTGGTGTGGCATCCTGGACGAAACTATTATAGGTCCCTCTTTCTTTGATGAACCACTAAATGGTGCCGTGTTTCTTGATTTTCTGGTAAACCAATTGCCTATTTTATTAGATGTCCCCTTGGAATTACGACAAAATATGTTTTTTACAACTATATGGTTACCCACCACATTTTTCAATAAATGTGCGAAAACACAAATTTTTAATATATCACCAGAGGTGGATTGGACGAAGAAGTCTATTTCCTTGGCCACCCCGATCCCCAGACTTAACCTGTTTGGACTTTTATCTATGGGGTCGGTTAAAAGATGTTGTTTACGAAACTCCACCAACAACGAGATGACATGAAAGTACGAATTCGAGAGGCCATTCGTTGCCTGGCAAGAGCAAAAGTTGAAGCTCCTGTAATGTCCACGCATGAGCGGCTCCAACAATGCATCGAGGTCGATGGGAGACAATTCGAGCATTTAAGTGGGTACTTGATGCCTATTTAAGTAGGCATTATTGCACAATCGGTCCTTTTTAGGGCCGTAAATAAAATTAATAAAAGGAATTCCGCAAATTTGGAATAATACCTTTCAAAAATAAATATTATCCTATTATTACATTTAATTTTTGAAATTATGAAAACTTTTATTATTTGAAAATTATAAAATGAAATTTTTCATTGAATCTTGAAAAAAAACAAATAAATAAGAATAAATACCGGTGTAATATCGACTTTTTCAAATTTTTAATAACTAAATTTTCTTTCTTCGATATTTTAGGGTAGGAATAAGATATCGAGATGCAGTTTTCACTAACCTATTTAGGGATGATTTCATCTCATTTTTATGAAAAAAAAGTCATATTGTTGCATTTAATTTTTTAGAGAATTTTGCAATTTTCTGATATTATATCAAAAAACGCGCTCTAGCGGCATCACTAAAAATTAGACATATTACAGGTAAGATGGATTTGATGGAGCAATAAATGCTCTTTCCAACGACACTAAGTTTATTAAAATCAGTTCAGTCATTTAGGAGTTACAGCTGTTTATTTAAAAAATCACTGAAGCACCCCCCCACCCCCACCACTATATTTTAATAGATACGTCAAACAAAAATTACTCGAATAAAAATCACTTTAAAGGTTTAGGATGGCGGTTACGCCCCCTGACGGTCATCTTGCAAATTTGAAAATATTTTCCACGGTCTTTTTTTTTGGCCAGTTAATTGTATTTATTAGTAATAATAGACATTAAGTTTAAATCGATATCCTTTGTTATATACACACACACACATATACATATAAATATATATATATATATATATATATATATATATATATATATATATATATATATATATATATATGTGTGTGTCAGTGAAGGCTTAATTTTATTTTTGATTGAATAAGTAATTCCAACAATTCATTTCTCTTTCCATAAAATGTATTCTTGCAAAACTGAAGTTTCCGTTATCCTTGGTTTTTTTTTGTGTTAGTAGTAGTAAGTTACTTGTTAAGGTATCAAGTATAGGAATGTCTTAATTTTCTATGCAATTACTGTGAGTGAATTTGACATAGATGGTTTCTCGCCAAGGATGCACCTATCAACTCAAAAACCATAAAACGTGTAGGTGCACATCCAATTTGGCTCGATTATCTTTAAATGGATTGTAAGTTCATACCAGGTTCTTCCACTTTTCTTGACATTGCTGAGCTGAAAGCTGTATAACAGTATAAATATCTTATCTTTTATTCTTGTTTGTAACATACCATATACTTTAAATTTACCAATTCAGTGGCAATAGCAAGGCCCATGGTAGATTCTTATCTTGCTTACCCGAAAAAAAATTATTAGATTACATACAGTCACGTACCCCTTATTAAATGAATAGCTTGTTGAGATGTATTTTCTGTGGTTGCTTCATTTGATGAATTCTTATCCTTAGCAACTGCATTTGTAGTGATGGCGTGAAACAAAAGCCTTTGTGCAAAAAATGGATCTGAAATTACAACTTATAAAATAGGAAGTCACAAAAGTAATCCAATACCTATTTCTGCCCTGTCAGCATCACCTACAGATACACATAATTTGTCTCTGAATTTAATAAAAAATATTCGGCCGTATTAAATTTATTATTGCTAATTAAAACTAATAGCAAGGACGAGAACTGAAATGGCACCGGTAATAGAAGAAAAATCAAAAGAAAAAGTTTTTAACAAGTAATGAGAGGAAAACGAAATACATGAATTATAGTAGACGTAAGAAAGAAACATATACTGGGTTAAAAATAGGGTCTTATTATTTTGAAGAAGTGGAGTCATACAAATATTTAGGAATAACAAACAATACATGAAGAGATGAGAGAGTAAATATTAAAGACAGAATACAAATAGGATATATAAAGCCTTTTATGCCAACAAACATTTGCTGAGCGAAAAAAGTAAAAATAAGAATGTATAAAACTGTTATATGGCCAATCGTAACATATGCAGCGGAAACAGTAAATTTAACACAAAAAGAAGAGGAACAACTTAAAATATTTGAAAGGAAAATTATAAGAATAATTATGGGACATAAAAAGATTAGAGATGATGAAAGTAGACAGCTGATGAACTTTGAAATAGATACACTGCTAAGTGAAGAAAATATCATGAGGTGTATAAAATCCCAAAGAATACGATGGTATGGTCATATACAGGATGGACAGTAATGATCCGGTAATGTTAATAACGTAATGGAGCCCAGTGGAAGGTAGACCTAAAACACAATGTGTTGGATCAAGTTATAATTAATTAAAGTAATTTTTACTTCCATTATTATAAACAATTAATACAAATATAAATTCACTGTATATACATATTAGTAGTTGTATGTTGATATTCGTTTTCAAATTTAATTTAATTAAGGTGAATTGATTACACCTTTACTTGAACCGTCTATCGTCATACAAGAGATATGACGGTACTTAGCGGGAAGACCCAAGCAGAGTGCGAATGTAAGGCACTGCTCAATAATACCGCAACAAAGATAAGTTTATGAAACGTAGAAAGAAATATTTTTACGATTTAAATCCAGAATCATCGCCGTGGTTGAATGCGTTTTTCAAAAGGGTTTTTGTGATCGGCGCCGGTTCAGCGAGGGGTCAAGCACACTCCTTAATGTAAGTACCAGTTACACCTTTATGGAATGATTTTGATGGTTCAATTAATCCATTTGTTTATTTTGCCTATTTATAGTCCACTAGTCACCTTTATTCTTGAGGTTATCAAGAACAGATAATATAACCTATAACTGCTAAATAGTCTATATGCACCTGTTATGTGCCTAATATTTACTGATTTTGAAATTACACACAATGGAAAGAATAAACTGAAAATGATATAAGATTGATGAAACTGAGAGAGCCTGATGGAGGGCAGGAAAGAAGGAAAAAATTAATTAACATAGCAAAAATATACAGGACCTGTGAGTAAGAGATAAATATTAAGCACGGAAAATGGATTAGAAGAGTTAAAATGCAGCTATATTTTCTTCGGAGATGTACAGTTGAACTTAAAAAATAAAGTTTCAGTTAGACAGGCAATATACTTACCTAAAAGCAATTCCACGAAAATCCGATGCACATAAATTTATTTAGCTAGTTCCAACAAATTATCCACGCTATTATTTCGTATGTCCCCATGACTCCAAAAGAGTTAGAAACAAACTAGACCGTTGGTACTACTTACATAAATTAGCGACGTGCAACTGAACTTACATGAAATGTCCGTTAACGTAAGTGTAGTTATGGTAAATTTCATGTAAGTTCAGTTGAGGTCATCTGAACTACTTAAGAGTTACCTACTCATTGCGATTAAAACGAAAATAACTCTGGTGTGTCTCGTGTTATTCATTTTAAAGGCACCACTTCTGTTTTAATCTGTTTTATTTTTATAGGTTTATCGATATTAAAGAAAAAGTCACAATAATGGTGGTGCAATGCATTCTTTAAAATCAGTTTCACAATAATTTTACACTAATTCATTTATCACACTTACATTTTTATTGTACCGTGAGTCGCATAATTTTGAATTAATTATTATATTTTTCAACTTTCACAAAATTGTTTCAACATCTTTAATAATTTTAATAGATATCACTACTGACGAAGATAACTGCAAGTGTTATCGAAACGTTTAGACTGTATAATATAAAAATACGCCATTAAAAAATCCAAAAAAGATAAGTATTTTAATTATTATATTTGTTTCTAATTACTTTGTTTTCATTTCAGAATACTCTTGGTGTGATTATATCAACTTCACCTGTACTAACTTTTAACTTTTTTCATTCACAATCTTTCTCCATGCTTTCCTATCTCCGCATACCTCCGTAGCTTCCGCAAGATTTATACATTGTCTATAGCATGCCCTTATATTTTTAAAACTCCTTTACCACACATTCTACTACATTTAGCCAAGTTTTACGCGACCTACCAGGCACGGCCTTACCTTTAACCTCACCCACATATATTTGCTTCGTTAATATTGCGTTGTTCATTCTCTCAATGTCACCAAACCAACGTAATGTACTACTTTTATATCTATCCATCATCGTCTTTTCCTCGCTACACTCCGTCATTATGCACTCATTCTTTATCTGGCCCCTTCTCGTTTTACCATATGCGCTTCTGAGGAATCACATACCCGCGGCATTTATTTTTCTTTCGTGCTTCTTTTTGACATACCCATGTCTCACGTTCATACAGTACTGACGGCACAAAACCGCCATTATAGATTGCCCGTTTCGCAGTTAGGCTCATGCTTTCGTTTCTCATTATCTTCCACATACTTCCAATCACTATTCTTCCAGCATTAACCCTTCGTCCAATCTCGCCCTCCATTGTACCATCTATAGTAAACATTCTACCCAGATATACCAGCTCGTCCATCTTGCAGAGTAAGTACTCTACTCTCCTTTCCACCTTCCCGATTGAACACCAAAACCTTAGCCTTGTTCACGTTTACCTTTAGGTCCATGCTCTCACAACTGTATCAAGCTTCCTCAGAACAATTTGTAGCTCATCCGCACTGTCGCTTAATGAGACTGTGTCATCTGCATACACCAGAAGTCGTACATTTACGTCAACAACCATTACACTATTTGTATCTGTACATGCTTGTCTAACACAATATTCATGTACACATTGAACAACCACAGCCTTGTCTCACTCTTTGCTCAATATTAAAGTATTCACTCACAACTCCTCTCACCCTAACACTTGCCCGGCTACCGTTGTATACTGCCCTTATTCCGAATATTAGACCTTTAGTTACGCCATGTACATTTAATATTTCCTACAGCTTCTTCCTATTCACTCCGTCGTGTGCTTTCTACACATTTATCCATGTACACATTGAACAACCACAGCCTTGTCTCACTCTTTGCTCAATATTAAAGTATTCACTAACAACTCCTCTCACCCTAACACTTGCCCGGCTACCGTTGTATACTGTCCTTATTCCGAATATTAGACCTTTAGTTACGCCATATACATTTAATATTTCCCACAGCTTCTTCCTATTCACTCCGTCGTGTGCTTTCTACACATTTATCCATGTACACATTGAACAACCACAGCCTTGTCTCACTCTTTGCTCAATATTAAAGTATTCACTAACAACTCCTCTCACCCTAACACTTGCCCGGCTACCGTTGTATACTGCCCTTATTCCGAATATTAGACCTTTAGTTACGCCATATACATTTAATGTTTCCCACAGCTTCTTCCACTCCGTCGTGTGCTTTCTCCAGATCTACAAACGCACAGTACAGCTTCCTTTTTACACTTTAACACTTTTCGATCACCTGCTGGAGAGCAACCATCTGATCGACACACGCTTTATCTGGCATGAAGCCACCCTGCACATCCCAAATCTTAGTTTGTGTAGTTTCTCGTACTCTATCAACCAATATTCTTCCAAATGCCTTTCCAGGCACACTGAGCCAACTTATTCCTCTGTAGTTCTTGCAATCACTCTTGTTTCCCTTACCCTTATACAGTGGTACAATGATCCCGCTCTTCCAATCCGTCGGCAATTATTCCTTGCACAGTCGTTTCGAGCTTGAGCACGTGTGTTAGTCAGGTCGATCCGAGGCAATTGTATTGTTCTCTTGAGTAATACCACAGCGAGCAGACCGGTTACTGGCCAATTCGTGCCCCGGACGAATCCTAGTAACGGTATCGTCCTACTACCGGACAGTTATTTGTTTACTGCCCCGACCTATAAGGAAGTAAGAAGTAGGAATATAGACAGTCAAGAAAGATAAAAAATAGAGTGTTTACGTACTGTATGAATATCTAAATGTACATATATATATATATATATATATATATATATATATATATATATATATATATATATATATATATATATATATATATATATATATATATATATATACACATTTTTTTACTTACATACCCTTCAATTACATCACGTTTTAACCAAATTACTCCATACGCGATTCCTGACTTGCGCTACTCACCGCACTTACTGTTATTTATTTGCGACCAAATGCTTAAATTATTTTTAATTTAGATTTCCGACTTATAATTAATACTTTGTTATTTAATTTAATATTTATTTATCAAATCTTTTTTATTATTGTCGCGAACTGCGACAACGTTTCCATACCAATTTCATTTTTATTCAATTGAAGGGTAACGTTAAATAACGATAATGGCCCTGTTAGCTCCCCCGACTTTAATTGCCTACTTTTGGTATTAATTAAGTACATTTAAGATCAAACTTAGTAACAAAGGTGAAAGTTAGCTTACATTTTGAATTTGCAACCAAGGAAAAATATAATCTATATAATACTGTGCAACACAATGTTATAATTAAACTTAAGATCGCATATAGTACCAAAAAAAAAATTGGATCAACCTTCAAATTTGAAAACAAAGAAAAAATGTTCAAAAACTTACCACTTATATACGGATCTGCCATGCATAGTCACGTCTTTTATATTTTATATTTCTATGTGTACGATTTTATGAGTTTCAACAATCATCTGACATGGGTTTTAAAGGAACCGTATTTTTCCTGGAAGTTCAATGCCATAGCAATCCTAAATATTATTTACTCGCCTATTTCATTTAAAGAGGCATTTCACACGTTACAAAATTCTACTGTTTTAGATTATTTCTGTTTATTGGTAATATTCTAACCGATAAACATCTATTTAGTAACAGTTCTTATGACAATGCTTACGTTCGGATTTGTTATAGAAAGGGGTTCATTACAAAGATGAATCACATCTGATATTTTTCCTTCAGTTACAGATACGTATTTATGATTGTTTTTTACCCCGCGTTACCGTGGGATAAAATAAGTTATTTTTATTAGTTCTCTATAATTCATTGATATTTCAAGAATGTTTACATGTTTGAGTTCAATCCTTAGACAAAAGGGTGGTATTTGCGCTTGGAGTTTACTTTACACTTTTATGAGTTTTAACAATTACATCTGGTATAGGTTTAAAAGAGCCGTATTTTTTCGTATAAATTCTATACTATAGCTAACTAAATGTTATTTTCGCACCTTTTTCAACTAAAGAGCCATTTACACGTTATAAAGCTTCTACTCATTAGATTATTATTAATATTCAAACCGCTGGGTATAAAAATCTATTCAAAAGCTTACCCTTACAGTACAGTACTTTATTGATTTAGAAGTTGTCATTTTTCTAAATTTTAACAAAGGTTTTATTTAAAATTGGAATAATACTTTTTTCTATATGCTCATGATTTCAATATTTTTAGCAGAATGACTAAGAAATTGTGGTTTAGAACAATCCATAACATATCACTAATTATAACAATGGATCGCTATTGGTGGAAACAATATGCTTTTACCTTATTTTCAAAATGGCTTAGCAGATAATGGACTTAATTTGCTTTTTCAAAAATGCTACTTTACTTTTTTTAAGTTTATTTAATGGAAATAATAATTTCTTTTGTGAAAGTTCACAAAATTTCCGTTACACACCAGTGTTACCTAACAATTTTTCTATGTTGCATTTTTAGATGTAAATTTTGTATTCTTTTAAATTCAATTAACGAAGGTAATTTTCTTATTTATCTAAATTATTATATAAGTAGGTAACTACAAAATGTCCCACTTCTCAGATGAGTTAACATACCTGTTGTCAGTGACTATAATTAGTCATTCTGCCACATTACGCTCGTACTGTTTGTCGCAAGATTTTATTGTTTTTCACGTAAAATATTCAAATTTTTAGACGCTAAGGTACATTATATGCACGTCGCTACCTGTTTTTTCTGTCGGATAGGTAAACATACTAAAACTTCTTTTTTATTAAATTTAAGCATTAATTATAAGCAAATAAACAATTTTTCTATGTACTTAATTAAGTTTCTTTGTTGAAATAATTCGTTTTTATAAAATTTATTTCACACTAGCACTAAAGACTATATTGAATCCAAGTTATAACTTTGACATCAAGTACCTAATTTTATTAACTTAAAAACTTGTAATTCTGTATAATAATCTATGTAGAATCCGCATATCGATGGTGCCCTGACAATATCTTCTATCTACATAAATGTCATTTTACAGGAGACGTAAAAACTATTTCAAGTCATCATTTCTGACCAGATTTGAACTCCTTATTGAACTAGTGATTGAGATTAGTTTCCCTTTAATTTGCGGACATAATTTTCGTTTTCCTCATCTCAAACTCTCAGTGAAGTCAGATAGAAGTTATTGCTCATTTATTTCATTAGAGATAGGACGTAATTCACTACATACCTAGGTAAACAACTTTGCATTTTCCAAATTGTTACCATAATGGTTATCATTTAAATAACAATAAATATAGGTAAAAGGAAATAAGTTAGAAGATAAAAATAAACATTTTGTGAGAAGTTCTATCACAGTATTTGATCTTCATTGCATCAGCCAGTCACTACAGAACCTGGTCAAAGAATGACAGTCACGTGGTATTACTGCTTTCAATACTGCCATTTTGATTCAGTCAGTTTCAGTTTTTTTGGTTGAATCGACAGCTTTTGCCATCTGTCATCAAAATCAATTTATACGTCTGTACCGTTTTCATTGTATGACAACTCTTATGTCATTATCTCTTGGATCAGGTGTGTGATGTCCAGGTCGAGTAGGTAGATATACAGCATCTTTTGTGGATCATTGAACCTTACTTCGTAAGGTTGGGGATTGGTTCGTGCTTCTCTAGAGGCTCTAACATGGTTACTAGGCGGATAAATTTCTCTCTATACAAGCATTCCACATTCCATTTGTGTGTCCATGGACTAAGAATTTCTGATATACAGTAGATCGTTTATCCAGACAGTACCTTTCTAAATAATCTAGGACAATAGATGTGAATGTAGATGCTTGAAATTCTATTCTATTTCTGTGAACCAATAGCATACGGCTTGATGTGAAGATAAATAATAAAATATCCAATGCCTGTGTAATGCAAGTATCACATTGATCTTTCTTCTTCTCGTAAATGCATAGATTCTGATTGTTGAAATATTTACTGAATACCTACCTTGATAATGGTGAATTTTAGAGATATCATAGTGGCCAAATGGGTCTTTCGTGGAGTGAAAAATTGGCACTAGATTTAATTTGAAAGGATCTTTCCTTGCATAATGTAATGGAAGCTCAAAATGTTTAATCTTATTGAAAACCGGTCTTTTTTGTTTGGGTACTTGTCTACTTGAATGTCTCGTTGAGGTGTAATATTAAAAACACGTTGATTGACCCATGTTTGAACTGAGATGGAGCGTAATCCTAGCGTATTTAAAAACATTTGGCGACAAACATCTTTCTTGTCACTACGTTTGATAGGTAAATAATAATGTTATGTTCCATCTCTTCTTGAATTTCCCTCTGTTGTTCTACGTTTTGGATCGGTTCTTATGACAGGAGCCACAGCAAAAACTTTTCGTTGATCCCAATTCGTGAATAGTTGATTTCCATGATCTTCAGAGAAGTCTTGCCTGAATCTTTTCTTTGAAGTCATACACTTACTAGATTGGCAAGTGGGACCTAACTAACATATCTTACTGTGTCTTGTTTCACTTCTCCATTTGTTCTTCCATTATATTCTTTCCCTTTCATACAAAGCCGTTTATTATTATTCTTCCGGCAAGTTGAACCCGTCTTTATCCCCTTTTCTCCACCACCGTCTGCATGAGAATCATGGAAATTCAGGAAATTGACCTTACTGCTACATTGCGAAAATTTTGCATTTTCTGCTGGATTTATATCAGGAATAATAGTCCCGTTAATGAGAATATCATTCATTTTACACAGTAAGTCCTATTTTTTTCCAATATCATGAGCGGTCATTTCTTCACTGATGATTCTGCTTTAATTACTATTTGTCACATCAGTCAAGATAATAGCATTTTGAACGAAATTTGCTTCATTAAATTCATTTTTATCATTTTGTGTATTCAAAATAGTTAAATCACTCAGTTCCCCATCTGCATTGAGGAGTTTGTTTGGCGACATCAGAAGTCCATTCACTGCATAACACTTTAAAAAATGATCTCCAAATCTTTCAGGTTGTATTGATCAATTCTCTCGTTCTCTATGACTGTTGGCAACACAGATGAATTCAAAATAAGTTCCAAAATTTTTTTATCATTGATGACATATTGGATGATATGTACCTATATAAAGTGATACTACTTGAATGGCACATTGAAACACAAAGGGTGTACTTCTATGATCATTGTGGACCGGAAATAGGCCAAAATCAAAATTTTGTACATCCTATGGAGATATCACAAATCTACCAATGTTGTGACCGCTAGGCAACATTGAAGATTCCAATGACAAATTATGTCATTAAATCATCAATCATCTGATAATAATAATATTAAGGATTTATTTTCCAAAAGAAATAGAATCCAATTATCATCCGTAGTCTTCTGAAGCAGCAGATCATCAGATTCTCTCCACGCCCTCTCTTTTCACTCCAACATAACCGCCTCCTTCCTTTAAGTCATCTATACACTACCTCTTTCTTCTTTCTTTCTCCATCCACCGACCCTTCCAGAACATCTGTTAGTAATTATAGAGCAAAGATAAATTTAAACTTACGTACTTATTTGTAAGATAGATGTAACGCAAATAAACAAATTTATGGGAGATAAAAACTATAAAACATAAAATTAAACTTCTTAAAATTCTCTAAAAAACGGTAACATAAAATAATTTTAATTAGCTCTCGTTACCATAAATAATTAAAACAGTAGTGTAATACTAACATACAAAATACATTTTTAAGGTTCCAATGTGTTTAACATACTGTTTAGTGTACAAAAATTGATATCTGCAGAGCTTGGTAAATTGTTATACTGTCGAAAACAGCTCGAAACAAAGTACGACATATTCGTTTTTGGTGTGCAGTAATACAGAGATACACCTAAATATCTGAAAATGAATATCGGCTAATTTACATTAAAATTACACTAGTGATTCCTCCAATTTGTGATCGTATTTATTTTGAACTGATTTAAGAGCCAACTTTATGTATCACATTCAGAACAGAGCTAATGAAGATAATTAGTAAAGTAATGCAATTATTTGGCAAGATTTAAGTTAATCCGTCAGCAAATGGTATAAGGAAATATGAAATAATTCACTTTGTAACAAACCCTACACTATGACATGAAACACTGGCAGAGAGATGTTCACAGCACACTTCGGTGCGCTTACAGATAGAGGACATTTGAATGCAGATTTGCAGGCAAACAGTGATGCTGAAAGTTGAGTGTTGATAGTAGACATGAGCACTATTGTAAGGAATGGTATGGTGCAAAAATCTCATTTCTTCAAAATATGCAGATAAGAGGTATTGCCAAGGCATCGTCAATTCTTTTATACTGCAATTATAGTAAACATAAAGGGGTGTTTCTTTCTTGTATATTTACAATTTTCCAATTAATTTCATAATATCAGACTAGTCTACTAATATCTAAACGGGGTTTATTCAATATGGATAATGTTCTTATTTAGTTTAATTGTATACTATCTCCTGTATCAAGCAATAGGGAGGCTCTATTTTACGAATCTGCCAGGAGTTAGTTTTGTACTTCAGTCTTGTACGTATGCCGTTAATATAGATTGCCACTAAGCTGAAATTGACAATAATAATTCTATTCAATAGCACTATGTTTAAAATACAATATAATTCCACAATTTCTTTTATATTTATATACTTTTATACGCTTTTCAATACGTGTCTCGCTGTCAAGCGAAAATATAAGTAAATTAACAAATTAAGGTAAAACCAAGCAAACTTGATGGAAATTATAATTCTGTATTTCAAATATCTGTTAAAGGTAATTCACGTCTAAAACATGGTTTACACCCCCACACCAAGCAATTTATGTTTAATATTTGCCTTTTTATTTTTATCACTGGTTTGTTGGTGCAAAGTTCCCCCCACCCAAATTCAAAATGGTGCGTGAATCAAAATTATACACGTGGGCTGGGAGTTAACAAAGAAGCTTAGCTGGCTATCCAGAACCGCATTCTACAGGTGAAAATAAGTCGGAAACGTTCAGTGAATTTTTTTCAATTACACCTTAGTTTAGCTGTAATCCGCCATTTTGTATTTTTTCGAAAAAACATGTTTATTTCCAAAACCCTTCAAGTTACTTTTATGAAACTTGACAGATGTCTGACCAACTCAGATATCTAAAATTTACAAAAATATTTGTTTCTATTTTATCAAATTTCAAAATTGCGGCCATTTCAAAAATTTTAAGTGAATTTCCATGAAAATCAGTACCTACGTTTGAAAAATTTTTTTACAAGAGACAAACATTTTAGAACTTTTTAATACAAATCTAACAATACCTTGTTTATTGAAATTGGTGCATAAGCAAAAGAGCTATGGCTATTTTCATTTTCACAATGAAAACACAGTGCGTTTACATGTGTAAATAATGGAACCTCTCCCAAACAAAATTAAAGATGATAAAAATTAAAATGATATGAAAATAATTTATATGATTAAAAAATGAATTACCGTAAAACGGGGCGACTTGAACCCCCGGGGCGATTTGAACTTTTTGGGGCGGTTGGATACAAATTCGCACTGCAGTACACCGCAACAGCATTTAGCAAAACTACTTAGCCATTCGGCGCGTCTTTAGCCACTTCTTTGAAAACATACTTGTTTGTTTATGTTTACCGGCTTACTTCACCAAACTTACCTAGATAGAAGTGGGAAGTTGGTCTCCCAATTTAAAGTTTTTAGAAAGATATAAGCAGAACGTGTCAAAGCGTTTGTCTGAGTCGTTAAAAGACAGTAGGACAGCAGTTTGTGCTGAGACTATTAATTCTTACTTTAATAATTTGGCAACTCTAAAAAACGTTGCTCCTGAATCGATCGTCAATTATGGTGAAACAAACTTTTCGGATGAACCCGGACGGGTCAAAGTAGTAGTTCGTAAAAATTGTAAAAGGGCCGAAAAAATTATGGATATTTCCAAATCTGCGACGTCGGTATGTTCGCTTGTTTGGCAGCGGGAATATTGCTTCCAGCCTTTGTAGTTTATCAGACTGACCATTTGTAGAACACGTAGACTGAAAACGGTCTACCTGGCTGTAGATATAATCGCTCACGTTCTGGATGGTTGGATGATAACATCGACCAACATAGTTCTCCCATATTTTTCAGGATTACCCCCAGATTCTAAGGTGCTAATTGGGGACAATTTGGCGAGTCACATCTCTCTAAACATTATTTCAAAATGTGAAGATAATAAAGTTCGTTTCATACTTTTACCACTAAATTAACACAACCTTTGGACGTCAGTGTCTTCCGGCCAATAAAGGGATGTTGGAGAAAAATCTTACAGGAATGGAAAAAGCACAACAAGGGCGTTGTCAGAAAATAAATATTTCCCCGACTGTTAAATCAAGCTTTATCTCTCGTCGATGCGAATAAAGAAAGTATTAAGTCAGGGTTTGAGGCAATCAGCCTATTCAATATAGCTGATTGGATTCCAAATCATCGCTTTGGAAGAGTTACACTTACCAGGGCCGTCATCAGCACAACCCATTGTAGAAAAAACAAAGGGAAAAAAGAGACCGGTATCATCGTCCTCATCTGAAGGTGATTCCAGCGAGGCGCTATTAGATGACAGGGATCTAGATCCTGAATCATTCTCTGACCTAGAAGACGAAGGGGCACTTATTGACATTAATGATAATGTTCCTGTTCGGACTTCATCCGGTCTTACTCTAGACAGTCTGGTCGACTTTAAAGCAGGCTATTTCATTTATGTTGAAATGAAAACCGCAATAGGCACCAACAAACAGTTTGTGGAAAGCATATTAAGTTGTGAATCTAATAAAACTTATCTTTGTAAATTTTTAAGGCAAAGCAATAAAATGTCAAATGCGTACATTTATTCCCCAATAGACGATGTAACTATTGTCGAAAAACAGGAAATAAAACAAAAGTTATTGCTAGTTAAAAAAATGAGGCGAGGACAGATAAAATTTAACGATTTGAGATTTAAAACTTTTTTATATTGTATTATTTTGAGTTTTTTTACGATTATCAGTTTATTTGTTCTTTTATTTGGGTACCTATAGCTAAGTTCTGACTAATTATTCATAAGGATACAGATGATTTTCTTGTTTTAGTTTAAGGAAAAGTATTTTTCATTATATTTTTTAAAAATAAACGTTTCTATCAAAAAATCATGAGTTTCTTTGCTACCCTTATATTTTCTAAACGTTATTTTTAATATTTGGGGGTTCAAGACGACACCATTGCCACTGCTCTTACCTGTATAATGCTAGTTTCTAGCTGAACTCAAGTCACCCCATTTTGGGGCAGCTTGAATCCTACCATAAAATATTTTTTCTCGGAAGTGGGACGTTGAATCCCTTGTATAAATAGTGTATTGGATAGCCATTGGTCCAAAGTAATCTAATTTTTGTTTCAATTAATTCCGTACGGTGCAACTTCTACAAATCCAAATTCTTGTAATCGTTTTACGGTATAATTAATATTTAATTAACTAATAAAGGTCAAAATTGAAGGAAAAATAGCAACAGAGAGGAAAGGGTCAACAAAGGGAAAGAGGCCATGCAAAACGGAAGCCTTAAAGGAAACACAAAGAAAGTTCCAAAAAGCAAAAAGCAGGAATGAGAAAGGAGAAGAAGCAAATAAGACGATAGAAGAAGAATGGAACACGTTGAAAGATAATATTTTTAAAAGCGGCAACCGAAACTTTGGTAGATAAGAAAAGAAATAAAAGTAAAATTTGGTTCGACGACGAGTGCAAAGCAGCAATAGAGAAGAAAAATGAAGCAAAGAAGAAATGGATGGCAGCACCTATACAAAGTAGAAAAAAACAATATATGGAAAAAAGAAAATAGGCACTGAAAACTTGTAAGAAGAAGAAGAATGAATGGTGAATACGCAAAGTAGAAGACCTGGAAAACCACAAATATAAAAGAGCGAAGAAATTTTACAGAGATGGATGAGGTAAAAAGAAAAAACAGCAACAACAAATGAGAAAAAGGGCAATAAAGTAAAAAAGAAGAGAGATTCTGAAAGAATGGAAAGAGTATTACGACGAACTACTTGCAAAAGAGGACGACGATGCGGAGGAACAACAATTACCAGATATAGAAGACGCAGAAAATGAACCTACATACGAAGAGGTGTAAACAATAATTATACACCTCAGAAATGAAAAAGCAGCGGGTCCAGATGGATTAATAAATAAACCAAATGATTAAATACGGCGGAGTTAAGGTTAAAGAAAAGATCTGCAGTCTGTGCTTAAGAGTGTGCAAAGAAGAGAAAATGCCGACAGGGAACCATAATGTCCATTCATGAAAGAGGAGACAGAAAATGCTGTTGCAACTACAGGGGCATAACAATATTAAGCATCGTTTATAAAATAATGGTATGTATAATATATAACAGATTAAGACATTCTGCTGAAAATCAAATAGGCGACTATCATCATGGTTTAAGATCAGGGCACAGTGCAATAGACGATATTTTCATAGTAAGGCAAATAAAAAAAAGCAGAGAGTATGGAATAGATATGTACATGCTACTAATAGACTTCAGGAAAACACTTGATACAATAAAAAGAAGGAACATGATACAAGACATGACAGAATTACATATACATAAAAAATAGTCAACCTAGTTAAAATGACACTGCGAGGGAACAAGGTTAATATAATAACAATAACTTCAGTAGGTATAATCGAAAAAATACAATAACAAATGGAGTACGCAAGAAGGCGTACTATCCGCGACGCTATCTAATATAACACTGAAATGTATAGTGAGAAAATCGAGAATAACAGGAGCAATCCAAATTATTGCATACGCATATGATCTCGCTATAATAACCAGACACCTAAAAACCATAAAGAAAGAATTTATAAAACTAAAGACAACAGCAAGAGAATATGGTCTAATAATAGACGAGCAAAAAACAAAGTTCATGAAAATTGGAAAGACCTGCACAGATAACGGAGACAAGATACAAATCTCAGAATTCAAATTCGAACAAGTAGGAAAATGCAACTATATATTTATGTTCTCAAATTCCGACTGACAACAATATTGACATGGAAGTACAAAAGATCAGACTAAGGGTGTACTTTGTATATAAACATATATTGAAAAGAAATCACCTATCCAGAGAAACAAAACTCAAAATATATAGAACCATTATTAGACCCTCAATAACGTATAGCTCATAAACCAGAAACATAACAATGAAACACGCGGAACAACTCGGAATAAGTGAGAGAAGAATATTAAGAGAATGTTAGCCAAATAAGCGAAGGGGAAAGAAACAGACCACTGATGAATCACGAACTACTAAGGCTGTGTAATGGAGAAGACATTTTCAAATTCGTAAACAGCCAAAGACTAAAATGGTGCGGACACATCCAAAGGATGGACCCAAATAAAATAGTAAAAACCATTTACAAACGACACCCAAATATACCAAGGAAAAAAGGAAGACCGAGAATCAAGTGGGAAGACAGTGTAATGAAAGACATAAAAATAATAAAAGTGAATAAACCTTAAATCAATAGTGAACAATAAAAACGAGGGGGTGAATGAGTGCGAACGTTTAAAAGTGCATCCAGACTTATTTAGAGTGATATCCATCTGGTGGAGTGATGCCCTCAAGTATAAACTAATCTCGAAAGCAGGCCATATGCCCCCGGGGATGAGAGTAGCCAGCAAAAGAAGAAGAAACTAAAAAATAAATTTTACAATTTCTAATGCACTTATGAACAATAAAGGTGTTAAATACCCTTTTACTGTTATATTACTGTAAACAGGTGTTTTTATTTCAAACAGATGTTATGAAATTTCGTTGTTGTTTTGCGCATGTGCGATTGTTTGTATATAAACAGTATCTAAAAGTTTCCAGAGTGCGGTTGCTGTTTTAGTTTCGTCGTTTACGTTGTCTGCATTAAAACTCCAGTAGATTTTACAAATGTTGAATTAGCCGATATCCACTTGATGCACGGTCTTGCAGAATGTAATCGTGCATTAGCTCGCCGTTGATACTCGGAACGTTTTCCAAACCGGAGACTTCCGAGTTAAATGACGCTTGTAAATGTGCATGATTGTCTCAAACAGTATGGCACCTTTGAGATTCCGCCTGGTGGTCGTGGTAGACCTAGACATGTAAGAACGAATCTTACAAGCTGCAGAAGAAGATCCTTCCATAAGTACAAGAAGATGCCGCCTGCTGAGGGGACTAACCATTCTTTAGTTTGTTGAAAAGTCAGCAACTCTACCCGTATCACGTTCAAAGAGTGCAAGTTCTCTTAGAATGACTGCCCTAACAGGCAACGTTTTTGTTGAATAGTTGAGCAATAAATGTGCTAGAAATACCCAATTTTTGTCATCAGTACTTTTTACTGATGAAGCAGGGATCAACCGGCATGATATTTTGAAATTCCATAACACCCACCATTGAGCAGATAAGAACCCGCATGTCATTGTACAATCAAGACATGAACATAATTTTTCATTTAATATTTGAGCGGGTATTGTAGGGATAGTTTTATTGGTCCGGTGTTTTTACCACTAAGACTTAAAGGAATTAGCTGTCTATACTTCCTTCTACATGACCTAATCAATATCATGGAAGATGTGCCTCTAAACTGTCACCCTGTGGGTAAATTTAAAGGATCATACGGTAAATAGTTGGTTTTGTTCTATTTATTTTTATTTCTAATTTAAAAGAGTTTAATGTTTTGGCAGCATTTATTTGATCACCTTGGTTTGGAGGCATTTATAAATGCCATTTTTATTTGTAAACTTACGTTTCACTCACAGGTGACACGGGCGTTACTATTACATTGAGTTTTGCGTAGATAGGTATTCTCGTTATTTTAAGTTTTAGGAACTTGGTTAGTTGAAAGAGAGAAATTACATTTTTTTAAGAATTAAAAAATTGACGCATTTGTTTTGCCGCTATAAATGTGTTTAACAGGTGGTGCCGTTTTTACCATTTTTTCCAGATTTGACGTTTTTGGAGTTGTGACGAGTGCCCTATTACATCATTAAGTAAGAACCCTGCCCACACCACTGAGCTATGCCGTGGTACAAATTGCATTTACGGGCTGGATGCTCTAGTGAATATTTAGCCTGTAACTGCAGACATCGCATGTGGTTTATGCCGAATAGTGCTCCTCCTCACTTGAGCAATGATGTAAGAGCATACTTAGACGTACAATACAGAAACAAATGCATTAGTCGTCGCAGCCCTATAGCGTGGCCAGCCAGATCGCCGGATTTACACCCAATAGATTTTCGTTCCTTATAGAAGGTATAGCGGCACTTGACCGTGGGAAAATTTTAAAAGAGCATGGAATATTTTGCGGATTATGAGAACTATATTTTGGCAATCTTTGGCAATTGGCCAGGGCCAAATCGTTTGATGTCTGCCGTCAAGGACAAAGTTTATTGATCTGTTTTTGGGAAACGGATTCTCATTTTTGAGATGTTTTGACCTGTTTTTGTGAAACAGGCATCTGTTATTGGCCCGGTTTGAGCTGTTTCGACCTGTTTTTGGGAATTGGGTTCACGTTTTTGAGCTGTTTACTATCGTTTCCCCAAACAGGTCACTACAGCTCCAACGGGTTCAGCTGTTTTTCGGCTAAAAGAACAGGCTCAAAACGGGGACCTGTTTCACAAAAACACGTCGAAATATTTCAAAAACGGGAATCCGTTTCCCAAAAACAGATCAATGACCTTTATCCTTGTCGGCGAACATTAAAGGATTTGGCCCGGGCTAATTGCCAAGACATAGTTCTCGCAATCCGCAAAATATTCCCACGCTCTTTCAAAACTTTCCCACGGTCAAGTACCACTATACCTACTGTCCTTGGTCCATTCAACGCTTGTAGATAACATCGAACAACAGAGAGCGGCTTAAAAATGGATGCCGAAGGAGGTGACGATTAGAGTAGTGTGTTTTTTCCAATGGAGGTCACATGGAACACTTACTCTAATGGGAAATGTTCTTATTCCTTTTCTACTCTCGTATGTTCTTAATAATGTTCGTAATGCATTTATTACTCAACTGTTTTGTATACATTGCACTCACAGAAAACCCAATAAGCCAAACCAGTGTGGAAATGAAATCCATATGTATTCCAATAATGCGCGAAGAGCTTAAGCGCAATACACCTGTGCAATATGAGCAATAAACTTCTGCGCAACCACGAAAAAGTTTAATATATATATATATATATATATATATATATATATATATATATATATATATATATATATATATATTAAATATTATAACCACTGCTTGCACATAGAGCCCAGTTCTTGAATTCAAAGAGTATATGTTTACCTTATACATATTGTTTAGCATTATGGCGTCCACAATAATGTATTATAAGCTCGTCTAATGATAGTTTTTCATCAAGAACGCCGTGAGTTTTGAACTTATGATTCAATTCAGTCATTACCAATATGGTCATTATTATTTAGGACTTTAGGTAAACGTTTCTTAAGATTTACTCGAAGCGATTCTATATAATACTGTTTTGCAACATTTTTGAGTCATCCTCATTATTGGACCGATATAATCGCTTATTTGTGTACTTGGCATAGGCTCACAACGACAATGCACCAATAACAACATTCATTGCATCACAATTGACTTTCAATTTGATATTGTTTTGGGATGACAGTAAATCCGTTTCGTTAACAATTTTCAAAAGCAATTCATTCGAAAATAACAAGTGAAAGTATTCTGAAGGCGTTTCAGCTTTTCTTGCTGACATAGATTTTGTTGTACAAGTTGAGGGAATATCAAAAACAGGATGAATCTTATTCCATTTCACATATGCTAATATTTGTTTTTTGGCTTGGGTAATTAATTTCGAAATACTAAAGTTTTTAGTGTTAATAATAATAATAGTGATAATAAGGGGCTTTATTAAAGTAGGACATTAATACATTAGGTACCTAAGGCACAAAACAGATATACCTAAAGTTAATCGTTCTTTATCAAGTACAAAACCAAGACCCTTAATTTTATTCACAAATGGAACGCTGCAATTATTAATACTTATTTTTAAAGAGTTAGTTCGATGGTCACAAGTAATTTGGTTTCCAAATAAAATTATTGCTGACTTATCAGAATTCAGCGATGGTGAATGAGCACTTGAGGTATTGTAAATGACATCTAAATCGGAATTGATTTCATTTTCAATAACTTTCCAATCAGAGGGTTTAACAGAACGGTATAATTGCGTGTCATCAGCGTAAATATCATATTTGCAATTATTGATTTGTTTTAAGAAAACAGAAGTGTAAATCGAGAATAGTAGAGGTCCAACAATAGAGCCTTGCGGGACACCAAGGTTTATTGACAGGGGGGTTGAAATTATATTATTAACCATGACAATTTGTTGCCTGCTTGATAGATAATTTTCTATTAAGTATTTGCAATAATGTAGAGCGCTCGATCGTATCAAGGGCTCTACTGTAGTTTAAACTTACCAGGACAGTAAGCTCACCTCTATCGTTCGCAGGTAAAATATAATCCATTATTGTTAATACAGCGGTAGTCGTACTGTAACCTTTCCTAAAACCCGAATGCGCAGCAGATAAGAGTTTGTACAAATGCAAATAATTGTTTAAATATGATTTTTTCAAATATTTTAGATAAAATTGGAAGTAAGCTAATAGGTCTTGAGTGATTAAAAGTATTAGGAGTTTTATTTTTAGGGATTGGTTTAACAAATGCGATTTTCCAACTTTGAGGAACAACGCCTTCAACGATACACGTGTTTATAATGTGAGCAATAAAAGGGACAATTGTAGGACAACACGATTTCAGCATACAAATATTGCATCCGTCCCATCCATTTCCCTTAGAGGAAATTGAGTCAATGATTTCCATAACATAGTTCGTATCTACTGTAGAAAAGTTGAAATCTCTGGATTGGTTTGAATTGGATTGGTATGATTTAAAAAAATTATAGTTAGTGTTATGTAGCGAGGGTAAATTGTTAACAAAGTATTAATTAATTTGACTCGCATTCTCTAAGCGAGAGGAATTTCCACTTCACTTTGCAACCTATATCTAAAGAGTGAAGTACTCTCAACAACGTTTTACTATCACTATTTTTAAGTTTACTGTAAGTTTCATTTTTTAAAGTGAGATTCGTTAAATTTCGCAAAGACTTATAATAAGTCCAATGCTTTTCCAATCCCGATTTGCTATATTTGACTTTTACCCTCTCTCAATTTCATCAAGAAAGGTTATCATTTATCCATGGTGCAGCTACTTTTTTTATCGCTTGTTTGAGTCTGGGTGCATGCTTTTGGAATAAATTTAAAACATAATGATTAAAAAGCTAAAATTTATCTTCGATGTACTGAAGTTGTGGTATATTAAAGAAAGGAATTGATAAACATTATCAATCCTGTGTATGCGCATACAGACCGTAAAATTGTTAGAACCCTTGCATATGATGTTGTATCAAAGCCAGAGAGCAAGATTACCATGTACAGTACAGTAAACGTAGTAGAAAGGAGGATAGTTATAATACCTTTCTTTACGGTTACGTGGCCCTTACATAGCTTTATTCCAATTTGATCCGGTCTGTGAGAGCATGGACCTAAAGGTACACGTGAACAAAACTAAGATTGTGGGATTGAATCGGGAAGGTGGAAAGGAGAGTAGAGTATTTACTCTGCAAGATGAAATTGTGGAACAAGTGGACGAGTTGGCATATCTGGGTAAAATGTTTACTGCAGATGGTACAAAGGATGGCGAGATTGGACGAATGGTCAATGCTGGAAGGAAAGTGAGTGGAAGTATGTTGACGATAATGAGAAACGAAAGCATGAGTCTAGCTGCGAAACGAGCAATCTATAATGGCGTATTTGTCGGGTCAGTACTGTGTGCAATGTCGTGGGTATGAGATTCCTGAGATGCGCATGTGGTAAAACGAGAAGGGATAAGGTAAAGAATTAGTGTATAAGAACGGAGTGTTGCGAGGAAAAGACAATATGATGGGTAGATATAAAGTAGTACATTACGTTGGTTTGGTCACAAACCAACGCAAGATGGAGAGAATGAACAACCCCTTAGTGATCACCAATATGGTTTTAGCAGAATATTTTAACAGGTGATCTTCTTTCACATGTATTTGGACCAGTGCATTAGAACAATCCGGTGAATTAGTTGTAATCGCTTCGGATTTCTCAAAAGCATTTGACCAAGCTTGGCGTAAATGTTTACTTGACAAATTCACCTCGTTTGAGTTAAATGATACACTCATTAATTCGGTTTCTAGTTTCCTTGACAAAAGACGAACACGTGTCGTAGTTGATGGCTTCTTTTCAAAAGAAGTTGACATTAACGCGGGCGTGTCACAGGAATGACTTATAATGCCTACACTTTCTGCCATACGTAAATGATCTTATTTCTTCAATGACTAACCGGGTCAATTGTTTTGCTGACGACAGCACACTTAATTGTAGTTCACTCAATCTACTCATAATGGCAATCCACCTTCTATTCTAAATCTAGACCGTAAAGCTGAAATGGAAGTTTCAGTTTACAAAGACATTCAACTTATCCTTGAACGGGTAATTAATTTTAATGCTTGTGTTCGCCAAGATCGATCATTTTCTGCTGTAAGCATGAATAGTTCAGATCTAAGTTTTCAGACCGTATTACTATACTGCGAACGGCTGCATATTCAAATCTATCATGGGTTGACCATCTTCTATCAGATACTAAAGCACCTTCTCGTAAAATAGGATTTTACGAGCAGTATTTTTTGTATATCTAGAATATAATTCTCACCTTTGGGTTGGTTTCTCCCAATACGCTCTCGATCCCGTTTATAGTATTCAAAAAAAGAACGATTAGGCTTATAAATGAACTGTCCTTAACTTGTGGCATACAGCCCCTTAAGCATAGAAGAATCGTTTCAGTTCTTTCTTTGTATTATCGGTATTACAATGGATATTTAGCTGCTGAATCACATTCTTTAATATCATTTCGAGCCAGCTTGGCTAGGAATATTCAGTTCACTAATTCATCAAAGATGCGCAATCCAAATTTTTCTACACAGCTTCTAAACTCTGGAATGAACTCCCTAGTTCCTGTTTTCCTCTCACTTATGATATGAAAAAATTATCTTGGCAATTCAATATCACCCTATCCATCCTCCTAAGTATTATTGAGTGCTTTATCACGGCAGGCCAAGCTTAGCCTGTTTAGAACCACCATTACTAAAAAATACCTACAACGAGTTATGAAGCGGAACAATCGTTTTTAATAGTGACCTATATCAAAAATAAATACAGTTCTACGATGACGGATGAAAGGTTAAGTAACCTTTCAATTTCATTTATCGAACTTGATTTGACGAGATGCAGCAATACACGAATATGTTTCAGTTAAGTGCAGAAGGGAAGGGAAGAAATTCATCCAGCTTTTTGAGAGGTAGGGCGAGTTATTCACTTAGTCTAGAGCCCCAGAAAACCACGATCATAACATGATCGGAAAGAACGAAGTTAGGGTTTGAGGGAGAGGTAAGGCGACAATTCGTCCCGTATTATACAGTACAATATTATTCTTAAACACATCATTTGGTATAAGTAATTATTTTAATAAATTACGTAATGGCTGTGTGTTTATAAAGAAGTCCAATTTTTGTCCCGATTCTGACGTTTCATTGCTTAAAAGGAATTAATCAAATTCTAGAAAGTACGAGAAATATATAGCGACCTTCAGAAAAGACACAATAGGATGACATCACAGGTTCTACAATTTACAAGGCACTTCTAGCACTGTTGTCGACTTAAATAAATAGTGCGTATCCCGCTTACGAGGCAGTGGGAAGTATCAAGTCTGGCGCGAAAAGGATGTGCATACGACGGTGTCTTGTATGTATGGAAAATAAATATACCGATACGTGTAAATAAATATAGTGTAAATAGGTCGTTAGTTAAGGCTAAGTATTAATAAATAACTTTTAAATACATAATCGTTATAGTGTATTATGTATCTAGGACGGTACAAAATCAGAACATGCCAAAAGAAAGTGTACGTTTCGTAGAGATTTGGAAAGTGAATATCCATTTATTAAAAAGACAACCTCAGATAGTGATGTAAAGTGCTTAAAATGTTGTGCATAGTTTTCACTTGCACATGGAAACGCGGATATTGTTCATCACTTATCGACACTTAGATATTGCTGCTTCTAGTAGTGGCAAAGTGTCGTCTTTTTTTCGTAGGGGCACATTTAGAAATGAAGTACAAAAGCTAGCTGCGATTGAATGTACTTGGTTATACCACAACGTGATCCACAATTAGTCCTTTCGTTCTATGGATTGCACTAGAAGCTAATAAAAAGTTGCTTCCAAGAAAAATTTGCATTTTCTACAACCAAATCTGAAAGTTACAAAAAGAGTCATTAGACTCCATTGAAAATGGTTTGGGACGGTCAATTATGCAACAATCCATACCGATTGCTCAAATCACGGGAGTCTAAAAATTTGTCTTTGTAAGATATTTTATGAAAGACAAAGACATTCAAGTAAAACTTTTAGAAGTTCAAGATCTTCCAGGTGAAACTTCAGACATTATATCCGAATATATTATTAAAACGGTTAACAAATACGAATTAACAACAAAAGTAATGGGAATGTGCGCGCTGACAACAGAGTTACCTTCTCACTCAAGAAAAAATGCCCCACATTGAGTCTTAATAGTTTTAAAAACATTTTTTTTTAATTTGGCTATGGTTTCTTCACTCACAGCCGTAACTCAATTTAAAACGTCAGTGACCATGTCTTATACTACTTGTATAGCCTATTTGAATAAATTGACGTAACGACACATTAACCCTCCTATTATGTTCAGGTTAATATGACCCAATCGCGTTCTTCTAATGTGCATAATTCGTTAATTTATTTAAATATTTCGTTGCCACTGCATGACTTTTATTTCATTACTCTAATTACGGTTGCTTGGTATTAGAAAGTTATGATTAGTTTTTATTTAAATGCATTTGTTACATTCACTGTGTTTGGGCAGCGTAAGTTTGGGTGTATAAGATCCGGTGATTTCTGTGGTTCAAATTAGAAGAACGAGAAGCAGTTTATTATCATAGACGAATGTATTTTATTAGCTTTGTTTTATTTTCATAAATATAAATAACACCTAATATTGCCACATTATTGCGCAATATTGCGCATATTGCATGCGTTATTTGCGTACCGGTAAACAAGTTTATTCCTGTTGAGACATGTCTGTGGCTCCGCGTATAAATGCAGTCAGTGAGCATCTGTGTGTTAGTTTCGTAGTAAACATCAAACTTGATGCTATACTCTAATAAGAAATACCTAACAATTGAAATTTATTATTGAAAATGTGTAGTGAGAGAGTGCTTACGGATAGTGAACTTGAGAAGCTTTTGTGTGTTTCTGATAGTGATTCTGATGCTTCTGAAGAAGAAGACCATTTGTCCGAGATATATAATAGCGAATCGGATGATGAAGTGGAAGCTACAATTTCAGATGAAGTTGATACGGATAATCACGTAACTTCAAAAGATGGCAATATAGTATGGAATGAAAAGACATATTATTTGGTTGATTCCTGGGCCAACTCTACGTCGCGAATAATTGATATAAAATCCGCGTACTTCTTATATTTCACACACAAAATTGTAGATCTAATTTTGAAAATGTCAAATTTAGAAGACAAAAGGCTTTGTGGCGACACGTTTCAAGAACTAACCTTAGTGGAACTAGAAGCATATTTTGGCCTACTGCTTCTAGCTGGAGTGTATAAATCTCATGGAGAGGAAATAGCCAGTCTGTGGGATGGAATATGGTCATACAATATTTAGAGCAACGATGTCCCTACAACGATTACATGTAATTGCACGAATAATTCGCTTTGACGATAAAAAAAACTGATAAATTAGCTCTCATACAGGACTTGTGGGATGAATGGGTTGCAATGCTACCTCGGCTCTATAATGTTCACGAAAATGTAAAAATAGTTGTCCTTTTAGACAGCACATCGCGAATAAACCTGCTAAATACGGAGGCAAGTTTACGTCGGCAAAAAAGAAGGCGAACCTCCAGAGAGAGGTCAAGGTAAAAGAGTTGTGCGAGATCTTACTTATGATCTAAAAGGTCACGTACGAGCTGGGGAAGATGCTGTTGAAAAGAAAAATAACCATGGTTGGCACTATTTGCAAAAATATGCCTGACTTGCCAGCCGCATTGGTCTGCAACAGGAAATAAGTTCTTTCCTCAAAGTTTTACTTTATCAAGGACACGTCGATAGTTTCCTGTATTCCGAAACAGAATAAAAATGTTACGCTCATGAGCACCTTGCACCACGATAACGGAGTGTGTAACCAAGATCATAAAAAGCCGTTTATGATTTTAGATTATAGCAAAACTAAAGGTGCTGTAAACACGTGAGACAAGTTAATAATAACATACACATGCAGACGGCAAACTAAAAGATGGCCAATGACTATCTTTTACAATATCATAGACGTTTTAGCTTACAACGCTTATGTTCTGTGGTGCGAAGTAATTCCAACCTGGAATGCTGGAAAACTTACAAAACGGCGACTATTTCTTGATGAACTGGGTAATTCCTTGATCACTCCATTATTGCAAGAAAGAAAACGTCTCCCTCGAAGTATTCCTGCAGCTGAGATGGTTATAAAGTCACGTTCTTCAACCAGTTATGCCGAAGTAAGGGAACAGTCAACCTTAATCAAGCGTAAAAGATGTAATTTTTGTCCCTCTTCAAATGATAGTAAAACTAATATGATATGTTGTAATTACTCAAAATACCTATGTAAAGCTAATGCATATTACTGCTGTCAAGACTAACAAATAAATGTATATAACTAACTACTACGTTTTTCAGATGTTCTTTACATGACATTTATAATAATATGTAATAAAAATAAAATAACGTAGTAAAATATAATAAATAATAAATACTACACCTTATTTCTTATTATTATTTTTTGTATCAATTTAACGCCAATAAAACGAAAACTATAGGCCCCCGGGTCATAATGACCCGAACACAATAAGTGAAACTAAAATGTTAACATAATAGGAGGGTCAAAGATTGGAAAGCGTAGGATATTGTTAAAAGAAGAACTTTTGTGGTCAGGTGTTGGAAACTCGTTAACTGTTTTTCAAAAACAACACCCTAACATTCATATAGATGATTCGGAACTTTTTGATGAAATCGTGTGCATTAAGACCAGTCAAAAAAGCTTTTTAATCACTTCAAGAATAAAGATATACCACACAATATATTAAAAATGTCTGAAATGTGGATAGACTTTTAGCGACAAAGCATAATTTGAAATGAATTGCCTTCAATTTTTTATCTTCAAGATTGCTCAAATATTTTACAACTGGTAAGTTTTTTTAATTTATTTTTTCTTGACACTATTGCACTATTACATGGAACCCCTAAAAACTTATCATAAACAACCACTACATCTGTTACTTAAGCCTTTATGACACTACGCAAGTTCTTGTACAAATTCTAGTACCATTTCTTGTACAGGAAATTCTAAATATTTAAATCTTGTTTAAGTGATTGTTCCTGTTTGATACTTTACAATTTCTTTTACAAAAAACTGTACCTAACTGTACAATCTATTGGTCAGATTTTTTGGCGCGATATAGAGTGAGTTTGATATTTTCTTTGTCTGTGACAATACGCCTCTGCGATTAGTGCTATCTTTAAACAATTTTATAATGATTACCAAGGAAGATATACTGTTGGTTACAGCAAGCACTGTATTTTTCTTTATGATGGCAAAATACAAAAAGAAGGGTAATAAGGGTAAAAAAAGGTTTGGGAGTAGACCTTGGATTCGAAGAAAAGACGAAGGTGAAGGCTCCGGTGTACTGAAAATGTTGCACGAAGAATTAAAAGTAGAAGATTCTGCAGCTTACCATAACTTTTTACGAATGACAAATACTCAATTTGAATTTTTATTAAACAAAATTAAAATTGTTATTGAAAAAAAGATACACATCTGCGAGAAGCTGTTTCGGCTAGTAATAGGTTTGTCGTAAGTAACTGCATGTTAATACAAAGGTACCAAATTCTTGTTATTTCCAGATTAGAGGTTACGCTAAGATTTTTAGCTAGTGGCGAAACTTACAGGTCGTTAATGTAGCAACGAGGATACATGAATCGACAATAAGCAAGTCTGTACCAGAATTTTTAATAAATTGAAGGAAGATTACTTAAAGGTAAACATCTATTTATGGCTCTTAGATTCTCATTGTAAATAAGTAATTTTGTATTTATTAGACCCCGAATACAACAGAAGAGTGGATAAAAATTTCCGAGGAATTTAATTCTCTTTGGCAATTTCCCCATTGTGTTGGTGCTCTAGATGGAAGATATGTAAAGTTTAGGGCACCAATTTCAGAGGGATCATATTTGTATAATTATAAAGGAGATCACTCTATTGTTTTATTGGCATTAGCTGATGCCAGATATAGATTTACATATGTAAATGTAGGGATTAATGGATGCATAAGCGATGGAGGAGTGTTTCAAGAAAGTAATTTATCAAAAGCCCTTTCAAAAAATTTGTTGAACTTTCCAATGGCATCACCATTACCTGGAAGAAACATTAAAATTCCATTTGTCATTGTTGCAGATGATGCATTCCCTTTGTCTACAAAATTAATGAAGCCCTATCCATTTCGTAACTTAAACCACGATTGTAAAATTTTTAATTGTAGACTTTCTAGGGCACGTCGAATTATTGAAAATTCATTTGGGATTTTGGCCAATAGGTTCAGAATACTATTGAATCCCATTATCTTATCCCCTGAAAAAGTTGAATTAATAACACTGACCTGCGTAGCATTACACAATTCTCTTATAACAGAAAATAATGATTATTTTGAAACACCTATTCAAGAAACTAGTAGCAGCATACGTTCGACAGAGTTGCTTAAAATTTGTAAGCAAAGCTTGATAAAACCAACAACGACGGCACAGAAAGTTCAGGATGAATTTAAAAATTTTTTCATATCTAACGAAGGAAAAGTCACATGGCAGGAAGAAGCAATACAGAAACACAATATGTAATTAATTATTTTAATTTTATAAAAGCTATAATACAGAATTCTTACTCGGAGTTATCTAATATATACGCACTGTTAACAGTATTTTGAATTTGTAATTCTAAATCGTCACAAATTTGTTGATTTTTAATTTTTCGCATTTTTTTACCAATATATGTTAGAAAAATATCAATATAGTCTTTTTCTTTCTCCTCGTTGATTCTTGATGACATAGAATTGGCTATTTTTGAAATAGCAGCAGATGCTGTTTCCATCGCTACATCCTGCGGTGTGTTTTGCTTTTGCTTACGTTTTCTATTGTTGAGCATTTCAACAGTAGGGAATGCGTTGCTACTTGTTCAAGGGGTGATCGGTGTTGCTGCCCTTGCCGATTCATCAGGAATTATTTCACTATCGATATCGTCATCTTCATTAACAGTCTTTAATTAAAAAATAAAGAATCTATTACTTTTTATTCCTTTAAGATGACAATAAAATTTTAAAGGAAGCTAAAAATATAATTATGTATTACTTACTTCGTTTAAAAGTGCTTGGGATTGTTCGATTTCGTGATCTAGATCTATGGAATCGGTCACTGTACGCGGTTGAATTCCAGTTCCCAATAAAAATTGTAAATATGTAAAATAATATTAATTGGGTATGTATATCTAAACATGATGTAGCTTAATAAAAGTTTAAGATTAATAACTCACTTACATCATCAAAACCGCTACCACTGTTGTTTGATGAGACTACCTTCTTTTGTTCTTGCTGAAATGTAGTTCGCAATGCATTAAATTTCGTCTTAATGTCATGCACAGTGGTTTCGGGTCTTATTTTTTCAAGTTCCATTTGAACTTGAAGTAAAGCACTGTTTTTTGCATGCCTATTTTTGTACTGTGGGGACTTTACCATATATAAACACTTATGTTGTTTATATAATTCAATTAACTGTATCGCTTGATCTTTTGTCCACGACATCGTATTACCTATTCCTATTACAAAGCAATCCAATACTAATGAAATAGTTTACAGTGGTTTAAACCATGAACTGAAGTTTAAACTTAACCTCACTGTGCAAAAAGAACAGTGAAGTAACAACATAACATAAAATTTTCTACAGCGCCGAAAAATTGCGCACATCTTGTACAAGAATTTGCATCTGTGCTATATTTTTGTACAAGAAATTGTACAAACGTATGTGACACTATGAAAACTCAATCTGTATAAGAAACTGTACCAAAACTTGCGTAGTGTCATACAGGCTTTAGACTCATAATTTAACAGAAATTTCTCTTTCGCCTTCCCCTTATTGAGGAGTATTTGGTAGGTACCGCTCAGACTTTTCCGGTGATGCGTTCATGTCCCGCATTCCCTTTTTACATAAATGGTCATCTTAGGGAGAGATTGCTGTCGTAGCATTCACCTAGCTGCACATGATGAAACCCCCCTGAAAAAATTCATACAGGGCAGGCGGTAGCGCAGATCGAACCTATTACGCCCCGAATGCTAATCTACCACTGACCGCATTAGTAAATATTTCATTTATTTAATTAATACCAATTTTGCAATTTATGTTATAAATAACGCTACTTAAACTATTTGTTATTTTGTATTTTAAATGTACCGATGTCCTTTTATGCTTCACATCTAAATATAATTTTAAATCTAGTTTACCTACTTTTGCCTTTACATTTGCTAAATATAAGCAAAGATATATATTTAACACGGAAGCGATGAATCGTACTAATTATGTTTTAATCTTAAATTAAGAATTGGTAAAATGGCATTCTTTCGTGTATAAGTGATTTTGTTAGGAAAATCTATATTTTGTACATCCATGTTATCTGCACTCTATTTTATGAAATTTGTTATGTCAATGGTCGTTTCCATTAATTTATAACCTCAAAAACACAAAATATTATTAATAGGAAAAATATTTTAAAATTCGTTATTTGAATGTTTCTTTTACTTGAAATTAACAAAGTAATGTTTAGCCTATAATATGAATAACAAACAAAGTCTGGGTTTAATTAGATACTTTTAATTTAAATAAATACCAATGGCACCGCCCCCTGTTGTTACAGGATTATCCCCAATTGAAGGGCCCCCAGGAACAAGAATTACAATACGTGGTGAAAATTTTGGGACGAAACCATCTGACCTAATAGGTAAGTTAAATTATAATGTTAAATCCATATTTGTGCGAGTTAACATTTTGAAGGGCTCACAATTTGTGGATGTGATTGTTTACTTTCCGCTGAATGGAAATCTCCTAATAAAATAATAGCGAGATCAGGGCCAGGAAAAGGAAAAGGAGATGTGATTGTAACAACTCGTCCCAATATTGTCGGTACATGCAACGTTAGTTTTAAGGGTAAATTATAAATACATGTTTATAAATATATCAATTCAAGTATTAGGTTATCATGAAACAATTGGACCATTGAAAGAAAGTGCAGTATGGGTTGAGGAAGCTCCATTATTTGTTTGGGGAAGGCACTCTCTTTCACCTGGTAGCTATCAGCAAGAAGATCCATTAGGTTTGTCGGTGGAAGGAAATGATAAAAAGTTTCCGGAAGATGATCTTTTAGAACTCTTTCCTAATTCAACAGGTGATATTGCATCTGAGAATTTCTCAGCATGTTGGTTTCTGTTGGAAAACCATCATTGTACTTCTTTTAATGATTTACAAGCTGGGTAAATATATTATTTAACATTTTTGTTTTAAAAACAACATTTTTTTGTAGTTTACTACATCTTCGACGCAAAGTTGAAGGACAAAAAGAAGGTCAGTTGTCTTTTTTAAAAGCCAATGTTGGTTCTGTTATGGATCAGGCTGATACTATAGCAACCTTAATGGATAAATTTGAGAAAGATGCTGCTATTTATGGTAGCGAACCAACACATAAATTAGAGAAATCAATTAAAGGTAACAAGCTTTTAATGGATGCATCTATGAACTATTATATATAATAGTAATGTTATTCTACAGCAATGCCATAATTGAGTCTGCATGACCACTTTATACTCAGATTATGTATCAATTGTTCCAAACAGTGTTTCGTTACATTAAAGTGTTTGAATAGAGTTGCTCTATAGCAAATTTAGCCATCAAGGTACACTTCATTTCAACATATGTGAACTAATTTTAACACATTCGCTTCCACCATTCTTCTGTGAAACTGTTAAAAAGATGCGATATTGTCTCACCATTTTTTTGGTAGAATTAAGTTTAAATAACATAAAAATTATTTTTTAAAACACATTGGTTAAAAAAATGAACCATTTCGTAGTTACTAATTTGTAAATTAATCATAGCACATTTTCTTATTTTTTTTTCCACCTTATGAAATCGATAATTATTTTGTTTTCATTCCCGGTCAATGTAAAGCACGTGTATATCCGTAGTTGGTACCTAGGACAGACTATTAACTTTGCGTTAATTTGTACTTTGCAGAGAACATGTTAAGGTAAAGTTATCAGCTTGTCATTTGTGCAAGTAAATTTTAACAATTCGTTGTCATTAATTCCAGTAGGTACTGAAATCTCTATTGCATATATAATAATAATGGTCTTTATGAAGCATTGTAAATAAGACAAGCAGATTCAAAAACACGAAAAAGAAGTATATATTACAGACGTGTGAATATACTACAATTGGTGTGAGTTCAAATTGTTTAGGTCTAAATCTTATTAGGTATTCTACTCGACCTTTACAATTAATTTCATTGAAAATTTAATACAAAGATCAAAATATGAAACAAAACAAAAATATTCAAGATTAGCTTAACTGTATTTTTATGTATTTATTTTTTTTTTATTGTACTGCATTTGTGTGATTACAAATGCCATTTAAAAGTAAACTTTAACTGTTTCAAATCATGGTTGGCTAATTTGGGTGGAAGTTCATTTAGCAATCGCGATACTTGGTAGCCAAATGACCGCTTAAAAAGTGACGTTTTGTGCGATTGTAAACGTGTTTACTTTATCTTCTTATATTTGTTATGAACATCCATCCGAAATTGTAACTTTCGATGAAAATATGGTGAAGACTGTCTACTATTTTTTTAAAAGTGAAAATTGCATGTAGGTATCGTCTGTGTGTTATGTTTAACCAACCAGCCTTTTCTAGTGTATCAGAAATCTGGCAACCCTTTCTTATCACCCCTATTGTGTTCGTTAATTTATTAAAATATTTTTCGTTGCCACTGCATGACTTTTATTTCATTACTCTAATAACGGTGTACCTAGATTGATATTAGAAAATTATAATTAGTTTTTTTTTTAATGCATTTGTTACACTCACTGTGTTTGGGTCTATATGACCTGGTGATTTGTGTGGTTCAAATTAGAAAAACGAGAAGCAGATTATTATCATGAACGAACGTATTTTATTAGTATTGTTTTATTTTCATAAATATTTTTTGTTCTTTTTTTACTTATAGTGTTCCCGAACAGGCTAAGATTTGCCTAACATGCTAAAGCACTCTGGAAAACTGGGACGGTTTAGGGATATTGTTAGGCTGCTGAGAAATGCTTATGAATGGCTACCTTAAATTGACTTAAGTCAAAGTTTGGAGGAAAACGAACTGGGTAGTGCATTCCACAAATTTGTGGCCGTGTGGAAAAATGTAGATTGCGTCACGATGGAATTTTGAGTGCGTAATTATAGTGTGAATGGGCAAACTGAGTGTTCCTAGCGAAGATGGCCTGCGAATGTATTAAGGGGTGTATTTTGGAGGCACACTTACATAGTAATAGCAATAGAACAAAGAAATAACTGAAACTATTCTTCTATGCTCAAGAGGCTATAGGTCAGCAGTCAGAGACGGGTCATTTATAAGCCTGATAGCTCTTTGTAGATGCGGTTTACCATATCAAGGGCGTATTGGGAAGCACTGTCCGAGAGGTGGGAATTGTATTCCAGATGAGGTCAAATTTGAGCCTTATATAGTAAAAGGAGTTGTTGCAATGTGAAGTACTGTTTAGATCTGTATAGAAAAAGCTTAGTTTATGTGCAGCTGTTTTGCTGGCTGACAAAAGGTGGTGAACCCATGAAAGGTTCAATGATACAAACATCCCTAACATAGAAATAGAGTTTGAAAACTTGAGTTCTAAGCCATTCATCTTTGCAGCAGGAAATGATCGGTCTTTCTTGGCGGACACAAGGCAACTCTGCGTTTTGTCGGCGTTGAACGTGAGTAGATTATTCCTTTCCCATTCAAGGACACGTTCTAAGTCAGTATTGATTGAGGCCGCCATTTTCACCTTAACGTCCTGAGTAGACTTATTGTTGTGAGAAAACTGAGAAGAACTACAATGTAGAGTGTTGTCGTCTGCAAAAGCAATGGATCGGGTTAGTTGTTAACAAAATGAGGTCATTTATGTATAGCAGGAAAAGTGTAGTAGCTATCACTGATCTTTGGGGTACTCCCGCGTTAATAATTTCTTTCGAAAAGAAGCCATCGACGACAACGCGTATACGTCTTTTGTCAAGAAAGGTGGATATCCAATTGATGAGCGTATCTGATAAGCCGAACGAAGTGAGCTTGGCAAGTAGGCACTTGTGCCAAACCTGGTCAACAGCCTTTGAAATATCTAAACCTACTACGACTGTTTCACCGGACCTCTCTAATGTGTTATTCCAGAGTTGGGTGACATATGAAAGAAGATCACCCGTTGAACGAGTTTGTCTGAACCCATACTGGTGGTCATTTAGGAGTTTATTGGACTTGAGGAACGAGAGTAGTTGGTTGTTGATGGCTTTCTCTATGATTTTCGACAGAATGGAAGTGATAGCTATTTACCTATTGATCGATAGTTTGAGGGATCGGTTTTATCGCCCTTTTTAGGAATAGGATGGACATTTGCCAACTTCCACGATGAGGGAAACTCATCACATGACATGGAGATCGAAAAGAGTTTGGACAATACAGGTACTAGCTCGGGGTAGCATTTTTTAAGGACGATAACTGGAATACCGTCAGGGCCAGTTGCCTTGTTTCATAATTGATTCTAGGAGCTTGTAACGAAAGTGGATTGGTTTAATAGCGTATGGAGTAGATTTTAGCGACGGCACAGTTTTATTACAATCATTGAGACAGGAATTTGATGCAAAGTAATCGACAAAGAGGTTGACTTTTTCAGCAGGATCAGCTACTACAGCTCCGTCGCGAGACGTCATGGGAGGAAAGGAAGATGTACTAAAGTTTTTACTGATGGCTTTAGTTAATGACCAAAATTTACGACCACCCAAAGGACATGAGACTAATTCTTTGCATTTACGTTCTTCAAACATATTTTTGGCCTTGGTGATGTTGCTTTTGCAACTATTCCTTGCGGTAATATAGTCGGCGTGATATTCGATAGATTTATTTGACTTCCATTTGGTATAGAGTTTATACTTTTGCGATAATGCATCAGTGCAAGCCCTATTAAACCAGGGTTGGGAACGGGCGTGACCTACACGATTATGTTTTTTTGTAATGTATAACTCCATACCCATCAATATAACTTCAGTTATTAAAAGAGCAATGTTTCAAGAGTAGGACCGTTTAAAGCAATACTGACGCTAGGGGGAAGGTTGCAAAAAAATCTCGCAGTTCGCTCCAGTTAGCTGATTTAAAACAGCACATAGTTCTATCTGTTTTTCGATTAACAGTGGGATTGAGTACAGAGGAAGTTATTTCGATTATGCAGTGATCTGATTGTCCAAGTGGGAAAAGGACTCTTGTTTTATAGACAAGTGGACTAGATTAAAGGAATAGGTCCAGGAGATGTGGAGTATGGTAAGGGTTGTCAGGGATTCTGGTTGGTTCGGAAATGATTTGTGTGAGATCACAGGATACAGCAAATGCTTCTGTACTGTGGCCTGCGGGATTAGTGGTAAATGAAAATTGAAGCCAATTGGAGTTGTGGGCATTAAAATCTCCCAAAATTGAAATATGGCAAGATGGAAACTGTGATAAGAGGTAGTCTATTTTCAGACTAAGGTAATCAAAAAGATTTTGGAAGTTATTATCATTTGGAGACCTACACAAACAGTAGAATTTCACAAATTGGGGTCGAGAATGTTTGAACCAAATCGCGTCAAATTTATTGTTTTCCAAAGCGGACATCCTCTTACAACCTACGTTGTCCTTGGTATACGCACATACTCCGTCTTTAAGGCGAAAGTTAGGGCGGAGTGGTAAATTGAAGGTCAGGCGAATCAGTGCTTCCAGGGGAGACTTGTGTTTCTGATAGAAACAGAATGCCCGGTTGCAGAATGCACTTGTTCAAGGTGTTGGTGAAAAGCATTAAGATTCGACTTAATACCACGTATGTTGCAGTAATGAATCCGAATGTTGGTACTTTCGATGACACAGGCACACAAACAGAAACCACTATAGGCAGCACGTGCTTAATTTCTGGAACATCTTCTTGGGATCTCCACCACAGTACTGTTACATTTTTTATTATTTCATCCGAAAACATAGTTTTGTGAAAAGGGTCTGACTTGGCTTCCAACTTAATAAGTAATGGTAATAATCCTGTGTCTGCAAAATATTGGGAAACAATATCTAAAGCATCTCTCTTTTCTTAAGCTACTAATGGATATTCTTTGTTTATATTTATTGTAGGACATATATGCCAAAAGGTGAAAGGGGGTTAGAGCTGGAACATATCTTTTATTAAATATTTGATACTGATGCAAGCTTCTTTCTTCGAGAAAACTGTCAGTATTAAAAATAATCATTAACTTTTTCCATGTGTAAACTGCTCGAGATAAAAATGCACCTTTTTGTTGTATCACGTCAAGTGCTATAGAAACTGGTTTTAGAAACTGTAGAAAATCTTCAGCCATCCTTTTAATATAGATATCTGAAACTTTTTTAAAAATCACTGAATCAATTTCTTCTTTATGTTCTTCACATATTAATAACAATTTCGGCCATTGATTTACATAGATCTCACGACTATCTGAAAGTGAATTCCATCGAACATCTTGAGGTAAGACCAATTTCTTGCCCCCTTTTTCTTTATACCAAGCATTTGGCAAATGGGTATTTTTGAAGTATTTCACAATTTGTGCTATATCATCTTTTACCTGCGATGCTTCTAAATCTTTGGACAGCAAACTAAGCAAATGCGCCGAACAACCATATGTAACTATAGGATAACTGGACGACTCGGAAATTTTTTTCTTCATATTGACCATCTTGGCAGCATTATCTGTCACAATACTGGTAACTTTACAGTCATATTCATTTTTAAAGTTATTTATTGAGTTAATAGCCAAGTCAGCAAGATAGTCAGCTGTATAAGGATGACTGGATGTATCTATGCTTTCCAAGAGAACACTATTTCCACCCTCTGTTATCAAAACGACACAGATTGTCGGCTCATTGGACCATCCATCTAAGGACATACAGACTGTCCAGAAAACTTCTTAAAATGTTTAGATGTTTCTTCCTCAAATATTTCATTCAGAAGCGTTGACGATAACTGAAATTTAGAAGGGTGAACGTAACTGGGTATTAGCATTTCTATGGCTTTTTGAATTTCCTTATTTCCTATCGCTCTAAAACTGCAATTTCTTGCGTAAACGGCTTTGGCTATATCTCTGTCCAATTCTTTCCTCATTATCTTGTCCAGTTCGCACAACAAAAGAACCCAAATGACCGCTATTTCAACTATTTTCACTGTCACCTACACTTCCCTTTTCACAGTTCTCGCTTCTCTGTTTCTTTTGCAACTGGGTAATTTCAGGCTGTGACTGACGACCACCATGAAGAGTTTCAACATCAATGATATCACTAGTTTTACTTTCACAGATTTCCTAGTGACTTTTAGTCTGCCCAATAGACCTTGCAATTCTTTACCACAATTTTTACACACTGCTCTTCAACCTAGTTTGCCAACCACTTTCTTTTTTACAAAATGTTGCCAAATACTAAATTCCTTTCTGCCCCGGCATGTCAATGTCTTGCTAGATTACCCACAGTACCAAAAATATTACTAATGAGTGAGTGTCATTTATATAGCTGAGCGCTTTCTGTCAGTTTTACAAGTTTCAACAATTTCCCAAACTCGCAAACTACGTGAACAAAATTTTCATGTCAAGACTTGTCGAGTTTTGCTTCCTATCTGTACTATACCTCCCTGATAGGGTTGCAAAGTTGAATAAATAGATTTTATTAAATGAGTAAGAACTTATATTAAACATGTTACCCGTGTTTAAACGCCCATCAAATAAAAATGTGTGAGATTCTTAAATATCTGCTAATAAGACTAGGAGAAGCATAAAATCTACAAAAATCCTGATATATAAACGTATTTAGTTAAGTAAATGACCCCACATGCAGTATGCGATAAATAAAAAACTGACCTAAATTTGTAAGGAGGAGAAGACTTCTGCTCTAAATTAAATATAGTATAACTATTTGAATCATCATAATTTCAAGAATGAAGAATAAACATTATTCTAATTTAATAATTTATATTCTGTATAAAAATGCGTCAGCACAATGAATGAATGCTGTTTGTTTGCCTGATCTTGTTTGTTGCAGTTCTAGTAGTTTTATAGTGGGTTTAATACTACCATTGTATGGCTTGAAAAATCGCTGACATTAAAAGGTTTTGACGGTTAAACGCGAACTTACAACATTTTACCTATGTAACTGTAAACGTTTAATCACTGCCTTCAAATATTTGTTGCTTAACAAAACAAAGATAAACAGTTAGAATTATTTGAAAATAATAATTAATAAAAACTAGTCAAATTTAAAAATAATCATGAATTTTTTTAAACAAATCATCGATTTTTGATTTTTTCAAAAAAAATATGATTTTTATCTACCCTGCTGCAATGTACGGCGTAATTAATGTTAAACAGTACATAATCATGTTTGCATTAAGGCCATCAATTCGTGTAGCACTACTTTTGATTAAATAGAGCATACTATTAACATCGAATTCAGTACCATTTTGAATCAGAAAGGTTCTAAGAAATGTACCTTTGTATTGTGGTTAGAAAATTCAATAACTTTGTGTTGTTTTACATCATTACTGACAGAAGAAACCGCTTCATTTAAGAGATATTTATTTTGTTCATCAATGTTTTGATGGTGCCTTGGAACTGTGAATTTTGCTTCGTTGTAAATATTTAAGCACCAGAGTTCTATTCACAAAACATTATTGTTACTCTTACAGTGAAGTTTATGATTTAAGTAGGCTTTCTTTTAATTTTGAATAGCAGAGTTTACGTAATTCCGCAACATTTTATAATCATTGCAGTGATTTGGGTGAGATGTCTTTTTGAATTTTTTTAGTTCCTTTTTTCTCAGATTTATCATACGTTCAACATTGTGCATAATTCATGGTTTATATTTTCTGGTAAACCTTACTATGGATGGGTACATGAATATTGCACTCTGTTAATGTAAATTCATTTAATAACAGTATATTTTATCGTTCATTGCAGATATAGTGACGATTTCCCTCCAAGGCAAATCATGTAAATCTGAATAGAACTCTAGATAATTAACATGTTGACTGCCACGGTACTTTTCAAGATTCCGGTCTAGGAAGCCAATTTAATTTAATCATATATTATTAAAAACTAGATTTATAGTACATAATGATCATAAAAAAGCATATAAAATGTGTTTTTTGCAAAAAAAAGATCTTACGAACTACCTCGTAGTTGGCTTATGTAACAGAAAGTTCTTCACGGAAGCCAACTACGAGTTAGTTCATATTCGGACACGAAAAAATTCTATGAAACCGAATATAATTCGGGATTACAATCAAGGAATGTTTCGCATTAATCAATCAGATCAAATGCTGTCATACTACACACCTCTAAGAAAAACAATTATATGGCTTAAGAAGGTCGCACTACATATTATAGAGATATATGTACATAGTGCTCATAAAAGTTTTCAAGCACTAACTTCTTCTAACATAAAACTTATAAAATTTAGAGAAGCATTCGTCTATACATTGATTTGAGAAGAGCTTCAATCAGCTTCAAAGAAAATGAAATTGCAAGAATTTCATTTTTTACAAAGTATTCCACCTACCAAAAAAAAGCAGCATCCAACAAAGCAATGTCGAATTTGCACAAACGCTAAAAATTTGTCCCATCTGCGAAGAGCAGCCAGCCCTTTATGTGGAAGATTGTTTTAAAAATTATCACAAGACATAAAAATATTCTTTTACTGTTGATGTTACATAAACTTTGTATGAATATATTTTCAGTTCATTTATTAAATTTTCTGTTTATGTAAGCCAATCTTGATTTTTTATTCTCTTCCTTGAGGACATCTATTCATATTTACATTGATATACTACGAATTTAATCGTAGCTGTACAAATATGGCAGGTAAATAAAATTCGACTTATCTCGTAGTTGGCGTCCGAGGTAAGAACGCAAACTACGAGATAGCTCGTAGTTGGCAGTCAACGTGTTAAATGAATTAAAATCACGATAACTTTCAATTATATTCTCTCTTTTTATCAGTTTCCAAACCTAGACTAAAAATTGTTAAAAAAATGATCAGCAACAATAACAGCTTTAACACCAGAATTCGTCACTATAGCTAAAGATGTTAGATTTGACAGTATCTATGTATGGTTTCGATTTTGTGTACTCTCACATGAGGGGTTTAACTTTTTATTTCCCTAAGGCATTTCATAAAAATTGTTACTGCAGTAAACTGGTGCTTTATGGGAAAATTTTGTCAATAAAACGTATTTATCATATACACCGTGTCCAAGATAAGGATGCCCACTATGGGGATCTCGGAAACGGTAAGAGATGGAAGGTCAGTTAAATGGAACAAAAGTTACGCATTTGAGAGGATGTGTTTATGGTCTTTGTAGAACTCGAATATCTCTTTTAGTTTTTGAGATATTTGAAAAAAATTGAATTTTCTGATTTTCTTTGTTATTTTTTTCTGACCTTATTTGAAGAGCTACCAAGAAAAGAAGAGCACATTTTCATTGCCACTTTTCTAGATCTACTTAATGCTGTTATTCAATTTTTTATACAACGTTTCGTTTGTTAGCATCTATCATCAACTTTATTTTTTAAATACACGAAACAATTATTTTTGCCATATTTAAATTCTCTCCTTGATTTTGAATTCAACGATATATCACACTTTATATTTTTGATACGTTTCGGATGAGAAAATTCATGTTCAATGTAAAACATCGAAAACGTACAGTTAAAACTAATACTAGAACATTAGAAAATCGTAAAATTATTATAAAATTATGTTTTGTAATTTTAAATGATAGACAAATAAAAAACAAATTTATTTTAAAGGTTAATAAACTCACAAAAGATGTTCAAAAAGATTCCCGTTATTCTCTAAACATAAATAGCATCTTCTAACTGTAGCATCTAAAACATTCTTCAGCATTTGAGGAGTAATACTAGCAAACGCTTCGAGAACTAATCTTTGTAAAATTTCTTCGTTTTCAATATCGTTTCCATAAATGTAATTTTAATGTATCCCCAAAGAAAAAATCCAAAGGTGTTATATCTGGAGAACGGCTGGCCACAGTACATTTGCATGAGTGCCAATACATCTTTCTGGAAATCAAACTGACAGGTATTCTCTGACAACTCTGGAATTATGTGCTGGTGCACCGTCCTGCATAAACCAACAACCTTCAACTTCTTGGAAAGGCAAATCATTCAAAGCTATCTGTAATTCATTTTGGAGTAAAATTTGGTAACGTTCAGAATTTAAGGATATTGAAATTACCTATAATTCGAGTACCGAATATAGCAGCCCACATATTAAATCCGAAACGGCGTTGGTGTTTGGCCGTTTTGTACAGACGTGGATTATTTACTCTTGCCCAATAATGAGCATTTCTACGATTAAAAATTCCATTATTATTAACCATACTTTCATCGGACCATATTATTTTATTCGGAAAATATTCATTGTCTTGAGATTGACGTGTATACCATTCGCAAAATATTCTACGTCTTTCTGGGTCACCTGGTCGAAGTCCTTGGCAAATTCTAAATTTATATGGATGTACTTTCTCCTTCTTTAGAACATAATGAGCTGTGGAATGGGCTATGCCAGTTGCCTCTTCAATTTTCCTAGTCGAAACCTCTGGATTTTCCGTTACAGCTAATAAAACAGTATTGGCTTTTTCTTCATTGCAAGGTTTTTTGCGAGATTTTACAGGTTTTTTGAACGCGCCATATTCTTTTAGATTAACTGCTAATGTGCGAAAAGTTCTTTTGTGAGGTTGACGCCTTTCTGAATATTTGTTTAAATACATTATTTCGGCTTCAGAACAATTACGTTGACACAGAATGTAACACGTCAGTATATCGAATTTTTCATTATTTGAAAAATGTACTCCTACCATATTGTTTTTAGGTAAACTCAAAATGTAATTAACTCAAAGACCACCAAACAAACGTAATACGGACAACAATCAATTATGACAGGTAGGTAAACAAAATGCAAAGCCAATATTTTTATCAAATGCATCAGTACGACGGAAGATGTATTTTAACTGTTTAATTAATAGTATTTTCACTAAACATATATTTGTGAATTATTTTATTCGCAACAGACATTAGAGAATGAGAAAACATTATTTTATAATAATTTTACAGTTTTCTAATGTTTCTAGTATTAGTTTTAACTGTACGTTTTCGATGTTTTACATTGAATATGAATTTTCTCATCCGAAACGTATCAAAAATATAAAGTGTGATATATCGTTGAATTCAGAATCATAGTGCCCATAGTGGGCATCCTTATCTTGGACACGGTGTATAGCTAGTAAGTGTGCGCATTTTAAAATTATTCTTTACTATACAGTGTTCAACAGAAGCATGGCAAGACAAAGTTAGTATTTTTTTATGGAACACCCTGTATATTATTCAATTTTTGGATTCTACATGCAATTATAAAACTTTTTGTATATAGGTTTCACGCATGTAAAATTTACGGTTTTTGAAATAATTCGAATTCTATTCAAAAAATCGCATTTACATCATTGACGTGTTAAAAGGCAATGTTTACATGTATAACTATTATTATGTACCATCTTTTATTAGGAAAAGTTTTATGTTTGTACCAAGGAAATACCAAGCTTAAGCCCATATTCTGAAGAAAAAATATTAGAGATAAGTGCTACAGGGTGTTCAAAATATATGTTCAAATCTGTGAAACTTTAAATTAAAAAATATCACTTTTCTCAAATAGAACACGCTGTATATTTTTACGCCGAGTTAAAGAGAATGAAAAATCACACAATTCTTCATCAGTATGTCCTATACCTACCTCTCAACTATTTTGATTTTTCTATATTATTCAATATTTCAATGGTTTTTTTTGTGATTATTCGCAGTAGCCACGAAGTTTCAAAACAAGAGAGAAAAAAAGTTACATTAAATACTAAACAGGATGGTGCCTCTTCGCACTACCACCGTAAGGTACGTGATATATTTTCTGTTGCAGTTCATTTATATCAAGTTAGCGTTTAATATTTAATATTTTGTTTTCAAATTTTATGGCTACTGCGAATAATCACAAGAAAAACCATTGAAATATTGAATAGGTATAGGACATACTTATGGAGAATTGTGTGGTTTTTGGTTTCTTTAACACAGTGTAAAAAATATACAGGGTGTTTTGTTTGAGAAAAGTGATATTTTTGAACATATATTTTGAACACCCTGTAGCATTTATCTCTTCTATTTCTTCTTCAGAACATAAGCTTAAGCTTGGTCTTTCCTTGGTCCAAATATGAAAGTTTTCCTAATAAAACACAAGATGGTACATAAGATAAAGTGAATGTGTAAATGCGATTTTTGGATAAAATTCGAATTATTTCAAAAACCGTAAATTTTAAATGCATGAAACCTATATAGGTTTAACTTTTATTTATATAAATAAAGTTTTATAATTTCACGCATAATCTAAAAATTGAATAATATACAGGGTGGTTCACTGATAAAATACTAACTTTGTCTTTCCTGCTTTTTTGGAACACCATGTATAGTCAAGAATAATTTTAAAATGTGCACACTTACTAACCATATAATATGATAAATTCATTTTATTGGCGAAGTTTACTCATAAAGCACCACTGCATCAGTGGAATGTTTTCAATGACGTGATATGGATTGCTTCAAATTCTCATGAATAGTAAGTAGGTCTACGAAGAAACACCCTTTCTTTGAGCTAACCCCATAACCAATACTCAGCTGAATTAAGATTTGGTGACCTAGGAGTCCCTCCGTTTAGAAAATGTCTACTAGTTACTTGATCACCAAATGTGTTTCTAGTATTTTTACGGGATTATGTATGTGTGAAGCTGCACCATCTTACATAAAAACAATATTTTCGATATGATGATTCTGCAATGCTGGTATTCCAAAGTCTTGTAACATTTGAAGATATCACTTCCCATTCACCATTACTGTTTTCATTTGTCCATTTACCATTTCTTCATAGAAATAAGGACCAATTAGAAAGTTAGATGTAAATCCACACCACACCGTAACTTTTAAATTGTGTAATGCTTGTTGAAGGAGTTCATGGGGATTAATGAGAGACAGGGGGAGAGAGAGAGAGAGAGAAAAACGTTTATTTAGAAACCATAGGTGGCGTACAATACACAATAATAAAATAATAAATAAAAACAAGTGTACCATAGGATACTAATAATTATACACACAGTGCACAGTAATAAAATACACAACAAATACCATAATAAACGATTGTACACTTATAAATACAAACGATAATACTATATCACGAAAATTAATAAAAATAAAGGATACAAGGTGTTATGCAATAATAATATAGAGTTTATCTTGAACTAGATAATTTAAAAAGTATCCAAACTAACGAAGATCCGGAATGTTTGTAAAGAAGTAATTTAAAGAGTATAACACTGTTTTTGTTAATATTTGTGTTTGAAATCGCTTAAAGATCGATATACATTTTATTTTTTCGGGAAGAGTGTTATAAAATTATTTCCATCAGCAGATAAGAGGTGTTGTGTACTTTTGAGTTTAATGATAGTATGGATTTATTTTTAAAAACGAAATATAGACATTGTGAGACATATAAATATTAATTAGTTTTTATTGCATAGTTTCCAAAGTATCATTTGCTCTAATCTTTTTTATGTAGTGGAAACATTGTATGAATTGCCCTTTCTTGTATTTTAAAAATATCTGTTATTATATTTACATTTGTGTTACCGTATAAAAGTACACTATACCTAACGTGACTCAACAAGAGAATAATATACCTGAAGTAAGCCGAGGATATAAGAGTAGTTACAGATACAGAAAAGTTAAATGAATGAAGTTTTTTTATTAAAATGTCGTGTTGTATGGTATCAAATGCTTTGCTCAGCTCTACATAGAGAACATCACATTGTGAACGTTTATTTAAACAGGAGGCAATAAAATGAGTGACAAAGCATAAATTCGTTGTAGTGGATCTACCTTTTATAAAACCGTGCTGATGTATTGACAGAGACGTATTTACTTGATTGTAAATAGTAATCAAATAATATATATTCAAAAACCTTAGAAAAATTGCTAAGTATAGAAATTGGGCGGTAATTTTTAATTTCACAGCTATCAGTTTTTTTAAACATAGGTTGCACTCTTGAAATTTTCCATAGATTAGGGAACACCGAGGTTTTTACAATCAGATTAAATATATAAACTAGGGAATCAGCTAAGATATGAACGCACTTCAACACCACTACTGGTATGAGATTAGGACCACAACTAAAAGTAGATGGAAGACGTTTACATGCATTAATGACAACCTGTGAAGTTATTTGTGGTAAGGCAACAACGTCGTTATTACACTTGTTATAGTCATACGAAGTATTGACTAAAGGATTAATGGAAGCATCTTGACTATCCACGTAAACACTAACAAAGTAACTTGCAAATGCATTCGTAACCTGTTCTGGTGTAGTAAAAACCGAGTCACCGTTTTTAAAAACCGAAGAACTGCTCGTAGATTTCTTTTTGTTTAATTAAGACCAAAAAACCTTGGGATTTGATTTCAAGTAATCTTGTGTTCTGCTGACATAATTTTTGTAATTAGCATTTATGTTGCACTTAGAATGGGCATAGACTCGGTTAAAATGAAGTTTGACAAGTTTGTTATTTCTGTTGCGAACAAACTTTTGATAATAGCATTGTTTTAACTTAATTAAGTTTATAGTATGCTTACTAAACCAGGAAGGATAAGAGTTCCTGTGATGATAACATTTCGGAACATAATTATTGAATAAATTAATTAAAATATTATTTAGGGCATGGGTGGCTAAATCAGGACAATCATAACTTGTGATGTTGGAGTAGTTGCATTCAGAAATCGCATTATAGAGCAGCCGCAAATCACATTTACGAAAATTAAACTTTAGTTGATGTTGGTTCCTTGTAAGTTTAGGTTTATTTATAACATTACAATGGATTTCTATAGCAGGATGATGCCGGTCTTCGTATATGAGCGGATGAATAGATTTAACAACTTATGGCTGTAACACGGAAACATTATTTACAAAAACTAAATCCAGTATAACGATATTAAAATTTCTGATGTTATTTATTTGCGAAATGTTTAACTATGACATGGAATTTAGCAATAAATTTTTATTTGAACTACAATTAGTATCATTATGTAATTCCGGGAACATTGAAATCACCAATTAAAACAACATTGCAGTCAAGGGTTTGCAAAAATGTTTCTAAGGCCGTTATTGCTAACCTGAATTTTAATTGACTAGTAGTCGAAGGAGGAATATAGATTCCAGCGATAACACACCTTTGATGATTGATTAATATCGACACCGCTAAGAAATCAATCTCGGGAGACAAATTATTTAACAAATTAATTGGCATACCTAGAGCATACGCATGGTAAAGCGACTTAACTGCTATTAGAATACCTCCACCTCTAGATGAGTTACATTTTACTAATTTTCTATCTTTCCTAAATACAAGGTACTTACTGCTAAGTAACTCTGCATCATGAATGTCATCTTTTTAACCACGTTTCGGATAAGACAACGAAGTCATAAGTATGTAAACACGACGATTTATAAAGTTCCGTAATTTTTGTGTTCAACCCTCGAACATTTTGATAATAAATCGAGAAAAAATTGTTACTGTTGAAGAATTCAACCGATGTTATGAAATAATTGTTGAAAGTTGATCTTGAGCGTTTAAAGATTCATTGGCGATGCATGACTCAGTACTAGCAGTCAGCGATCGATCTACACAGTTTAACGTGTCGTCACTAAATTCACTTGCATTAATCCTATATGATTCAGTGTTAATGGTCACATTGTTTTATACTACTACCGGTACCTTGACAGTTAATAATTACTAAATTCGAGTTTTGTGACCGCTGATTTAGAACAATGTCCATAAAACAACCACAGATTTTGTATTTACCAGTCGGTTTAAGATGCAGACCATGTTTTGTATAATCATTATGCTTAAGAATTGAATTTACATTTAAAAAATGTATGCTTTTGTATTTTTCCCTATACAATCTTACTACATTAAACATTTTAAGATTAACATTATAAATAATTTGATTTAGATGCGGTTTATCAAATCTATAAGGTATAGCACATAAGCACAGGTTTGTGAATTTGGCAATAGCGGAGATCTTGTTAACTGTTCAGATTTAATTGTATCATTTGGAGCATTAATGTTATTTGTACCTGCCAAACACAAAACATAATCGTTACTAGTAAATAAGAATGTTTTGGTAAATATATTTTCAATTACGTGATCAAACAATGCTTTGGGATAAAAAAAGGTTTAACTTCGAATTTATCATAATTGAAGTAGATCCTTAATAAATACGCGAAATCTCTACCATGACTATCAGTTAAAATTAAGATCTTATGTTTGGAAACCGCATCATTATTACTTACTTAATCCCTTTCTCTCTTACCATCATAGGACAGTGTCGAGGTTCTTATTTATTCATTGCACCACCTTCTTCCTCCACTCTTTTCTGTCTCTTGCTATATATTCCGTTGTATTCCACTCCAAGTTCATCTGTTTCAAGCACATTCCTAAATCTTCATTCCATTTGTGCCTTGGTCGGCCTCTTGTTTTCTTCCTTGTCCTTCCCATTTTCCATACTCTTCTTGTTAGTCTATTTGTTGACATTCTAACCATGTGGCCGAACCATCTTAGTTTATTCTCTTTAATTCTTTGTTCTGGTGATTTTACCTCTAGTCTCCTCCTTATCTCGTCATTCCTCGCCTTATCTAACCTTTTTAATCCTGCTATCTCTCTCAGAATCCTCATCTCACTCGCCTGTAGTCTTCCCATTTGCTTTTTATTTAATGCCCATGTTTCTGCATGATACAATAATGTTGTTGCAAATATAGTGTTATATATTCTGATCTTTGTTTTTACTGTTAATCCTTTTTTATTGAAGGTTTGTCTGTTCAGCGTAAAGTACAGCCTTGTGTTCGCTTTAATCCTCTCGTCTAGTTCCGCTTCTATTCTACCATCTTCTGTTATGACTGATCCTAAATATTTGGACTTGTTCTAATTCTTCTTATTCTAATACCACATGACACTGTTTTGCTTCCTTCCCTACAACCATAACTTTTGTTTTTTCCTTATTTATATTTAAGTCTCGTTTAGCTAGTTCTTCCTTCCAAATTTATACGTACATTAAATCCTCCTCCTTTTTTGCTGTCAAAATTACATCATCTGCAAATGCCAGATGGTTTATCCTGATTTCTTGCATGTTGAAGAGCCCCCTTGCTGTATTTCTTACTCCCTTGTTACATTCCCTTATTACATCATCCATGACGACTGTGGGCTCAGCGTTCCCCTTGTCTTACTCCCTCAGTTGTTTCAAATATTGTAGATTGTTTATTTCTCACATTTATATAATTTTTGGTATGTTTATATATAGCCTCTTCTCAAGGAATCGAATGTTTTTAATATGTCTATAAAACTATATATATATATATATATATATATATATATATATATATATATATATATATAGTGTGTGTGTGTGTGTGTTTATTGTGTATGTGTATATGTATATGTTGTGTATATTGTATCAAATACTCTCTCTATTATTTGTTTAATTATAAATATCGCATCTGTTATTCCTCTTCCTGTTCTGAATCCATATTGTACTTCCTCTAAATCTTGTTCTATTTCAGATCTTACTCTTTCCATTAATATTTTCTCATATAGCTTTGCTGGTACACTCAGAAGGGATATTCCCCGATAGTTTCCGCAGTTTTTTATGTCACTTTTCTTATATAGTGGTGTGATTATTGCCAATTCCCATTCTGTTGGTAATGTGTTCTCTTTGACTATTTTATTCAGTAATTCATGTATTATCTGTTTCCCCAGTTCTCCTGCGTACTTTACCATTTCCGCTGTAATACCGTCATGTCCTGGTGCGTTTCCTATTTTTAGTCTTTTAATGGTTCTTTCTAATATTATCGTTGTTATTGCTTCTCCTGGTTCTTCTTCGAGTTCTAGGTTTGGGTCTTCCATTATATCTTCTGTTCTCTCTGTCTTGCTTTCTATTTGTACGTCTAACAGTTCCTTGAAATATTCTTGCCACCTTTCTAATATATCTTCATGCTTAGTTATTAGTTGATTATTTTTATCCTTAATAAATTTACTGTTATCGCTTCTTTTCTTATTCGTGTTTCTCAGGACTCTATAGAACAGTTTCTGGTTTCTATTAAAGTTTGCTTCCATTATTTCTCCGAATTTTTCCCAAACCCTTTTCTTCGCCCTATTTATTACTTCTTTTGCGCTTTTCCGGTATAATTTATACGATTCATATGATTCTGGAGATTGTTTTGTTAAGTGGGTTTTCCAGGCTCTCTTTTTCTCTTTTACAGCGCATTTTGCCTCTTCTGACCACCATGCCGTTTGTTTCATACTGTTTTTTACAAATGTTATTCCACATACTTCTTTTGTACTTTCTAACAGATTGTTTTTATAGATCTCCCATATCGCTTAAATGTTATATTCTTTTATTCTGCTCATATACGGTAACAGTCTTTTTTCTACTGCTTCTTTGAATTTTCCTCTTACTCTTTCTTCTCCTAATCTAAAGGTTTTTACCCCATATTGTATAAGGTCCTCTTTGCTCGCGGTTTTTCTTTAAATTCTTGTGTTATTACTAGTTTAGCTTCCACTAAATGATGGTCGGTTCCTATCTCGTACCCTCTCTTAACTCTTGTGTCCATTATTCTCTTCAATAAAGTTTTGGATGCTAATATGTATGTCTAGTATTGATTTTTCATTTCTACTTGGTTGTATTCTCGTATATTTGTGTAGATCTTTATGTTCAAATAGTGTATTTGTAATTATAAACTCGTTTTCCATACAAAATTCTAACAATCTTCTCCCATTTCTGGATATTGTGTCTTCCCCATACTTGCCTATAATTGGTCCATACCTATTAGTATCTCTCCCTACTCTCGCATTCAAATCACCTACTATTATTATTTCCTTTTTCTCTCTTTCAACAATCTCCTGCAGTTTAATATAAAATTCTTCTCTTTTGTCAATTTTCTCATCCTCGTTCAACCCGTATGCTACAATACATACGATACTTTCCTTGGAGTTAATTTGCATTTCTATCTTTAGGATTCTTGGATTTATATGCTCCCATTTCTTTATTTTTTCCTTCCAGTCTTTATGCACTAGTCAGGCCACTTCCTCTTTTACTCTTTACGTTATTTCTACCCCACTGTATATTAGTAAGTGTTCTTTTATTATCTTTGTACCTATACCTTTATACTTGGTTTCTGTTAGTCCTAAAATTGCCATTTTCGATTTTTGAATTCTTCTATTAACTCGTCTTCCTTTCCTCTTAGACTTTGTATGTTCCATGTTCGTATCATTCTTATGTGTTTTATTTTTAGCTCGTTTTCTTTCTTTCTTTTTTCGTGCCTGGCTTCTTCAGTTATTCCCAATTGCTGATCCGAGGCAGGCAGTTGGGAACACTGTCCTGCCTCTTTTCTGTTTTCTAGTTTTTTGTTTTAGGTGTGAGATCCTTTTGCAACCTGAGTTGTGATCCCATATGTATGTGTTGTTATTTATTTTTAACTTATGATAGCTAACTTTTGTAATATTTTATTCCGTCTCTTCGCTTCACTTATTATTATTTAGTTACTCACCCTTTGTCTGTATAGTCTCTCACCGTTTACTTCCCGAACCGAGCTATTTTCACTATAAATTACACTATCTTATATCTTAGGTTAATGGAGCCGCGTACCTACTACATGGTTGCCCATCCCCTCCTTTTTGTCAATCATTATTAAATGCAGCTATATTGTGTTTGCTTTGGGTATTGCTAATCATCTTAACACTTACACTATCTTGAATTAACGGCTGCTCAGTACTGTTTTTAATTGTACTAATGACATCTTGAGTGTTACTTACTGAAGAAATATCTTCCGTGGTTTGTGAGTTTTGCAACATAAATTTGTCCTTTGTATTACCGGTTTCTTGTTGATCCAATCCATTTTTAATAGGATTACAGTTTCATGGAGTCTTAAGCAGTTTGATTCTTTTGGTAAGCTTACCAACCAGAAGCTCTAATTGCTGTACTCGTTTTACGAGAAAGTGTATCTGGGAGATTGAATATTTCTTATTTAACTTCTTTTTTGCCGTTTTGATTAATAACGTATTGTTTGACGTTACAGTTTTATTGGTATGGCCCGAAATTATTTCGTTGCTTCTAATTGCTTCCGTAGGGCGATCTAAAGCTTTTTTAAGAGGATCAAATAGAACTTTTTTAACTCCTATGTGAGGTAATTTTCGTTTTTGAGTTCGTTTTTTAATGCAATGTAATTTAGATTAGAAATATCTAAATTCATTGTTGCAATTTAATAGTAAAATAGTTCGGCAATGACCTTGTTATTACATCAACTATTTTAAATTTTGAAATCGGAAACACATTTATTTGTTATTTTACGGTTATCTCACTAAATAGACACACACTGATGTAAATACTATGATTACCAAATCGCACTACAATAACACCATACGAAGTAAAAATAATTATAGTAGAATTGTTTGAGTATTAATTAAAAAAACCTATTGAATGCTCAAAGGCACAAAATACGATGTTTATGCTTACACTTACACTATACCTACACTACACTACACTACATCAATACCAGTACCATTGTAATACAACACTGCCTCAGGTTTCTTCTTTTTTCCATCATCTATAGCCACAGTTGGATGTAACGTACTTAGTAATATGACATATTTATTAACTTTACCCTGATAAATTGACAAGTTTTATCATTTTTCATTACTGTGGTAGAATATAACTCTGCCCTTTTATTCTTGATACAAATTGGTAATTCCCTTCTTGCTCGGTTCATTGTTCCTACTATTGTTGTGTTCTTTTTTGCCAGCATTGTTGCTAACTTTTGGCTGGTAAATAAGTTGTCGGTAGTAACATTTCTACCCATATTTAGGAAAGGTTCAATTAATTTTAAAACAACATTCTGGAAGGGGTTGGTTGTTAGGACGCATATCATCTTTTCCTAAATAAGGCAAACCATTCAGCAGATATTTAGAAGCCAAAATTTTACACCAAATTTATCAAGCTTATTCGCCATATATTGTGTACATCTGCATCTAGCTTTAGTAGGAAACAGTTGTTCGCCTACTGTAATGTTTGCTCCTGGAACATAGCAAGCTTTACAGTTACTAATAAATTTATCCCATGTTTCGGACGCCAAAGCAAACTTATCACTAACTAGACGTTCTTTTCGTGTTGATCGAATAAAAATCTCATGATTTCACGAAATCGATTGCGTGACGTGGTCTCACGAACAAATTGCGGTCCCCATGTAACAGACCATAAACTGTCAAGCTGTAATCTTCTTGTCCCGTAAGCACCACGAGCTAGCAATATTGAAAGAAAAGCGTCAAGTTCTTGAAGAAACAATGACCAGTTTGTATCATCTCCTAGTTGTCGTTTAGCTTAAATTTCAGTACATTTCTCAATGTGTTTTAGCGTTTTGTCATCTATAAACAATCGAAATGCACTTAGCACAGAGTTAGCAAACACATTTCTTTTTGCATAAGGAGTTGGTCCAGGAGTATTTCGCATAACATTTCTTTGAACTATACGGCCAACATAGGGTCCACTTGATTCCACAACTTCCCATATTATCATTAGATTTGGATGATTGTTTATTCCCCACAGGTAAATGCATGTAATTTTTTCGTTTTGGATGGTGTTCAATGTCATCACTAATTTCATTAGATGTACAAGGATCAGAAGTGACATTATTTACGTTGACATCAGATTCTTCACTTTGTTCACTACTTTTGTCATCAACAGGAACAGCTTCATCACTTTCACCATCTTCGGAGTGGTTATTTGCTTTTTCGAATTCGCATTCAGATAAGTTTTCCAACTTCGCAAGATAACCTAAAGCCTGTTGTGTAAAACCGCAAGACGACAACTTTTTTTTACTACGAAATTAACCCTGTAATAAGTACAGAAGTATCTTATAAGAACGCCACTTGCAACTAATTTGAATTCTCAAAGTACTTGAATATATAGATCTCTATAGAAACAAGTTATAACTTGCACTTTTCATATCTTGGGCGCGTAGGTAAAAATAGCGAAGATTATTCATAATTTCGGACACGACTAAACATGTTCTGACTTGCAGTAAACTCCTAAACATTACCACAATAATAGTAAAATACATTGTTTTATCTCAACGTTATAATTATTTTTGTTATACAACCTCGAAAATGACAGTTCCGGCAGTTATACAAGTACTACAAAAAAACTCTAAAACGGTTTAATTTTCTTAATATATTTTTTATATTCTAAAAGTACATAAAAATCTAGAAAAAGACATAATACCTCAACACCGTAACTACAAGCACAACGGAGAAACAACATTTTAAACAAGGCACGCGGTCAAATTGACCACCGCGGCAGTTCTAGTGTTAAATGATTCCACCATCTGCTTGTGAAATATAAGATATCGAGCCTGCTGGTGTTTTCCCTATGAGAACTTTGATAGTGTTATGATGTTTATATCTAGACCAAGTTGTGCACTGTCTTTCCAATTTTTTTGTCTTTTGCAATTTAATTTCAAAGCAATATATAATTATGGTGATTCTATTGCCAAATGCCTGTTTAAAACAAGGTGGCATTGCTTTTATTCATTTGTCTCTTTAAGGCCATAGAATAAATTTACATAGTCGAAAGTACATTACATTTAGCGTCGAATAGAAAATTCTAGAAATAGTTGGTATACTAACATGAAATGTATAAGAAAACAAAGTAAAATCTAAATTTAACCAGAGTTTTATTAACACTATCAAATAATGATTGAACTTATTTATAATAACTGCTTGTTGTGCTATTTTGATGTAAGGTTCAATTAATTTTGTAAATATTATATTTTGAAAGCCTTATAGCCTTGGTATTCCAGTGTAGTAACGAATCTATAACATACACATTTTAAAATATCATAGCCAAAAGAGCCTTATCTTGAATGTAATTTTTTAGTTTGACTAGTTTGATGATAACTAATCTAAAAATCGCACGAAAATTTTTCAATATTATGTAGGGTAACTGTTCACATCATTCACGTATTTCTGATGAATTGTATCAATACAATTCTCATCTACAAGTATTAGCACAGAAACATTTTCACCACCTACGATTTTCGATAAAATCGTCAGAAAACAATCACATCTCATAAGAACGTGTTGAAGTCGTCCAACATCAGGCAAGGTCACGCGTTGCAATGTCACTTGAAAATGCCTAATTGTTGCAATTTTACCGTGTTTTGGAAAAACGCCAGAAGTAAAAATGAAGTTTAATAAAAAAAACTAAAGGCTCGTGTAAATAATCAAGTCCTGTTTTATCAATTTTGACGAATATTATCATGACCAAAGGCATTCGTATTATTTAAATTATTTATCACAGTTCAGTTTTAGTCACAGTCATTTAGATAAAATTAGTTCTGTGGTGATGGAATTGTGTTTGTCATAGTGAACTTAGCTGAAATCTTTCTTGGGGGCCAAAGACGGAAAATAATTATGGAAAACGTTCTCCACCTCTACTCCGTTAACCTTTTACCCGCCGAACCGAGAAAGAGCAATATATTAATCTGTCACTAAATAGATTCTTCTTTAGTTATGTCTAATTTTTAACGAAAAATCATGAATTTTTATTTTCCTTGTACGTTTTCCAGCATGTTCGAACACTAGCGGGTTCAGGGTATCTGAAAAACGAGTTTAGCCTATATGAACAGCTAATACACAAAATTAGTGTTAGTTATAAAAATATTTACAAAACAGCAATAATTAATATTTATTAATTTGCAGAAGTTGTGTTATATTTATACAAGTCTTGGAGAGTTGTATTTTTTTTACACTGGGCACATCTTCCTTCGGTGGTTGATTTTAAAAAGTGTCCATCTGCCTTTAAAAAAGTTAGCAACGGCTACTTTTGGTCCTGTCTTTGGCCCTGTTTTCCTTGGTAATGCTCTGATTAGAGCCATGGTTACCTGTGTTTTTACACATAAACAATTAGGTAAAATTGTCGCAAACAGTTGATTTACCATCTTTTTAGAATAATAAAATAGACAAACCTGTCGGCGGAAAGTTAGGTGATCCATTAGTAGTGGCGATTTTTGATGAACTTCTTTGTGCAGCAACCAAGCTGAAACTATAGTCATATTGAGAGCGCTTGAAAACAGATTCCACCACCATTTTTTCGAGCAAAGCCTTGGCCGATTGGAGGGTAACGTCCTGTCTAACAGATCAACGCCTCCCATGCCAATGTGATACTGATTGATCAAATGGGGTTGGCTTATGTCAATATTTTTTCTTTTTTTCACGAGAATACCTGGTAGTTTAAAAAAATTATAAAAGTGAAGTAAAATACAGAATAAGAAAAAGTGTAATATATGACATGACAAATACTTACCTTTCTTCTGTTTTCAATGGCAGATGAGTTTGACGGTTCGAACCCATGGTGACTACCGAGTTGCCGTTCCAGCGACAAATATAAACGGAACCATCAGTCATGTAGTCAAAATGCCCTCTATTGAGTTTGCTCATTTGTTTTTTATCAGTCACGTCGCACTTGGCTATTCTTCCGTCTCGTACAGTTCCTGTAGCTTTTAAGTTTCGTTCTCGTAAATTTTCTAGCAGATTGTAAGAGGTGAAAAAATTGTCGAAGTACTTGCAAAAGGTCATTTACAGCAGTGAGTAGATTTTTTACAACACGAGTAACAAGAGGTTCTGCAGGACTGTCAGTACTTTTGCCGCAATAAATATCCATTTTATAAGGGTAGCTATTTGCAGAGCACATCATCCAAATTTTGTACCCAAACCGAATCGGTTTCCCGCGAAAAACATTTTGCATGAATGATGGCCGTAGTAGGGCACCATAGATTCGTCGATACTGATTTCCTTATGCAGTATTCCAAATTTTACAAATTTGTTATTCAGATCATCATATATTGGCCTAATTTTTACTAATTTGTCGTTACGATTCAGAGTCGTGTTATCCATGATGTGAAATTTTGTTTTCAATTCACGAAAACGGTTTCTGGACATGACTGATGTTACAACGGGTACAGCTGTGTCTTCAGCTGAACTCCAATATAAATCTTCACTTGGAACTGTGTGGTACCCACTAAATATTATCAATCCAAGAAACTGAGCAATGTCAGTCCATTCAACTATCAATGATGTACCATGCTGTGCTGCATACATTGTCGTCATGCTGGCCTGTGGGAAATATACTCATTTGACAAGTATTCAAAAAATAATTCTATAGGTTCTAAATTTACCAAATTAGGATATTTGTCGCTCACCTATGGTATATCATTAGAAAGAAGTGATCTATCGAAATCGGCCGTTTTTGTCCAATTGGTCTTTTACTTTTTTGCGCTCTGTAATTTTTGTTAACCTTTTCAGCTTTGTGAGTTATAGACTCTGGAGAACTAGGCTCTTGAATATTTTGAGATGCTACTATAACACTAACTTCACCACAAACATCTGCAGCCTGAACAATTCCAAGGTCATTTTCATCAATGTTTTCTTCGTCCGTTACACGATCATCCTCATCAGGTGGTAACTGACAGACGTCAAACTCCTGATCAGAACTATCGGGTAACCCAGAATCGCTAAGTGATTGAGAATAGTCAATCGCTTCTTCAATTGTTAGGAATTTTTTTCCATAATTGTTGAACACATACACATAAAATAACTAAAATTTATATATTTTTATAAATAAAAGAGTGTTCGTATAAAACACTACACTACAAACCTTCCTTCACAAACAGGTCACATTACTGATAAAACTGCCTATAATGTCAACAACTGGAACTAGCGATTCGCGCCGGCTAGGTGTCTAGACGGTCAGACAATAAAGCCACCATGGGTAAGCCACCTGCTACCGCGACCTGCCATTGTTCATATTTTCGAAAAATGTACTTTTCTTGCATGTAGGGCCCACACTGTTTAAAAAGTTGAATTTTTTTTGTGATAATATTTTGCAACAAACTATTGTTAGTAGAATTATACTGCAGTCATAAGGTAAATCCCCGTATTTGAATTATAATCAAAATGGCAGAAATATTCATTTGAAATGAAATTTTGTTTCTTGATCAAATTAGGGTCAAAATTTTCTTTGCAATGTCTTGGTAAATCAACAAAATATTAAAAGAAACGATTTTTAATGAAAATATAATTCTTTCAAATCCAGTACGGGTTAAATCGCTCAGAAAAGAATTGATATTAACTAGCTCAAATGCCCGTATCTGACAAATGCTGGAAAATAGCGTAGGAAATTAAGGAAGTGGCTAGGTCAATTGCCCGTATTTGACAAGACGTAGGAAATAAATTGTGAGTGAAATAAAAACATCTTATATTTTATAAATGTTACAAAAACTGATTTTGCAAATAACATTTATTATGTACAAAATGGCAAAATAAAAACATTTTTCGTATCACCCCATAAGACTAACTTTTTTCCTGGGCACGTAAGTAATGAACTAATGAGATTGGGAAACATACAAAATAAGTTAAATTCTAATCCAAACGTTTTTTTGGTAAGGATAACCAAAATTGTTTTCTGTTTTCAGGAATTATGTCGTCGAATTATTTTAATATGCTTTTTTAGTAAAAATCCAATACTTTCCATTCATCGTCATCTGCTAATTTGTAATGAAGAATAAATTCGTTTTTTTTTACTAATATTATTTTGGAAATATAAACTTTTGGTGTTTGCTTTTTAATTTTATTGAAAGAAGATAAGTTCTTCCAAATTTGGAAATCATTAAGTGTTATTTTTTTAACGCACACTTTTCCGTTGTTGCTCGTTTGCACGGCACTTACATAATCTTCAAAATCATAAATTTTCTTTTGTCTTTTAAAAGACTCTTCCACTTGATGGTGGAAGGAGTCTGCGGACATAAAAGTATGCCCCGGTTCGAAGTAATTGATTGTAATCGTTTTTGTTGATATACCGTGAAAATTAACAATATATATTAAAAACGACAACAATGCCCAATTCTTATTTTGGCTGGAACAATTGTCGAGCCATAAAATAAAATTTTCTATATCCCTATTTTGAAGGAAGAATGCATTGAGGGCACTTATGATATCTTCTTGATTACACCCGCTGATCCCTTCGTGCCATAGAACAACAAATGGAAAACGTCCAGTTCTTAATTTTCCTACCGGAACAAAACTTTCGTTATATGTTAGTCTTTGGGTAAAAATTGCCCGTTTAAACATTTCTAAACGTGGCAGCATGAGGATCTTTTGAAGATCAAATAAACACACAAAGTGTTTTTGTCATAACTGTTTTCCTTGTCCAAAGTATACCGTGTACGTGAATTGTTTGCCTTCTTAATGTAGTCGCCCCAATTTTAACAAATTTCACAATATTCATTTAAACTCTTAAGTTTATGTTCAGGGTTATGAAGACTCGCATAACTCGCACTCGTCATTGCCTAATTTAGCAAAGGATATATTTTTGGATTTTACTACTTTCCTATATTTGTCGTACGAGCAAATGAAGTTAGGAAACTTCTGACAAAAATCTTGAAACATTAACGTAACTGAAATGTCGCTGAGCAAATACAAGCGATCAGCGTTTGTAATGAGATAAGGAAGGATTGAACGACATTATGTGATGCTCTATTTGTGTATCTGACAACTTGTTTGGAGGGGGCTGTCTGGCCCGTTTGTCTGGAGAATTATTTATTTGACCTCTGTTTTCTGTCTTTGGCCATACAGACTGCACGATCCAATCATTGGCTTTCTTGTAACCTAGAGTGGTTAAATAAAAAAAACTTGTAGACACGCTTTTTCACGCCTTCTGTGTTTTTAAAATAGTAGGAAAATGTTTTATTCTTCCTCAATCCTTCTGTTTTTAGTTTTGGTATCGTGTTTTCGGTTGAACTCATTACATATGCTCTTTTTTCCTTCCCGTTTAACGACCATAATTCATTATTAATTATTTCTCTCTCATCTTCTGTAATAAACTGAGTGCATTTACATTTACAAGTTTGACAGCCCTTTTTCACCGAATGCATATTTCTAATCATCTTCTGTTTAACTTCTAGTCTACGACTTCGCGTTAACGTGTATTATTTTCTTTTTCTTTCTGATCCTTTCTTTGTTAAGAGTCGCAATAGTTTCATTTTCATCTAAAAAGTAATTTATATTACTATAGCGTTTAAAAAAGAACAATATAATTTTATTTTAGTAGCATCATCATTGTCCTCACCAATTCCAATTTCGTGGGATGACATGTGTGAAGTGAAAGATGAGTCATTATACTTTGAACTGCAACACAAATAATATCCATATTAATTAACATTTCAAAAAGAACAATATAAATTTCATTTTTACCTGCGGCGGTATTCTCTGTAATAAAAAGGACAATATAAATAAAATTTTTTACCTGCAGTGTTATAATTATCAATGATCTCTTGGGATAAAATATTTGAGGTGGGAGATTCATCAGTGGCCACAAATTGTTGGCAATTTCCTGTCTCCTCAACTTCAATACTATTATTTATTCTTGAAATTGCAGTTTCTGACTGGACTTCTACTACGTTCGTGTCTATTAAAAAAACGGTGTTGTTTAAGACCACACGACTGAAGTAAATATTTAATATTTAATATAATGCTTACCATTTAATACATTAAGAAAATGTATATTATTATCATGAAGCACACCATCCACAATAACACTACTGTCTGAAACTTTTTGAAACTGCCCACTGTCACAGCAATTCGTTATATTTCTGTCATGGTCTAATAATGTGTTAATTGTGCACAAAACTGAATATTATCATCTGAAAATATTGGAATGGAATTTGCTTGTGCTAAGTTAACCAATTTTTTTCCACGAAACCCACTCATTGTCTGAAGGCTTCACAAAATGTACGTATTTGATTGCAGATACGGGGTCGAGTCCTTTGCAAAAGTAAAATTCGTGTAATTACCTTAGCATCGTATACTATTTTGGCAGAATAGGGGAAATTAAATATTAGATTTATTATATTGTCTGGCCAAATACGTGGATTATGAGTAGTAAAAATGGAAATGTTGGGTATTGATATGAACTAGAACAAATTTAGTGTATCTTTCATTTTTTTGTCAAATACAGGTGTTTACCTTATGACGGCAGCATAGCAATACAGGTCAAATACTAGTATGTAGACTTATTTCAAATTTACGGGTACGAAACCTTAAAAAAGGGAATATTTAATTACCTTTTTCTAATACAACATTATAATAATAAGCTGAAAATTTATATGGGCGATGTTTATAACATATACTTATTGGAAAAATATAATGCGGACAACTAATAATTTAACATTAAAAAACATGCAAGTTAAATATTGTTCGAAAAAACGAACAATGGCAGGTAAAAGGTTAATAGTTTTACCGGTTGCTTTTAGGGACTTAGTAGAAACTATATCATTATGTTTGTTTAACCCATTAAGTACCGGTACCAAAAATAATAATGAAATTTAGAAAATTGTTACCAATTATCAATTGTAATCCTATTTTCATTAGATAAAAATAATCAGATTTTTTTTGTCGCTTTTGGTTTACAAGAAATGAAGTGTCCTATGTATATGACACAGGTGGTACAATGTGAAATAGTATGGGTTTAACGACTCATGAAACAAAAAATTATTTTTATTTATGGTAGGGTTCAAAACATTCTACATACAGGGTTACATCGCATTTTGAACAAAAAGTCAAAGGTTTTTTCTAGCAATTTGGAAATTGGCATCTACGCTGTTATTCACTCTTATCCAATGGCTGTTTCCATCATACCGAACATCAGGCACTACGCCATGCACGTTGTGTTTCCGATGACTAGAATGGCCTTGTTTTAAATAAAAATTGGGAACACTTCTTCGGAAATCTAAACAAGATAAAGAACCTGACCCGTGAATTTTTCTGTACAAAATCCATGCATTTGTTATGGACATGTCGATCATTCTTGTAATTAACGACCAGTACCATTTTTTGCCTCTAATCCTAATAGCATATTTGCCAACTATCCAGTCATGATGATCAACACCTCCCATATATTGATTGTACATTTTGATAACATTAGGTTGGGCGACATGAATTTTTTGTTGTTTAGATTTACACCACCTTGAGACATTACCTAGCGGTTCAATGGTATCAAAATTTGTACCAATTGTGACACATTTGTTATCGTAAAATTTCACCATTTTTGTCAAATCGATAATCAAATGTGCCAATTTTGAAATTAAAACTGGGCATTTATCTGTTCTGTTTTCACGCATTGTTCCTGTCACAAGTAGGATAAGAAAAGTATAGATTATTGCAGTATATACGTGTTGCACGAAATCCAATTGATTTTAGATGAATCAGTATGTCACGGTTTGTAAAAAAGTTATCAAAATACACCAAATGGTCATTCGGATTTTCAACGATTACTAAAAGATCTGTAATAACTTGCGAACCTTGCAGTAAACCTGGAGTTGCATCTTTATCTTTGCCCGTATAAACAGAAAATTTGTTGCAATATCCATCTGAACTACATAGCGCCCATGATTTATATCCAAATCGAATTGGTTTTGCTTGTATAAATTGCTTCATGCGATTGTGCCCATAGTATTTTACAATCATTTCATCAATTGATAAATCAGTAGGAAATGTACGCCATTGTTGAAATGCTTGGTTTATTTTATTAGTGAACGAATTTCTGACATTGTTATTATACGTTATTTTATTTACATATCAGTCAAATCAATTTCGTCGTTATTACAACAGTGAAAAACTGATTTCAATTTCAAGTATCTATTTCGAGACATTGCATCCGCTACAAGTTGTATTCTGGTGTCTTCATCTGTACTCCAAGATAGCTTTTCAGAAGGTGAAATATGGTAACCAGAAAATATTAAAAATCCAATAAACGTTTTTAATTCCTGAACAGCCACAGTAAAATCAGTAAAATTTTTTACAGATTTAGCATGTCTTTCCGTTTCTTCTTGCAATAAATGATAAACATCGTCGGAGAAAAATTTTTCAAACAATTGCACCGGGTGAGTCATTAAGGAAGGACCCCAGAAACCGCTTATGTTACGACTTAAAAAAAAATATTCTTCAGTAAATGTGGCCAAGAGAAAATGCTTTAAATAATTTTAAAGTTTGTAAATATACCGCTAGGTGGCGTAACTGCTGTAGTAAATTAAAAAATGTCTAATAAGTAAGAGAAACTTAAGGAAAAGGTATATTGGAAATATCGTAGTTGTATTTTTGGGACAATTTTACCCATTTTTTGTATAAGTAGTTTTTTTCTAACTTCACAGGTTTTCCATTACTTTTGGTGAAAGACTCAAAAGTAATGCGCGGAGCGGAGTGTGGATCGGGCCACTTTTTGGTTGTATCGAGAGTGTGTTTAGGGCAAAAGTGGGTCTGGAGAAGGAAAGCAAACGTAGTGCGAAAGTCTAGAATTAGGGTTGACAAACTAGTGGATAATGGTGCGAGAATGAAATACGCAGATGCTGTGAGTAAAGAGTTGAATGTGAATGAAACAGTGTGGAACGAACAAATAAAAGACACTGACGTTGAAAGTGCATGGATAAGCTTGAAAACCTCTGTTGTCAATTGTGCCGTGCGAATATGTGGAAGAGTGACTGTAGGTAGACAGAAAAAATGTGCTTGGTGGAATGAGTCGATAAAAAAGGCAGTATGTAAGAAGAAAGATGCGTACATGGCAATGATTGCTGCAAAAAATGAGACTGAGAAGAAGCGATTGTATGAGGTGTACAGATTAAGAAACAAAGAAGCGAAGGAGGCAGTGAGAATAAGTAAAGAGGAAGTGATGGCTGTGGAAGGAGAGAAAATGCAGAATGATTTTGAGGGAAACAAAAAACTCTTCTGGAAATGGGTCAAAAATACAAAACGTGGGCCAAAACAGAACGCTGCAGGAGTGGTGAATACTAGAAACGAAATAGTATGGGACGATTGTGAAGTGAGGAAATGCTGGCAAGAATATTTCGGAAAGCTGTACAGTAGTGAGGAATGTAAGACTGAAGTGTTAAATAAGCAGAATATAGAAGAAATGATGATTGAAACTGAGAAGGGTATTGGAATAAATGGGGTAGAGAAAACGGTAGGAAGGTGGAAAAACGGCAAGGGAGCAGGTGTAGATGAAATCACTGGTGAAATGCTCAAGTATGGTGGTGCAAAGCTTAACGAAGATTGTGTGAATTATTCAATGTATGCATTATGTGTGGAAATGTGCCGAGTGATTGGAAGAGCGCGATCATTGTACCATTGTATAAGGGTAAGGGGAACAAGAGTGATTGTAAGAACTACAGAGGAATAAACTTGCTCAGCGTGCCTGGTAAAGTATTTGGAAGAATACTGATTGATGGAGTACGAGAAACTACACAAACTAAGATGTGGGATGTGCAAGGTGGCTTCATGCCAGGGAGAGGATGTGTCGATCAGATAGTTGCTCTCCAGCAGGTGATCGAAAAGTGTTTAAAGGTAAAAAGGAAGTTGTACTGTGCATTTGTAGATCTGGAGAAAGGATATGACAGAGTGAATAGGGAGAAGCTGTGGGAAATACTAAATGAATATGGCGTAAATAAAGGTCTAATAAATGGAATAAGGGCAGTATACAACGGTAGTCGGGCATGTGTTAGGGTGAGAGGAGGTGTGAGTGAATACTTTAATATTGAGCAAGGAGTGCGACAAGACTGTGTGATGTCACTGTGGTTGTTCATTGTATACATGGTCTTAGGCAAGCATGCACCGATGCAAATGGTGTAATGGTTGGTGACGTAAATGTACGACTTCTGGTGTCTGCAGATGACACAGTCTTATTAAGTGACAGTGCGGATGAGCTGCAAACCGCTCTGAGGAAGTTTGATACAGTCTGTGAGAGCATGGACCTAAAGGTAAACGTGAAGAAAACTAAGATTGTGGTGTTTAGTCGGGAAGGTGGAAAGGAGAGTAGAGTATTTACTCTGCAAGATGAAATTGTGGAGCAAGTGGATGAGCTGGTATATCTCGGTAGAATGTTTACTGCAGATGGTACAATTGAGAGCGAGATTGGACGAATGGTCAATGCTGGAAGGAAAGTGATTGGAAGTATGTGGACGATAATGAGAAATGAAAGCATGAGCCTAGCTGCGAAACGAGCAATCTATAATGGCGTATTCGTCCCGTCAGTACTGTATGGAAGTGAGACATGGGTATGTCAAAAAAGCACGAAAGAAAAATAAATGCGTGGGTATGAGATTCCTGAGAAGGGCATGTGGTAAAGCGAGAAGGGACAAGATAAAAAATGAATGCATAATGAGGGAGTGTGGTGAGGAAAAGACGATGATGGATACATATAAAAGTTGTACATTACGTTGGTTTGGTCACATTGAGAGAATGAACAACGCAAGATTAACGAAACAAATATATGTGGGTGAGGTTAGGGGAAAGGCCGGGCCTGGTAGGTCGCGTAAAACTTTGCTGAATGTAGTAGAATCTATGATAAAGGAAAGAAAGATAATTATCTTTGGAACCAGTCATCGAATCTTAAAAACTAATATTTCGTTGGAAAGGTCTTTTCTTGCGCTATTCGTTGATGTATTAAAAGTTAAGTTTGATTAACGAACAAAAAGCTAGAGGACGCTTTCCAAATATTGCTGAAATTTTAGCGATTTTCTTCAAAATATTAAATAGAATGGTATGTTTTTTATATTTAAGTCATAAAAGCATAAAATTTCGATATCTATGTTGGTTTCAATTTTATACCTACTTTAAGTTCAGATCCGTGGTAATGATTTTGTAGTGCCACGATCAACCAATAACACTACCAGACCAACAATGCATAATGACGATTTATCCATAGTAACATTAATTTTATCAATGTCAGTGTCAAGGAAATATTATCCTGAAATTTCCTCACAAAATTACCTCCGGTTTTGCGGTGTATGCGGATGTATTGTGATACGAGTTTCTTTGACTTATTGCCACATTCTTTTTGCCAACAATGCCCTCTAACCAGGAAGCATATGATATGCTTGCAGTATATTTCGAGTGCATGCCCAATTCTACTGTTGCTGCACGATTGTATTCGGCTCGTTTTCCAGAAAGACGGCATTACGAAAAAAGAGACTTTTTACTCGATTATCACGATTGAGAGCTGCAGGAACAATTCATCCCCCAGTTACTCACAGAGCACGCAGATCCCAAACGGAAGAAAATGTTATAAACGTTCTAGCATATATCGAAATTAATCCACATAGTAGCACTAGAGCAAATAGCTCACGACTTGGGACTAACATAAACTACTGTTCAGCGTATTGTGAAAGAACTAAGTAAGTTTTAAATAAAAGTTAGCTATTAAAAGTAGTAAAGTTATAGCTATTAAAAAACCATAACTTCAATTTTAATCTAGATTACATCCATACCATGTAGTCCTTCATCAATTACTGACTGCAGCTGATTATGAGCAACGTTTAGACTGCTGCTATTGGCTGTCGAATATGCTCATAGATAATCAACATCTCTTATCGCAAATATTGTGGACTGACGAGGCTACACTCCGCAGTGATGGTGGAGTAAATCGTCATAACATGCATTATTGGTCCAGAACCAATCCTCGTTCGATGCAAGAAATTCAACATCAGGGCTGGTGGAGCGTCAATGTTTGGTGCGGCATTTTAGGAGGTCGAATTATTGGTCCTCACATTTCTGACGCACCACTTAATTGTGCAACGTACCTTAATTTCTTGCGGAACGATTTGCCGTTACTTTTAGAAGATGTGCCGTTGCTTACTAGGCAGCGGATGTTTTTCCAACATGACGGCTGCCCGGCACAATTTTCAGTACGCGTGCGTCAATTTTTGAATAACACTTTTCCTGATACATGGATAGGAAGAGGGAGCTTTTTTCCGTGGCCAGCTAGGTACCTACATTTCCTTATTCAACAGCTTAACAGCTTAATAACCATTACCATTGTTACCTTCTAGGTCCCCCGATCTAACTTGTTTAGATTTTTATTTTTGGGGAAGAATAAGGGACCTTGTTTTTACAACCAGGCCAACTACGCCTGAAAATATGGTCTTTAGGATAAGAAATTCCATTCGCACCCTCTCCACAGCGGAGATAGAAACCGCTGTTTGTCAACGCAACAGCGGTTGCATCTGTGTATTGATAATGATGGCAGACAATTTGAGCATTTAGGTCGCCACTGAGTAATGGCGTACTACTCATCTCTAGTTAATTTTCGATGGTCCACCCGTTGTAATTATTAACCAACGGTAATAAACTAACCACAGAAACTCGATGATAATAACTGTCAGTATTATCGAATTTCTGGGGTTAACTCTGGGGGCAGGGTTAACCCGTGTTTATAAAAGCTGGCCTAAGTAATAAACTATTATGTCAAAAAACTTTGCGTTTTATTGTTTTTGGATCTAAATTTAAAGTAGGTATAAAATTGAAACCAGCAGAGATATCGACTTGAAATTTTCAGGGTATATGCGAAATTTTATACTCTTTCTGACTAAAATATAAAAAACATACCATTCTATTTAATATTTTCAAGAAAATCGCTAAAATTTCAGCAATATTTGGAAAGCGTCCTCTAGCGGTTTGTTCGTTAATCAAACTTAACTTTTTAATACATCAACGAATAGCGCAAGAAAAGACCTTTCCAACGAAATATTACTTTTTAAGATTCGATGACCGGTTCCGAAGATAATTACGTGTTTGTCTGGCAACTTTTGCAGCTCCCCCTACGGAAAATCTGTGAAGTTAGAGAAAAACTTCTTATACAAAAAATGGGTAAAATTGTCCCAAAAATACAACTACGATATTTCCAATATACCTTTTCCTTAAGTTTCTGTTACTTATTAGCCATTTTTTAATTTACTACAGTAGTTAAGCCACCTAGCGGTCTATTTACAAACTTTAAAATTATTTCCAGCATTTTCTCTTGGCCACATTTACTGAAACAATTTTTTTTTTGGAAGTCGTAACATAAGCGGTTTCTGGGATATAGCCGGCGTCCTTCCTTAATGACTCGCCTGGTACATGGGATAAATCATGTATTTCAGCACTAATAATTTTAATTTCCTCATTTTCAGACTGACTCTCTTATTGTATTTGTATAGGATGGCTGAGATTTATGCCAACGCGAAGTAATATTAGTTAATTTCTGTTTACCCGTACTCGTAGAAGAGCTTTTATCGGGTTTCTTATGAGTACATTGCGTATCAGGATTATCATCACCATTAGACACATTAGCTCCTTGTAATTGGATCTCTATATTTCCAGGAATATCATTAATTTCATGATCACCTGTTATGTCTTCGTCGCCTTCATCACAATCACTTAAAACGTCCGGATTCGGTGGCAAAAAAACTATATCTACACTATCCGCATTTTTCAAATGTTTATAAAATTCCTCATCTAATAACGCTTCAATATCTTTAACACTTAAAACCCGCTTACTTGCCATATTTTACACCACAATAAATGCACTAAATGAATAAGGGAGCATCGCCTCTAATTTATATACCAACAATCTTTGCAAGAATCATCTAGTCTGGACGTGTAAATTCAAGGTATAAACGTATACGAATTGGACCAGTGTCCTATAGATATGACATCATATTTTGTACTTGTTTATTCCTGTTTATGATAAGATCAATGTTTCAAAAAATTATGCAGTTTTAGCAAACAAGCTTTCTATTTATGAATTCTGAACAGAAAAGTTACATAATTTATTGAATTTTAAAAAAACTAAGGAAAACTAAACGCGTGACAAGCGAAGAAAAAACAACCTTTCTTGTAAATTATTTTTCTGTTTATAATTACTAATTTCTCATAAACGTAAAGGTGCTCCTAAAAGACGACAAAGTAATATAGAATTTAAAAAAAAATACATTTTTGAATTACAACCAAGAAATAAAAATTGCTATTTTTGCTGTCCTATATATATAGTGTGTGTATATATATATATATATATATATATATATATATATATATATATATATATATATATATATATATATATATATATATATATATATATATATATATATATATATCACATGACATCGGTACATAATGGGTTAAGTTACAATTTATTAATTGCCACGTTGGTTTGGCTTTATTGGATGAACACATGATAATTCTTTCGAAATGTAGTTTTTTTTGCGGTAATAATAGTTCTTCTTTTAATTTTCTTGTATTGTTTGTGATGTGCAATTAATTTGGATTGAGGGTTTTTCCATATTTTAAAGTAGTTCTCTTTTTGTTCTGCTAGATAAATGAATCCCTTTGGTTACCCAGATTTTTTTACTACTTTTAACGTACTTTTTGTTGAGTGGAAAGCAATTTACAAACATTGGTTGAATGATTTAAAAAAATTTGTAACAAATGAGCCGACGTGTTGTTTAGTATACTGGGTGTCGCAAGCACGTGGTTCGCCCCTATAACTTTTTTATTTGTTTGTATACATAAAGGAAATTTGGTAGGTAGATATGCCGGATAAATTCGGATCTTTTGACGTATTCAATTGTTGTCTTCCGGAAATGTCCTAAACTTATTATTTTAAATGAGACCAACGGTATATTTTTGCTTATTTTGATAGAAAACATTCTAAAAATAATAATACCCCCACTTGTTATTTTTTGACACCTAACCTAAAAAGCATTTAACTTTTTAAAGTTAAAATGGTTAATTTGACATCAACATCAACAATATCGTTTTTTTTTCAGTATCTTTTTAGGTTCGCTTAAAGTTTGCAAATTCGTATTTACCACCGTAACTCATTTTTTTCAATAGTAATGAGGGTGGCTCATTAGTTTGCTAAAAAAGAATATTTTTTACGAACAATTTGATACCACACAATCCGTGTTTAATCAGTATTAAATATGACAAAACCGCACAGTTATATGCCACGAACGACTACGATATTTAATCTGTCAATATTTTAATATATTATTTTTTATTTATTATTCGCAAACCTCATCTAATCAAACAAAGTGGCCGTCTAGTGGTAGGTACGTTGTGCTATCTGAATTAGATAGGCTGGATGAGGTAAGTGTTGCATCATGTGGGGCAGGTAAAAAAATGAAACTACTCAAATTAAAATCAACGAGCTTTGCGCAATGGTGGTTCAGTCCGTTAATATACTATTGTGGGAAAGAACCACCAATAAAACCCACTTTATTCATGAATAAGTAATTGCACAAGTACATTAATAAATCAAATAACAAAAAAAAACAATGAAATGGTTAAATAGATAACAAAACACCATTAAATCAGGTTAAAGTGCGTAAAAAATTATAACCTTAAGAGAAAAATAAATAAAAAACAGTTTAGTTACACATAAACACCATAAAAAAAAGAAACTCCATGTAGTCACACCCACAACTGTGTCAATAAATAATGAAAATATAAATCATAATACCAAACATGTGGCCCTTTAAAATCAATCATGCCAGTCTAAGTAATAAGCACTTAAAGCAATACGGTACATATAAAATACAATAACAGTAAAATTGCACAGGTGATAATAAGGTAAAGACCAGGACAACAGAAAATAGACAACGAATTTACACGTACACAATTGTTTAGCGACTTCTAAAGCACAAAATACATGTGACAAATTACAATATATTGCATATAAAGAGAAATTAGTTCGCAGGCAAACAATTCTACTTAACAACTCACAAAAAAACTCATTAAATCAAAGCCTTACAATGGTAAGTTATAAATAGATCACAACATCGTGACCGATATATAAATTTGAGTGCGTTAGAAAAATACAGCGCCCCTTTCTCATGTTACACATTCATTTATACAACAAATAAAAACAATAAAAATAAAAATTCGAGGTTATCTGGCTCGGGAGTGTGTACTCACTTGGCAGTTGCCTTTTACAATTAATAACTAAAGCGGTATCATGTACCCGTTCGCCAGCGCACCTCTACGCAAATATAAATATAAACAACAAGCAACAATGCTAATTCACACAAATATCAGAGGGAGGGAGCCCTGTACTGTCTTTTATTTTACCAGATTTCCGCTTACTGAGCCCGGGTGCGAATGATACCTTTGCAAGGCGATGTTTGATTTTTAATACGTTACATAGGTTGGTAACATGATTGGCTGCGAGCTTTCATTTATATAAAAATACTTACTTGAATATATTCCCTTAATTGATCACAGACACAAATCGTTAACATACGCGGTTTAACTTCAAAAAGGGTGACTTATTTATAAATTAATATTTGAAAAACACATGACAACTAACACTCGAAAGAAAAGACAAATTAGTGTTGGCTTGATTCAAAACAAAATGTACACGCAAGAATTATTTTAAAGACAAACTGTTTACAATGAAGGTATTTAATTAACCAAAAATCGATCTGGCCCGATTGACACTCTAACAGTAACTGCCTTCCCCTCCGATTTAAAAACTAAAAACCTATCTTTACTCCCGCAATCAACCCCGTCTTTCAAAAGTAATAAAAAGAACAAGAAACATTAATTTTCGTTGGAACAATTTCATATTAATTATTGCACATCATAATTTTAAAAATATGCATTCGTCCGTAACAAACCCTACATTTACGTCTCGGGTTTCAACGTACCAAACAACCCATTGGATTTGCGCTATATTCAGCCGTAGTTAATCATTATATCAATGAAATTTTTACATCAAGAGCACGCATAAGAAATTCCAATGATTCGTTACGCTCCTTTAGTAAAGCAGTTGTTTAAGCGTGCACTTGCTATTCAAACCCCAAAATGTGTTTTTCAATTCTTAGCCAATATCAGTTACGTACATTCTCACATTTCTTATACAACAATATATAAATAACATATTTCGAAACCATTAGCAAATTACGACGTTTTATCAAGATATTAAACGTTCACTAATTATCTTTTCTATCGCGGTAACAATGGCGATTTGACAAACGTTAATTACAATAATAACATTTTTGCGGTCCGCTACCTACAATATTAACATAAAATAGTTTTTTTTTATTTTATATTTTACTACAATTAAAAGGATTTATTATTGATTATGCGTTAATTAAATTTGTATTTACTTTTTTAAGGAAAAAATGGTGTTTAAAACAGGACAGCGTAGTAGATTCCTAACTTAGGTTTTCAAAATGACCACCGATTTGACGTTGACAAAGCTGCACCATTTCAATTGTTGTTCGAACGACTTTTCCTAATTGAGTACGAGTAATCCCATTTATTGCTGCTCTGACTTTGTGTTCCACTTCACCCCGTGTAGCTGATGATGTACTGTATACTTCACTTTTTATTGGTCCCGATTAAAAAAAATCTAACGGGATAAGGTCAGGCGATCTAAAACATTTAAATAAATTAATAAATAAATGAGAGAAAAATGAAAAGTTTAACTTTACCTAGGTGGCTATCCAACTGGTCCCGCGTTTCCAATTCAATTTTCCCCATAGAGATTATTTAAATAATCCGAAACAGCCCTTGAGTTATGCGGTGGGGCGCCATCTTGTTGAAAAAATAGGCCCACTCTATTTACTATTGAAGGTCCATAAAAAAATGTTGGTTTAAAATGTTTTCCCCAACAACCCCCACCCAACAATTAAATCCAAAGCGTTCTTGAAAATTACGTTTCCCCATTAGATTTTGATTTTCTTGAGATCGATATCTCTTATTATTTCTGTTGAAGACTCCCATCAACGTATTTGCCTAGAAACCAATTACAATATTGAAGTCTTCTTTCTTCATCATTTTCGTACAGATTTTGGTGCAATTGATACTTGCAGGATCGATATGTGTATTTATGTAACATTCTAAGGGTCCAATCCTTGTAATCCAAAACGTATTTTTCTTCATTTATCATAAATCTATTATTTGCCACGTTTTCCTCTTCGCGCTCACCACGCATTTTGCCACAAGTTTAGGAAAATATTGTCTCGTTGGATGACGTCTTTGTGGAAACCTCCCGGCATACACGCGAGCAGGGTTTGTGGAATTTTGCTTACATTCTCCAATAATTAGAAGCATATCTATTTCTTCATATCTTGTATAATTATTCATGACTAATTTAATATTAAGTAAAATACAAAAAAAAGCGCGATACACTTCGAATACAGCAACATATACAAAATTTGATTTATGACCAATAAAAATAACAAAATAAATAATATAATTTATTTGGAAAACTGACAGTTTCACCACGTGTATTAAACGTGTATTAAAAACGTTCTTTTTAGCTATTTTCGCGAGATACCCTTAGTGTTTTTTTAATTCATAGGCTTTAAAAAAAAGGGCGGCTGTCTGAAAAAAAGCTAAGATGGCTTGGAAGAAAAATGCAGGGTCTCATAGTTATCGCTAGCATCGCTGCTGGTTACGTCGCAGTGCACGGTGCCGGCTATTGTTAAAGCTGTGGTTATAAGGGTTTTAACCATTAGGATGTAATAATAAATAAGCTATTTGCGCTTTGTCATATTTACCACTGATTAAACACGGTATTAAAATGTTCGTTAGAAGTATTCTTTTGCTAATGCTAATGAGTTAGGGCGGTAAATACGAATTTCCAAACTTTAAGCGAACCTAAAAGACACTGAAAAATAAAAACCGATATTATTGATGTTGATGAAAAATTAACCATTATAACTCTAGATTGAAATTTAAAAATTTAAATATTTTTTAGATTAGGTGTCAAAAAATGACAAGTGGGGTATTATTATTTTCAGCATGTTGTTTTCTATCAAAATAAGCAAAAATATACGGGTTGGCTCATTTAAAATAAGTCAAGGATATTTCTGAGCAAACCGGAAATGACAGAAAACTATTACATATGTCAAGAATTCCAGATTTATCTGACATATTTACCCACCAAATTTCATTTATTTATATAAATAAATAAAAAAGTTATAGGAGCCAACCACCTGCTTGCGGCATCCAGTATAGAGATCCCCAATTTACTACCCAAATTACAGTTTTGAGACTGCTCTTAAATGAAGGAAGATTCCTTTGATTAATACAATGTCGCTATTTAAATTAGTTTTTGTTTGTAATATTAATTTTGATAACATTTGGGCGTAATGATCGGAGAAATCAACAGGAATATTAAAAGTGTGATATAGTGTACTATGGATATTTGTAGCAATGTTATTGTTACAGGTACTTAAAGTACTTGATACCCTGGTTGGCGACGTAATTGTAAGTCCATACGAGCTAAAAACATACTTTAATAGTGGAGAATCTCATTTATTCCAGTGATTACTTCAAATTGAATGTTCTTCTTTACAAATATTACAGTTCCGCCATGATTATTCTGTGTTCTAGAGAAATGCGCCGCAATCACATACATGAACAGTCTTTTCAGTCAAATCGTTTATTAGAAATGGAAATGTAAAGCAGTGCTCTCTCTCTCAGTCATCTATTCAAACATTTAAAGCATAAGAAATAAAACGGATAATATTTTGTTGTTATTTCACGATTTTTGTAACTTTGACGTATTATGCATTGATGAACGTTAGCTGAGGGAAGAAGAGCTATTGCAGTTAACTATAGACAATGATAACTATGTAATTGCCACACATTTTTCACATATATATACAGGCCTGATCGTGATAAACAAATTTTCCTCGATAATATGGAAAAGGCTTTAGACGTAGTAAGTAATCACAAAAACTTAATCTTATGTGGAGATTTTAATGTTAACTTTGCTCAAAATTCTCCACTGCTGAAACAATTATGTAATATATTTAGCACCTGCGGGCTGCGGCTTACGCACAACAATCACAGCCCCTACCAGGGTATCAAATACTTCAAGCTCTTGTATTGACAACATTGTTACGAATCTACAACATACGCTGTACCACACTTTTAATGTGTCAATAGATTTTTCTGATCATCACGTCCAAATGTTATTTATTAAATTGAACATTAAAAATAAAAGATTGTTTGCACGGAGATACATAATTAATCAAAACAACTTAATTTCATTTAAGAATCATCTTAAAAAGGTAAAGTGGGATTTATTGCATTCTGAAAATCATGTTGACTTGTTTGTAACTCATTTTTTCAATATACTTCGACTAATATTCGCAAAATGCTTTCCCCTTAGGCAGCAGTACTTTACAAACAGTAAAAAAAAACTGGGTTACTATTCGTAAATCTAGTAAAACTAAAAGAGAACTTTACCTAAAAATCCGGCAAAACCCTCAGCCAAACATAATTGCACACTACAAACTGTACACTAATGTTTTTAAAAAGGTTATTATAAACGCAAAAACAATACATTCGAAAGGCGTTATTATGAATTCAACTAATACAGCTAAAGCAACTTGGCAATTGATTAATAATAACTTAAATAGGCGGATCCATAAACTTACTAACATATCGCTAAATATAGATAATAATGTAATTGACAACCCTCAAGAAGTTGCGTGTCAATTTAACGAATATTTCGCATCCTAGCACGAGAAAATATAAAAATAATTCCTAAAAACTATGATTCTATAAGGGATTTTGCATCGCCACAGAATTCGTTCTTTTTGTCACCTGTAACAAAGAACGAACTGTATAATATAGTAAGTAATCTAAATAAGACAAACGCATGTGGCTGCGATAATCTACCTATTAAAATTTACAAAGAAGTGTTTGATCTTATACAGGAATCACTAATTTCATTAATAAACTTAATTTTCACTACTGGGGTCTTTCTAAAGCACGGTAAAGTTGCGAAAATAAAGCCTTTACATAAATCCAAATCAAAAAAGGGGATCCAGAACTATAGACCTATATCAATTTTAAACTCTTTTTAAAAAATATTTGAATCGGTTTTAAAAAACAGGTTGATGTCTTTCTTCGAATTCCATAATCTTTTCGATAAGTCACAACACGGCTTTAGATCAAATAAGTCAACAGCAACAGCTTTGCAAACTTTGTTTAGTTATATCCACGATGCACATAATAAGGGTAAGGTGGTGGCATCCATAAACTGCGATCTATCCTAGGCCTTTGACATGGTTGACCACGATTTGTTGATGTCTAAACTCTACCACTATGGAATTAGAGGGGTTGCCTTAAAATTGTTAAAATCATTTAGTGAACGGTATCAATTGCAAGTGAAAAAATTCTCAGTTCGGGAGAAATAATAGAGGCTACGTCAGAGTTAAGTTTAGTAGAATATGGGGTGCCCCAAGGCTCTATCCTTGGTCCCATACTTTTTATAAGATTTACTAATGACCTACCAAATAATTTTACATCTCCGTGCAACGTCTTAATTTATGCAGACGGCACTAACGTAACTGTTACTTTTAGAAATGATGAACTAGAAAATTATCTAAATAACATAATGAAAACGCTTGTAAACTGGTTTAATGCAAATTAACTTTTAATGAACGTAGACAAAACAAGAATGTTAATATATAGTAATAACTCAACAGTTAGTATTAGAGGCCTAAAGTTTGAATCCAAAAACATCGAAACGTGTGAATCCTGTAGTTGCTTGGGGGTGATCGAAATCTTAATTGGCGGCATCACATAGAAAACTTAAAATTAATGCTGAACAAATCTATCTTTGCTCTGTCACGATGTAAAAATTTTTGTGACCAAAAAACGTTACTTCAAGTGTATTACTCACTGTTCGAAGCAAAGGTGAGGTACGGCGTTATCTTGTGGGGAAATGCAAACAACAAATTAATTAACGACATATCTAAGATACAAAAAAAGGCCATTCGTACAATGTTTTCATTACGAAAACGAGACACATGCAGGTTGTTTTTTGAAAAACACCGCATTAAAACTATCTATGCCCTATATATTATGGAATGTGTGTTTTGTTTTCAAAAATAAATCGCAATTCTCTCTAAATTCAGTTCATTATTCGTATAACACGAGATTCAAAAACAACTTTACTTTAGCCGCATCAAACAATAGAGCACATGACACCTCATATTTACAAATGGGTCTAAGATTCTACAACATTTCAGACAAGAAGTATCAAAAGTGCTCAATAAAACGGCATTGTATTCATTGAATGATCCTTTTGCCAATGTTTCAGTTTAGGTAATAGTATGTTCAAAGTTTGTTAAAAGAATTTAAATACCATTATGTGATATGTATGTTTTATGTACCTATACATTTCTATTATTGTAATTATTGTGTATATTTTACTCCAAACGGCATACAAATAAACGAACAAACAAACAAACATGACGTTAATAATAGTAATCCGTGATAATTTTTCCTCTCTCAGCTAATGTTCATCTAGACATAGTATATCTACAAAGAAATATTCATTTAGCTATAGTATCTACTATATTCCTTAAGCTTTGAATATTTAGATGCATGACTGAAAGACTGATTTATTAGTCTATACACTTAATCGACGACTTGGCTGAAAGGAATGTGTAGATAAGCTATCTTCGTCATCCCTATCATTATTACTACTAGTATTATTATAGCTTTTGTAATGGTTATCGGTTGCAATAATTTAAGGTTCTTTAACTTGATAGTTTTTTTTTTTATTTATTCTAATATTATTTTTTTGGAAACTTTTATAAAATGTATAGTACATCTGGCAACATTTCTATTTCCAGGTGTATTATGATGCAGCCCATGTTGAGTGTACATTGTGCTTTTTTGATTAACATTATTGTGTAGTAATGCTACTGAACTCGTTGAGCATCTATTGGTAACATTGTGTAATTTTTTATTTAACTTATGAATATTATAATTTAATGATATCTATACGTTATCATACAGAAAAGGAGATTACATGTTGGCATTGGTTAATGATATTAAAAATACAAATAGGATATAAACAAGTATCATTCACGTCATTCGTAATATCACAAAATCATTTTTTGAGTATGTTTTTATTAATGAACATATATTTTCTGACTTGGCAGAACTTTGCGTTAGGCCTAAAATTGACTATAATAAAATATTTACTAATCACTACTCTATCAACATAATTGTAAGGTGTCTCTCATAATTGACGGCCAGAAGCAGAATTTTACTTTGTGGATTGCTGCTTATTTTCCCCCCTACGGGTCCGTCTACCTAACTGGTTCCGGAGACACTACAGCCTATAAAGCTTATTGTGTTCTCCCTAGTGGTTTGTTACATCCAGTCCGTGATCTTAATACCTTGTAGCAAAGCGCACAGGTCACTCGCGGAATGTGTGTTTAAGTCTTCCGGTCCTTTTTGTGGATACCCGAAAATCCGCTGTATTTTAGCAGCCATCGAGCCACAATCCCACAAAATGTGTGTGGATGTTTCAAATTTCTTAATCTTCCTTAAATGGTCCTTAACAGATACATGTCTTGTAAGAAGTTCGGTAAGGATCCTAAGCAGTGTCGTGCTTAGCATAAGCAGTTCCGTGGTTCTTTTTATGCAAGGTCCATTTAAAAATGCCTTGCTATGTATCTTAGTTATCCTGTGTGTTGATCTCAGATGCATTCGCTGATGTAGTTACGGATTGCATTTCTTGGTACTCCCAGTGCAGGTTCGTGGCCACAATAGGGTCCGGCTGATCAGTTTTGCCAGTTTATCTGCCTTTTTGTTTCATTCAATCCCACAATGGCCACGGACCCCGAGCATAAATACCGTGTTCCGCTCTGCCAGGCCGTTGAGTTCTTTGTAACATTCCCAGACCAGTTTAAATGAGGCCTTAAAGCTTGATAGTGCTTTTAGGGCCGCCTAGCTGTCAGCTAAAATATAGATACGCCTTACACGTATATTTCCGTTTGGAAAACGAGGTCGTACCTGCCAAGCGGGATGGTAAGATCTTGCCTTGGTTTTACCGTGTATGCCTGCTCCAGCACTCGTCTCGGTTTTTGAACCGTCTGTGTTCCAGATTAGACTACTAGGAGGGAATTTGTCTCCCTGTTAATTTCACTGAGTGTAGGAACGAGATGTTTTGACGTCATGTAGTCCGTTCTCATCAAATATGGACCCCTCAATACTGTCAATTAACCCCGTATGCTCTGTGTGTATGTAAATTGTACTGTGAATTCTGCAATCTACATAGCCCCAATCACCAGATCAAGAGGGAGGTTCAATAGGGTCTCCATTGCACCGTTAGGCGTAGTTCTCATTGCTCCCGTAATGCCTAAAGAGGCAAGTCTTTGTATCTTGCCTAGTTTAAGTTTGGCTGTTTCCTGCTTTACCTTTGGCCACCCCACCGCATAGGTTACTGTCGGTCTGACTACCCTAGTATATAGCCAGTGCACCATGCTTGGTCTCAGGCCCCGTGATTTGTCATAGGTGCGCCTAACTATCGCAAGAGTAGTTTTCGCTTTTCTGATAACTATCAATGTGTTGGTTCCAGGTAAGATTGGAGTCTAAAATAACTCCGAGATACTTTACCTCTCTCGACATATTGATTACTTCGCCGCCAAGAAGAAGAGGGCCTGTAAGGTCCTCTAGATTCCTCCTTTGCGTAAAAGGTACAATGGAGGTTTTTTGGGACTGACTTATGTCGTTCCTCTCTATCCACCTAGTTGTTACATTCAGGGTCATTTGCATGCGCTGTCTGACGGTACTGGTAAATCTTCCTTCTACTAGGATGACTAAGTCATGCGCGTATCCTAGGGGTGAAAAACCTTTGTTTCTAAGAGGAGATAAGATTCTCCCCTGTGAGTATACTCGTGCCACCCGGATTCCCAGAGTCGCATTCAGCAGGGATTTGTACACCACCCTACATCTTAACATGCAGTCTATCCTAGACTTCTCATGGCTGTAGAAATAGTCTTGAATGATGTATTGTCGAAGGCTCCTCTGTCCAGGAAGGCCCGCAGAAGGATCTGCTTGTTTTCCAGCTTTTTTTCCACTCATAATCAGGTGACGAAGCGCTGTTTCTGTTGATAAACCTGCTCTGAAGGCAAATGGTCTCTGTAGGGTGATCTGGTTACCAACACACCGTCCCTGATATGCCTGTCGAGCAGTTTTTCTATTATCTCAAGTACAAAATAGGCCTTTACTTGAGAACAATTGGCCCGGCCTGGCTTGGATATAAAAACTAACCTGGTTAGTCTCAACATTCTCGGAAGGTATTTCATAACCAGGCTGGCTCTTAGAATCTTGCAGATTCGTGTGAGCAGGTCGGATCTCATTCGCAGCATGACTGGAACAATTTCATCTGTTCCTGGTTATTTGTAGGAATCAAATGAGTACGCCGCTCATTTTATTAAATGTAATCACTTTCCTGGCTATTACCCAGTCCGCCCTTGTATTTCCAGAGTCATCGGGCCCTTGGTTTTGCCAGGAGAGTGTACCCGAACTAGTTCGGTCATGGTGTCCCTTTCAGTCTTCGTATATCTTTTACCACATTACTTATTGAGCACTAAGTGGTTTTAGAGAGTATGTTATGGATGCACACTCTGGAGTCCTTTCTATTTCCTCACAGTCCCTTCTCCATGACGCTCTTCTCGGTGCTTTGTTGTACTCAGGGATGTTTTACACTCATCCCAGTTCTCTGATAATGTTGTCCTATTAAATAGTTTTCTTGTCTTTTCCCTCATGTCCGTGAGTTCTTGAGCCCACCAAGGGACGTTCCTGTTGGAAACCCTCACGGTTGGTGGACAGTCAATATGTCTAAATTATATGCCATAGTGAATTGTAGGATAGACTCACCTCTAGTTCTTCCCCATAGTATATGGAGGGAGTTCACAACCGATGAGTAGTTACGATACGTTGCCTCTGCAACTACGGACCAGTTCCTCCACTTCAGTTAGAGATGATAACTTCTTGTCATCAGAATGGAGGTTCGCCGATCCGAGTATTAACACCCTCGGGCCTCCCCCATCTGAAGTGAGCTTTACCGCTACTAGATCTTGTGAACAGAAATTCATTTGCGGTAATATTTTTGTTCCTTTTTTAGTTAGTTGTTTTGTTAGTATGCAGGTCCTGGGCCTGCCGGTCTCTGCTGTATGTTAGCTCACGACCGATTGCTCCAAGGCCTAATATCTTACCTTTGTTTATCCAGGGTTCCTGTATAAGAACTACATCATAGCCCTCCATCAATTTGCATAAGGCGGCCGAAGCTACCTTACTGTGATGAAGGTTCACCTGTACTACCCTTATTATCTTCTGGGATGCTCTGTATAGGTTTGAGCGTTACTGTTCTTAGCCCATAATAGGGTTTGAACCGAGCCTGTTCAAGAAACGTAGAAGATTCTCCATCCACTTTGATTGCTGCTTATACTATGATTTGGGTTATCACTAGTTGTAGATTCACATTCAGCATATGTCTCGTTAGATAATGAATTAGACGTGCATACTGGTTTAGTGTTAACATTGATTTTACTACTTTCATTAATTTGTAGTAACTCGTCAAATCTGGGTAGAAGTGTCAACTTAGTCATATTATGAGTAGCAGCACACCTCACGACCACGTTCTTGGCGCATTTTCGTTTATTTGTTCTGGATCTAGATAACTGATTACATATTTGGATGTTTGTGTAAGAGAGTTCATGGTCTATTTTTTCCAATTTATTTTAAAAGATTTAATGTATGGCAACCTTTAAATATGGTATCACTTAATAAATTACGTATGAATGAAAGATCTATTGAAATTTCAATTTTATATATGATCTCATGAACATTAAAATCATTACACTTATATAATTATTTATTTATTTACAAAATATGTATCTATTGGATAAACGAGAGTACATTGTCTTTTATTAAATCATAATTGTTATATTTTAAGATGCTCTTTGTTGCGATTAACATCAGAATGGGACTGATACTTCTAAGGTAGGATATAGAGTATATCTAATCAATTATTATACGTTTTGTTATGAACGAATAAGTTCAAAGGTAAATATGTAATTAAAAATTATTATTAATTTATTAAATACATAAATAAAAAGTTTAGCTCGAGTAGGATTTGAACTTACGACATGCACATTGCTAGAGTACCGCTCTAACAAACTGAGCTATCGAGATACAAGCCCCAATCCATGTAAATTTTGTCTTTATGTATATAGAACAGATGTAAATTCTAAATATAATGAGATTACACTCAAATTACTTATATTAATGGAATGTGAGCCTGAAATATCGCAAAATAATTATAAATTTTAGTTATGTATCTAATCAAATTTATGAACAGTAAAGATGTGTTTTCAAATTAGCTATATTTAACAGTTGTTAGAGAACGATAAGATACATTTATTTTCTGCCCATATCTTGCAATTATGTGTTAACACCTCCATTTGATTCAAAATGTGCTTCATCCGTCCACAAACTTTGCTTTACCAGTTTCTTCAAATTTGGTTGGCACTACCTACGTAATTTTTTAATGTTGTGAAATAAGACAATCAAACTTTGCAAACGTATTTGGATAAGTAAGACCTACTTTAAAAAAATTCAACCCTAAACCCCGTTCCCCGTAGTTGGGCAACTAACAATTTTTAAATGTAACTATACAGGAACATCTTGGTATGAAGAAGCAGAAAACCTGTCTGATCATTTCACACTTTCTATGTTTATCGGAATGTTTGTAAAACATTTATTTCAACACATTCCCAAAGTTTAATTTTCCTATTTCAATTTTCAACATACTATTTATAAAAAAAATAAGTAACCCACTAAGGATGTCCGGGGGTTGGCGTTTAATTTTTTTTTTTTGAAGCATAAATTTCCTTTCTCTTTCTCTCTCTTCAGAAATTAGAAGTCAATCGCTTAAATTTCTTGTAAAACTGAAGCTGCATTACTTCATTTGTTACCAATTTTGGTCTACTCGAACGATAAAGTATTAATAATAATAATAAAATGCTTTTATTTAGAACAGGCATAGTTCAACTTAAGCTGCGCTTCCACTAGTCCCATGATTGTATTTAATGAATTTCTCCAAGACCTAAAACAATACATAAATAGAATTATTAAAATAGTGCAGTGTATCTAAACTTAATAATTCAGAAATTTCAACATACTGAAGGTCGCAATTTTAAAATTCAATCAAGCGATTGCATCGACACAGATCCTTTTTATATGCTATTTAAAGGAAGTGATTTTAAAGTTAGCGTTGATAAATGAAAGATATTTCATACAGGCAGGTAGTGTATTGCGGTACGAGTTCGACAACTTGCGTAGAATACGGTCGTGACAGTTTTATTCTCTTCGGGATAAATAACATCATAACCCTTTTTACAAAATACGCCATATGCAGTTGTCTTCTGTGCTTCATGTTCAGCCACCCAAATTCTTTAAGATATAGAGAAATTTGATAACGTTTCTGTAAACCAAATATAAAGCGTGTGCTTAAATTTTGCATTCTTTGAATACGTGCAGAAGTATCTAAACTGGGATCATACACAATATCACAAAATTAAAAGGCGATAAAACTGGTGCTTTGCAGAGTAATGTTTTTAGTGTCCTGTTTAAAATGTGTTGGTTGCCATATAGTTTCCTTAAAACAAAGTAGGAATATTTAATTTTATTGTTTATGTGTAAAGTAAATGTGAATTTATTATCCAGGAGGCCTAAATTTTTAACTTCATTGTATACCGGTATATTCGCATTTTCAATTAGCCAGTTTCTGTAACAGTCAGGTGCAAATATAATTAATTGGGACTTGACAGGATGTACTATTAACGAATGCTGAGTTGCTGTTATTACTATGTTATCGATACCATTATTGGTAAGTGTTTCCAACTTCCCAATAGTGGCCCTAATATGGATCCATGTGGAACTCCACAAGTTACAGGTAATGGTAAAGATACGCTATCATTTATACTCATTTACTGGTTTCTATGAAGTAAATAAGACTCGATTCATTCTAGTGCTAAGCTATTAAATCCATGGTAATTTAGCTTTGTCAAGAGTAATTCACGTTTTTAGGTGTCAAATGCCTTAGTGTAATCAGAAAGCACTAGTGCACTATCTTTGTTAGAATCAGCTATGACATCACTAGTAACCTTGACCAAGGAACTAGTAGTATTGTGACCCGTCTAAAATCAAATTGATTATCAGACATTAAGTTATTAGTATTAAAAGTTGGTAAAGTGGCGTAAATCTGAAAATGAATATTTTTAACTTGGGATAGGCATAATTCATATTTTCTAATCATCTGGAAAAATACCTTTCAATAAACAGTTGTTGATAATGTTGGTTAAGGTGTAACGTGTTAGTTTACCATTTATATTTTCGTTCAATTTGAGAATTTCTTATGCCTGTTGGTAGGCAACATATATTACAATTAGTACGACAGTTGTTGATAATGTTGGTTAAGGTGTAACGTGTTAGTTTACCATTTATATTTTCGTTCAATTTAAGAATTTCTTATGCCTGTTGGTAGGCAACATATATTACACTTAGTACGAGTTATAAATAGTAACAACGCCGCACGAATTAGGTGACGTTTTCGCCGCATTTTCAAAGTAATCAGGTGATTTTCTTTTCGTCTTCTAAAAGAACGCCATTTCGTGTAAAGCGCATTTTAAGAAACTGCGTATTCGAGAATTTTTTTTGTAATTGTACAATATAGTGTAAGATTGCATTCAGCATTGCACTGGTTTTAATTCTCGAATATATACTTACAATTATGCTAAAGCAATAATTTAGTTTTTCGTTTTTGCGGATATAAAGGTTTCTTAAAAACTACATACTTCCTCGTCTTTCTACAGGAGGTAAGTACTCTTTACAGTTTGTTATACCCTTCAGGTTATTGCTTAAATATATAACGTTTCTACAATTAGTATTTGTCTCGTAACTAAGGCGTGATTTTCTTTAGGTTCATCTTTTTTGGTTTTGTTTTCTCCTCGTCTGGCTTATCTACGATTCTCCAGTGATTTACGCTGACATCGATTCTTCACCGTATCAGAAGACTTCTCGTACTAGGGTTGTGAATGCACGCATAACTCCTTTACCGAAACATGGAGTAATACAAACTGTTGGGTTACGAAAGCCTGTCTCGAAGATAACGCAAGGGGTTTGGTCTCGCTATTAATATCGATTCCGCTGTAAAACGCCGGGGTTAAATCAAGTAAGACGCCACAACAAATTTACTGGTGAATTTTATGTTACTATCTTTCCTGGCGGAGCCCTGGAGTAAGAAACAGTCACACACCAATCCTATATAATTACTTTAAGTGTGACTCACTTATGACTCAACGCATTATAAATTAAAGGTGTGAATTTGCTTCAAATACTTGCTGGTGCTTGATAAAAAGTTTAATATTCTACGTGATGTGTTGATTCCATTAAAAAGAAAGGTTATGCACCTAAAAGTTTAGTTATTATTTTCGAAGTAACGAAAATTTATAAATATGTCTGTTTTCGACTTATAGGGTGATCCTTGTTAAACTGTTCATATTTGTAAAGGATGGTATCTGGAATATGTCTTTTGTGCTTCTTACTTGTCATGTTTAAATTTAGTTTTGCTTTACAACAAGAGAGATAACGAGAAAGTTACTGTATAATTAGTTGCAAGTGCTACGGATTCCGCCACAAAGTTTATAATTTTGGTTAGTGACTTAGTCATTTTTGAAGGATTAGGGTAGTTATTATTTAATTCTTAGGGTTCTATGTTATGCTTTAATCAATTATGGTTTTAAGGGAAAGCTCTTCCTGGAACCACGTTTCCAGAATGTATTTATTTTATTGTTTTGTGTGTTTTATGTTTCATTTGATTACCACTGGATGTCTAACAGATCGGAAATAGTTTCAGTTGTTTCTAATAAATTAATTAAAAAAATTTTTTATCACTTTTGCGGTTTAGCACTAAAAAGGTAAATGGGGTGTACTATTGAAACGATTTAGTTTAGTAACGTTTGCGACAAGTTCTGTTAGTTAATATGGGGTTCGTACCTAAAGCAAATAAGTAGTTTTGTTTTTACTACTGTCAAATAACCCAGTCAAACGGTATTTCGAAGTGGAAAGTTCTGGTGTAATTCGTTTTAATGATTTATTTTATGTTTTTCGGTGTGCTTAATACGAATCTAATGTTGTCCAACAAAATAAGTTAGAGAAATCATCAAAAAACACCGAAAACAACGTTTTTTAGTGATTTTTAGCCTATAACGTGCAAAGTAAGTATTTTATGCACAAATGACCCCTATTATAGTAAAATGAAGAGAAGAAAATCAGCTACAATTTATGTTGGTAACAATGTACGATAAATGTTTTTCTTCAAAAGGATGATGAAATATCGTGAAAATCAATAAATTAAAAAACACCATTATTTCATACATATTAAGTAATTATATTTTATATGCTAATAAAAGAAGCGAATTATGTTAGAAATTATATGATGTTATATGTATTTAGTTACTTTATATTCTTGGATACGGTATCCATATTCAGGGCAGCCTTCCAGTACCTGAAAAAAATATTTATTGACTTAATTCTAAATAATATTTAACAATTTGTTGATGAAAGTACTCACTAAAAATTACTAAGACGAGCCCTTTTAGACAAGGGTTGCGTAATTTCTTCAGTGCAGCCTTCTTCATCTGAAACAAATAACTGACTTAATTCCAGGTATTTGACAGTTTAATTATAAAATATGAAATCAGTACCGGGACAAACATATTTTGATTATACAAGTAAATAGTGAGTATAGAAGTGAAGGTCAGAATAAAATAACTACATATGGTTACCTTCAACTACTTCAGAAGACTCCGGGTCATCCTCTGCTTCTCCAACGGGCAAGTTATTGCAGGTGTTTTCGCAGTTTAGGCACATATTGGAACAGTTACGTCCTGCTGGTCCTATTTTTTTGCATCCGCAGTTGGTCTGGCAAGTCTTTACGCATTTACACGATATACATTTTAAAACTGCTTCTGGTGCTGGTGGCTGAAGCGTTGGTACTGGCTGCAGACCTCTCTTGGTTTTTTTTCCAACACCACTGCTCAAGATCTTTTACGATTCCAAGCCATTGTTGTACTTGGAAGTATACCCTTAAAGAATGTTGCTGTGCTGCAGCCTCAGTTGGAGGTAGGGACGCCAAATGGGCTGTGGTTTTGTACGCCGCCCTAAGGTAGTACTTATACCTCAATTTGTTTAAGGACGTGCCTTCCTTGTCACTCTATTTATACAATGCAGTAATGAAAGTAATGCCCGCATTGGTAGCAGCATCAGCATGCGCCGTAGGATCTTTAAAAACTTCAATGGTATGGGTTAGAGCAGGGTTTTTTAAGAGTTTGGAGAAACCTTAACTTTCCCACCTGAAACATGGCCGAAGTTGTGTCACACCCTCCTATAGCATGCAAAAATAATATATTGGCACTGATGGACTGGTCTGGTTGGCAGTCAGGAGAAAAATGAGTTGTGAAACTGTCCCTCTACCCGATTTCAGAAAGTATACATTTGAATATACTCCCCAACAACGACCAACCATGATTACCAGCAAATGTACATCTTCACCCACAATAACCACGGAGTTATGCTGTTGTGCGAGATCCATTGCTGTGGTTGCAATAAGTGTATCTACATCCTCTTGTGCCTGCTTTGTGTAAATATCAGCTGCTGCAAAGTAACCCTTTAACATTGAAGTAAGGCGGTGTTTGTTTTTCATATTGCTTAGGAATTGTTTCGTCGAACATGACATCTACTGACACAACTGCTACAAATTGCTAAAAATGATTGACCCCTGGTCCACACGACTTTGTGCAGCAAGTATCCACCGTCTATAACATACACACATCCTTGGAAATTCGCCTATTCAGTTGGTGTAAATGCTTTGTCATGCTTAGTCATCAAAAAGAGTCAACGGATAAGGGCACAGTTCGTATTTTAAAAACTCTTCAAGTTCTTCATCAGATTGTTTAGCAATTGTGGTTCTTTGAAAAATAGTGGTAGAATTGTTGGGGATGGTTTCATCACGTATTTTGATTGCAGTTTTCATTGTAGCAAGTGGCAAAACTCTGTCTTTTCTATAGAATTTAACAGAATCAACTGCAAGAAGTCCAATCTCTTTGGCCATGTGACAGTTGATGGTGTTGTCTCCTACAACACCATTGGTAAGAGACAGAATTTCTGTCACATTGGGAAAAGGATAATGTTGGGTAAACCAGTCCATTAATGTTTTCGAATAACTTGTATCCCTTTTGATCCTTGATTCCGTCATCTCCACGTGTTGCTCTGAACTAGTGAATGTTACTGCACACATCTTCATTTCTTCACAAATATTTTGAAGAGAAGCCATTCCTTTAGTCTACCTACAGAGGATACTTTCACTAACGCCACGACCATGAGTCAGCCCTCCGGCAATTTTCATTATCCTCATTATGGACTGCTCAATGGTCATGTCGGTCCATGTTCCACACCAGAATTTGCTAGTTCTTCGTACTATAACCCCGCCACCCGTAAACATTTCGTATTCCTGAGCGCTCATTTTATCTTTTAAGCTGTGCATATCTTGTGGGTAGAGCATACAAAAAATGCCCACTAGCGTGGAAGTGCGGGAGCATTTGGTAGACAACTTGAAGATGGAGGTTCCAGTTTCCTGCTCTTTCGGCCTCAATGAATAGCTTCACAAGCGTAACCATTTCAAAGTATTGAATCCATAGCTTTGATGTGGCACCACGGTTAGCTATGGCTTGGAGCTCTGCAGAAAACTTGTTTTTTAATTCTTCTACGCACTCTTTTTCGTGTGCTAACAAAATATGTGATCTGTCTCCATCGTTTAAAAATTTTGCAAGTTTTTCTTGAAGGTCTGGGGTTAAATTCATTGTCTCAAAGATAATTTTTGCCAGAGTGACACGTATGTGCCAGTTAGGATTTTCTCTGTTGAGTGCAGTGCATATATTGAATTGAACAACTCTTGCAACCCACTACCATCCATTAATTAACCTTTAGCCTTTAAGAACGACATCATCAAGTGAAACTCACCTATTCTAATGATGACATTTTCAAAATCGAGATCTCCTTGTTGGCAAGCTACTATAAATCTTGCTTTCAGGTATAGAGGTTGGTCGAAGGTGTTAACAGTTGATTTTTTATTCATCGATTTGCTTTGTTCTATAGAAGTAAGTAAAGCTGTATATAATGTATTGCAATCAGATGGTGGAGCATTTATAAATGGCAAACAAGCAACATAGGTTGTATCAAATGGGAGATCATTTGTGATTTGCACCATAAAACAGCACCATCCTGGAATCTCGGGCACATCTTTCCACTTGCCATAAAGCCAAATTAGGTCTGCCAGAGGGTGAGACGGTATCAGGTGAAACAAATATCTGTTAGAGATCCACAATCTTGATGTTCTTTAAGCCAAGAGAACCTGCTTTCTCAAAATGTTTTAAGGAAACAGTAAATGTTTTATTTACTCCGACAAATCTTTGATTTGGGGCAACATCATTTCTAGGTGTTATCAAATGTATTCCTCCCATTGTATGAAAGGTATTATATCCATCTAGTGTACGACTATTAAAATCTGCGTTGTCATAAACAAATTGATGGAAACCTGTCGCATCTATTTGTAGATGTGGTCTAATGATTGCAGATACTTAAAGACGAACAGCTTCGGCATAAGAGGCGCAAAATCCCAAGGATGACACAACATCAATTAGTTTTCGTGACCCATACTTTTTATAAAAAAAAAAGCTGATAGCCCAATTTGTAACGGAGAAAGAAAAGAAGATAGCCTGACAGCGCTAATAATACTGTGCGAAATGGCTAAGATTTTCTTTTTCCACTTGTTAGTGTCCCCTCGCTTCTTCTAAAGTATAAGTCTTTCAGTCTTTCTAGGAAAACTTGGAGAACCTCCGGAACAAGGCTTTCAATTTCGTCCAAAAAATAATCTGGAGCAGGAGAGTCATGCAAGTCATACGCTACTGCCCGTATCTCTTCGAGAATTACGTCTGCCGCTGACGAAGACGTTCTTCTCGTTCTGATGAACGTTTTTAAGGTACCAAGCATCGGTCAAAATCTTATATGTATGTTTAAAACATATAATTGTATTATGTTTGATCTTTGATATGACTAGATCTTCTCAATATCTCTCCAATAAATGTTCAATTATAGTTTTTCTTTGGGAAATGTAGTTGCTCCTTATCTGAGTCAGTAGTTGGTCTAATGAAAACTGACATTCTTCGTCATTGCTTTTCAAAAAAGTAAAAATATCATTTATAGCCCTCCCAATCTCTCCAGCATGAGGTCCAACCTTTTTTTTTTCGTTAACCTTGGGCCTACTAATGTACAGTTTTTTTAAGCATTTATCCTGGTACTGACAATCAGCAGCCACCATGTCTGTTATCGATATCCTGTCGATAACTGCTGCACCAAAATCATCTCCACGTAGTTGAGCCTGTTTTATAACTGTATCTTTCATCTCTATTTTCGTTACCTGATGTACCAAATTACGTGTATGGGGTGGAAGTCGTTGTTGTGACCTTGCGTAATCTTCAGGAATACGGGTTCCTCACACAAAACAATGTGTTTTAAAATAAAAATACTCTGATGATGATCTTAATTTTCCTGAAGATGTGCTTGGTTCGGCACCTTTCTTAAGATAAGCATCTATCATTCGTTCATTTATGTAACTTTTTTGACAAGAAACATGTACGCTAACAAGTTCCCTTTCTATCGTTTATTTTTTTACTAGCATCACGTAACGTTTCTATTCCTTTTTCCTTGACCACTTTCACTGCGCCCTCACTGAAATATTTTTCACAAATAAAACATTTATCACTGGACATTGCGACCGAGTTGTTCAACGAAATCACTCGCACACGAGAATATCTGCACAACGCGCCGTTGCATACAAATACAGATAATACGACCGACCACGGCAGAGACACACTAGGGAACTGATCGTTAGGCCGCGTTAGGTGTACGCTTGCGAGCTTGCCGTGGTACCCTCTCCCGTCGTTCGGGTACGTCACGCGACGGGATTTGATTTCTAAATAGCGTAGTATTAGTATTACTGTATTGGTAATAAATAACAGGTATGTGGGAGATATGTGCATTTAGGTATGTATGTAGTAGTTATTTTATTTTCCCAGGCAGAAAGTAATATTTTTTTTTCTTGTAATTACTTATTGTAATCTTAGTATTGCATATTATTATCGTATGGTAATAAGTACCTATTTTAGGATATTATTGTACATTAAACAGTTCGCGTACTTATCAAACATGAATCGCTGTTCATCATTTAGCAATCTTATAATTTAACTTACATTTTCAACACGATGTTGCGCAAAAACTATGAGTCGTACAAAAAAAGATGCAAACACAAATTTTAAGAAATTTTGTTGCCTTTAATTTATTAAAGTATTATTTTTTGTGTAAAAATTTTTATATCCAAGTTTTAAGTCAAAAACGTACAAAAAACGTGTGTTTCAGACTTTTTATTAAGGTTTCTCATATTTGCCTAACGAAATTTTGTTGGACAGCTTCAGATTCGTGTTCAGCACCCTCAAAAACATAAAGTAAAAACTAAAAAACAATTACACCAGAACTTTCCACTTCAAGCCCTGTTTAACACCATTTGACTGGACTAAAATATAACTTTACATGTATGATTACTAATTAGAGCTTATATATAAAACAAAAAGTGTTTGGTTTGTTTGGGGTTGGGTTGCTTTGAGCAATAAATATTTGTAACCTTTAGTATTTTTCTTTCTTTTCTTCGACGTCCTAGGATCAGAAGCCTAAGCTGACCGATCCTCTCTACCTGGTAAATCTTGACTTTATTTTAATTGCAACGTAGTTGTAATTGAATCGTGGCCCTTTTTAATTTGGGGGCGTTATAAATACAAACCAAGTGGTGCCTTTTCTAAAATTTAAAATTACTACGCCATCCACACGCCACGCATGCAAGTGCTTGCCCAAACCGGCTGAGCTGCTGTTTTATTAGTAGTTACGGCACACCTTTTACTTTTCAGGCATCAGTACCTTTGTGCACGTAACAAAGGATCCCACTATATTGGGTAAGCAATTTTATTAACAAAATTGAAAATTTAACATATCCCAGTGCATTTGATTTAATAGAATTTAGAGTTTTTTCTAATTCTTTTTTTTAGTCAGTAAATGAAAAGATAAGTTTTGATTGTAAAGATTATCTTCATAATAACACGTAACATCATGTGGTGGTTGAATAGCCAAGTTGTTGACGGAGTTTATAAAAAAACTCATTCAAGCCATTGACATGTAAAGATTGAGAAGAGAAACTCTGTATACTGACATTTATTTGATATTTTCTAGAGCATTCCAATGGTTAGAATTAATTACCCTCATTATTTTTACATTTGATAAAACCTAATTTCTCACGTCTTATTGCCAAAGTAATACTATTGCTTAACTGTTTATAGTAAGTCCAATCTGTAGTAGATTTGGATGATTTAAACTTAGAGCTCTATCTCGTAACTTCATCATTTTTTTAACAACGTCCGTCAACCTGCCATGTAATCCTACCGGTTTTCATTTGAATATGCCTATTAAATAAGTCTATCAAATCGTGAGTTTAATAATTTACCTGATCATTGATATCGTCTATGTAATAAAGGTTTTCCCATGGTAAATTCATCAAATCATATTTAAACAGAATCGAACCGATTAATGTCTGTATGTCACATATTTGGGTAATATTTTCGATTTCACAAACTCAAATTTAACTAAACAAAACAGTGATCGGACAACAATACATGTAACGCGATAATTAACATCAACATTATTTGTAATAAGAGTTTCTATGAGGGTGCTCGAATATTCAGTATTTTGTGTAGGTTTCCTTACAATTTGTATCAAATCATGTATAAGTGGCAAAATTTTTGCAATTGATGTTTCAAAGGGTACAAGTGCAGCAGATATTAATTGTTTAGGTTGTGTATAAATAGCACCAATGGCAAAACGTTACCTTTGTAGTAAAATTTTAACCAAAGTTGCTACTATCCTCCATATAAAAAAGAAAAAAGAAATCTCTTTTCTATTTAATTAGATACAAAATTATGAGTCTCTAGGTAAGTGACAAATGTAGTGGTTGTTTATGGTAAGTTGTTGGGCGTCCCATGTCATAATACAATAGTGTTAAAAAAATAAATAAAAGAATCTAATTCTACATAGCTACTAAAATGGCGATCGAAACGTTACTCATTTGTATATTTTTCCAATCAATTCGTAAAATATCTGGCATGTCTTAGAGATACTTAAAAAATTCAAGGAAATTTATTTCAAAATTATGTTTTGTCATTAAACTCTGTCAAAGTTCTTACAGTAAGGCTAGTTTTGTTGCTGGTCCAAATTTTATTCATATAAAAAAAAATCCTTTCTGTGGCGGCGTTGGATCCCGGTAAACACATTTCAACAATTTTTAATACGTTGTTGTGTGGTATATCTTCACTCTTGAAGTGGATAAAAAGCTCGACCCATCGTTTATCAATAGAGACAGAAACTTCTTTGCACTCTTTTATTTTTTGGCTGGTTATATATTTTTTAATGCACAGTTTCATCAAACAGTTCCGAATCATCTACTAGGTGGATCAAAAAGTTTGGAATAATCCTAAGAGATGGTGTTAGTATGCACTGTAAACCATTCATAAAAAGCTTCATCCCTCATTAGACGTCTGGCAAAATTTCAGCCATTTTTGTTTACGCATGTACATTACAGCAGTTAGAAGCAACCAACCTCCCGTGTTTTTTTTTAAATGGAAAAATCTTGTGTTCTGATTAAACACTATTATTTACGCAAGAAAACGATAATCTAGACCAAAGCCAAGCTTGATAAGTATTATCTAGATTCTGCACCGTGGATTCAAAAGTGGTTTTCTGACTTTGGTTGTGGCCGTACAAGCACCGATGAATCTGAACGATCTGGGCGCCCAAAATACGTCAGTACACCAGAAAACGTGGAAAAAATCCATATTATGTTGAACGACCCCAAAGTGAAATTGAGGGAGCTAGCTGAGACCACAAAGATGTATAGCAGTGTGTTCAATATTATACATGACATTTTGGGTATGAAGAAGCTATACGCGCGATGGGGGCTGCGCTTGCTAACAGTGTACCAAAAACGAATTCGTGTTACGACTTCCCAGCAGAATTTCGCAATGTTTACGCGAAATCCAAAGCAGTTTTTGGATCGATTCATAACCATGGATGAAACATGGATACATTTCTACACACCAGAGTCCATGCAACAGTCGAAACAATGGTTTTCTCCGGTTGAAAATGCTCCGAAGCGTTCAAATACGCAACAATGTACAAGCAAGGTTATGGCCTCCGTATTTTGATGTGCACATTCATTCTCTATCATGAAAAAGGTTAAATCATAACTGGCGCCATATTATTCATCATTATTGGATCGTTTGAAAATTGAAATCGCAGAAAAACGGGCGCATTTGAAGAAGAAAAAGATGTTCTGTCATCAGACAATGCGCTTGCTCATACATCGTTAGTTGTGCAAGCAAAATTGTACGAAATCGGTTTTGGACTGGTTCCTCAGCCACCGTATTTGCCAAACGGGCCCTCAGCGACTTCTACCTGTTTTCAAACCTGAAGAGATAGCTCACCGGTAAACGATTTTGCTCAAATGATGAACTCATAGCTGAAACTGAGGCCTATTTTGGAGAGCTTCCGAAGGACTACTTAACAGTTAGAGTTTCCAACACCCGACCACAGAGGTTCTTTTTAGCAATATCCAACGAAACGCTTGTGAATCTTGAAACTGTTGCATGCATATATCCAAATAGACTATACAAGTAGTATAAAACGTGATCACTGTTTTAAATTGAGTTACGGCTAGGTGTTTTCCTTCATTTACTAAAGCTACTAGCATAGTGTTAACTTAATTAGGTGAAAAGACTTCATTTTTCCGTTCTATAACTTGTTGCTTTAAATTTGATAGAACCATGTACACTTCTACCATTGAAGATTTTTCAGATTCCACTTGCAGCAGACATTTATGAAATATAGAAGCTCATAGCCAAATTTAAAAAAAAATTGCTTTAAAGTCATTAAGAATCAATGTGAGAAATTTTTCTTGAGAGAGAAAGTAATTCTGTAACAATGGTAACCATCTGGTTCTACTGTATCCCAACCGTTTTTGGTATTTGACCTTAACAGATTCACAAAATTCTTTTAATGTTCAACTCGAACAGCATAAATGTAGAAGTAGCCATAAATGTTCACAATAATGGCTTCAATGTTAATAGGCAAGCAGTCTGCTGATGTTTGAATACAGTTATGAAGGATATGAGCAGCACAGTTCATCCCAACTAAAGGTGTTTTTAGCAACTGCTGAATTTTATGAAAGACGTTATTTTTTCTTCTCTTCCAAATTTGCATTTTGTGTGGTCAGCGCACATTGCCATTACTTTTGTTGTTAATTCGTATTTGTCCACCGTTTTAATATATATTCGTGAAGTTTCATATAAAAGATCTTGAACTTTCAAAAGTTTCACTTCCACATCTACAAGATACCGTCGTAAGTAAATTCTATTCGCGCTAGACTTGATACTTAATACTGCCTCATAAGTAGGATCGCGTGCTTAAGTCGACAAAATTCCTAGAATAGTCGCGTAAATTGAAAAAACTTATGATTGTGTCTTATCTGATGGTCGTCATATTTTTTCGTACTTTCTAGAATCTAGACTTTTGATTAATTCGTTCTAAACAACGAAACCTCAGAAACGGGACTTCTTTATAAATCAGAAACATTTACGTAATTTATTATAATAATTACATATATGCAATGATGTGTTTAAAAAAGGGACTGTCTCGTATAATACAGGACGAATGGTCGCCTTATACTAATATATGAAATATTGTACAATAGTGAATTAAAATAAAAGTGGTATGCACAACATTACTACTGAATTTGTTAATAAAATGTGCAATTATCGTATTATAATTTTGAAATCTATTTTAGAATCTGAGAGGGAAGCAAGAAAATTATTTGATGATGTACTGACCAGAAGGGATAGAGCAGAAAAGACTAGAAATGCCTTAAATGTTTTAGCTAGATTTAGATTTTTATTTTGTTTACCGTGTGTAATAGATAGAAATATAAGAAAGGGAGAATATGATATAGTAATAAATGATTATACGAGAGTAAAGAATCTTTTTAATAAAAGTGAAGTGCCTGTAAGTTATGTCCTATTTTAAATTTACTTTTTATTATACAAATTTTTAGGTATTCAAAATTGCACTAAGTGAAATAGAGCAACGTGTAGTTGGGTTACAAAAGATGTTACATGAAAAATTACAAAAAATGCCTATATCGATAGAAGAACAAAAACGCTTAATTAGGTACTTAGTTAACTTAGATGCTCCCTATGAACCCGCCTGGGATGCTATCAAAAGTCACTCGAACTACATCAATTTGAGATTTAAGCAATGTTATGATGAACATAAAGCTGGGGAAAGTGCGCTTGCCGAAGAATTAAGTAAGTTTAATGGTAATTCTAACTCAAAACTGTAAATAATAAAACTGTGTTTACAGGTAAAATTAAAAATTCACACTCTGCTTCAAAATATACAAAATTTAATTCAGCAAATGATTCATTGAGCTCAGTGCCCGAAAATGTACTGTTTATAGAAGATTTATGTCAACTCTTGTCACAACTGTTTCCTGATTTGTGGAAATTAGGACAATCTTATTTTACTGGAGAATTACACGCTAAAGTTGAAGCAGGACATCAAGCCAGTTTTAAGGTATTTATAGATGTTTGTTGTCTTGTAATTTAAAATTCAAACTTTAGAACATGGTAATGACAATAATGGAGTTATTTTGCAAAACTCTGCGATCAGCTATTATTCCTCTTACGTTGGATAAAAATTTAGATAAAGCTATTTTGGGTGCTTGGACTATTCCTGAAATTGATATTATTGCATTATGGCTTCCAGTTTGTTTGCGATACATAAGAAGTACATATAAGATATTAATTAAATTGGACTTGCCTAGTGAGGCATTAGATATAATATCTACATTTATACTAGATCTCAAACTTTATTGTATGAGTGTTCTATTAAAACAAACAACAGAGCAAGTACGACAACTTGCAAAGCAAGAGAATTGGAAAGTTGAGTTTGCCGGTAATCATAGTGGTATTACAGACTTGGTAAGTGTAATTCTTACTATTAATAGGCTTTCTGTAATGTATTTGAACAAGGAACAAAATATACATTTTTAATATCGATGATTAGCATATGTGCATGCTGATTTTAGTTTTTTTTTAGTCATGTGATAGACTGCATAATGTACCTGCTATAAATTGTATCATGATGGTATTGATTTTTGCAAATAAAACTATTCCCTGATTTATTTCATGGTGTCTTAATCACTTTTTCTATGCATTAGAAAAGCGATCCATCAGAAATTGTAGGATTTTAATATTTATAATATCACAATAATTTATTTAATGAACGTTTTATTTTTATGTAATTTTATAAATTATAGCTAATTTTTCAATTTATTACAGTTTAGATTAAGGGTATTAAATGATAATCTGGTAGTCCTAGTTACCAGTAATCTGTAGAAAGTAATAATTACTATATTGGTGTACAATTAGTACAATTTCTAAATCTTTTTCTTAATTAGACTCATAGACATTTCTTGTTGAAGGTATTTAATAACATATTCACCAATCAAGCCATTCAAGTACATATGTTTTTCCAATACACATACGATGTAAATAATGCAAGTAAATTTGAAAAGACTTTCATTGGTTATGCAAGAATAATCAATATTGTTTGATGCTTATAGTAGCATAACAATGTACAAGCAAGAGGTAGGGTTTAATATGGGTGTTTATGGGAAATATTGACAATAAGCACCTTAATAGAGTAATTTGTTTAGAGCAGTGTTTCTTAAACTTTTTCTAGCCATGAACCATTTTTCGACTTTAAAAAATTCCAATAAATTCCAGGGGCCCCTAACATAGAAAATTTTAGGAATTGAAAACAAAACATATTAAAAATAACTTTTATTGGTTAGTTTACATTCTTTACGATGTAAAGTTTAAAATAATACTCAAAAATTGTATCATAACTAAGTTAATATGAAAGATACTGTTATTCTGTCACGTGTGTTTAAAATCTTCCAAATGGTATGTCTAATCTAAGGACCAGTACTGGACACCCTACTATTACTATAGAAGAGTATCTTCCGGATGTTATTAGATCTATGGTGTTTTTTACGTTGAAAGAAAGTTTCCTACTGTAAAACACCAGATTAAATAACGAAGTTGAGGGTTCCCCACGTATAAGCACAAGTACCCTACGCAGATGGTTAACAAGTCTAAAGTTTACTTATAAAAAATTTAATAAAACACCTATTTTAATGGAATGCCCTTCAGTTGCGGCACAAAGAACCGAATTTTTGAGACGAATAAAGCATTTTCGTGATAACGGTTTGGAGATTTTTTACACGGATGTAATATGGTGTGGAGCAAATCATACCAAGACGAAAGGATGGTAGGTGGATGTGTCAACGGACAAAGTGGCAAAGCAAAATAACACATATGAAATAAAAGACGTGTTAACGTTATGTACTGAAGTAATGTATAATTTGCCGGGCGATTTGTGGGACAACTGCATGGAACATGTGAAAAAACTTGGGGAAAACTATCGACAATAAGAGCATATAACTGATGTGCACGTAGAACAGTTAATAATAAATGTAGGAGAAGATTCCGATAGTAGTTTAAACATTTCAAGCTCCTCAAAAGAAATGTAAAGGTCTTTGTCAGTTTTTGCATGTAATCTTTCTATATAAATAATGAATAGTGTAGTTTACATTTTAAACCAATTAAAAATACAACAGAAAGTGCATTAAATAGACATTAATGTTAGGGTATTTTCCAATTTGACATTCCACACAATTATTTATTGATTTTTGTAGTTTACTATTTATTGTTTCTGCTGTCCCCATTTAATATGTACCTTAAACTGTATAATGTAAATAAAAAAAATCCTTTGCTCTCATACCAGATGTTTTGATTAATATTCTAAATAAATCGGCCGATAAAATAATATCATTCTTTAATGAACGTTTATTTTATCAGCGTGAAGCTCGATTTCGTGCATCGTGCATGCGACGGCATTCGTATTGAGTCGTCCAAAGTAGCCCGTTCTATCTCTCTGGTCTGAGAATTTAATTATTTATTAATTGGGATTAATCTACATAATAAATGCGTGTACTTTAATATGGAACGTTAAAGAACAATTAAAACCTACATATCGGTCCACTTCAAACGAAAATATTTGCATTTAGATCGAAGTTTGCACGGATCGAGAACACGTCATTTTTTTCAAAATTTGAAATTGCAGTTACCTTTATATTACTTTAATATGCCACTGGTTAGAATTTCGCACATTTCAAAACCAAAATAAGGAAGCTACGAGCACTGAAACCGATCTATGTAAAACACGGGCCGCAAAACTACATTTTGTATGATAATTTAATTTTTAATTTACAAAGTTAAGCGTCTAAAAAATTTGTATTTTCTGAGTGTAATTATATGTCTACACGGAAGATCTCTGCCAAGTTTCACATCAATTGGGCTTACAATAAAAAAGTTATAAGCTTTCAAACTGACCTATCTTGCTTTTTGAAACCGATAGTAGATACCACTTGCATTAGAACTGTTTTTGAACTGTTTAAATGTATCGGATTCTTTTAAGTTTTGAGGCAAACAGGTACACTATTCAATGACAGACAAGGAAAGAGCTTTATCTGTAACGTTTAATTTGTTCAATGAATTGCGATATTATCTTTTTCACTTGTGTTACGCTGACGAAAATCAGTTTTTTTTTAACTCAACCGAGCCCATTCCCTCCCGAATGCTAATCAGGTCGTGTTACCATTACTCTACTAACTCGGTCGCGGTCTGTAGCGCGAATCGCGCGAAAGGCGGAGACGGCTTTTGGTGGCGACGCTAATTTACAGATCCGTTGTTGGACAACGCTTTTCGATCTCATCTCTCTGTCCAGATTGCACCCCACACTTATATATCAACTTCTTTACAAAAGTTACCTATACTTATGTGATGAACATCTAAATTGTTTTTTGAATATATTGCTACCCCGCCATCAATATGTAAGCTTCTGGCAAAGTAGGAAATTAAGTTATATTCCTTACAATATAATGACTCACGTGATAATTGATTACACCATGTTTGTTTTAAGCATATAACAGTTTCCACTTGTGAAATTTTTGAGGTACTCAAACCTTTCATACCTAAAATTGTGTAAATCACTAAAATATTTTTAAAATTTTTTGACAAACAATTTTCAACTGCAAGTTCATCTAAATATCGTAAATAATAAGACTTCCACGTAACCGCTGGTGTAAAGATTAGATTGTGTGGTAGAACAAAAACTTTTGCAACTACATTGTTATGGCGTTTGTGTGTGTACGCGTTTAATTTTTTAAATTATCGGTAATCTAGTTAATTAGTGACCATAATGGTAATTGTGCAATCAAGCAGTTGAAGATAAAGTACTTTAGTTGAGTTGATCTGAGTATTTCCACAGTTTTTGCTCTTATAGCGCGACTTTTCGGAAGTGGACCCTGCTTCCGTCATCAGGCTTAGTCCTGAGAAGGACTGTTTTCCCACTTGAGTCGAATTCATATATTATGATTTTTTCCCAAGCACTTGACTACTCTCGGATTCGAACTTGGTGCCTTTCACTTTTAAGTCTGACACCTTTACCGCTGAGCTACTGAGTAGTCCAATATATATTTTTTAGAACTCATTTATTTATAACAATAAAAAGTAACAATAGGTAAATAATAAGTAACGGAAAAGAAAGTAACATTTTTCGAAAAATTAAACAAATAAAAAACGAAATTTAGTTACACACAGTTGCCTGTTCTTCAAGTTTCAACCCAATGTTAGTATCGGGTATAATCGCCCCTACACCTGCGAAGGGTTTAAATACGCCTAGGCATGCTTTCAATAATGTGCTGAATCTGTTCTTGCGGTATCTGTTACCATTCTTCATTCAACGCTATTCGCAGCTCTTCGATCGTTTCTGGCAATGGTTGCTTCTTTCTAATCTTTTGTCCTAAAATGTCCCATACATGTTCTAATGGATTCATGTCAGGACTACAAGCAGACCACCTCATAACACTCAAATAATTTGCTTACGTATACGTAATCTCCGCAGGTGGACCTGGGACCAGCATATCTCGCTAACCTGAAAGGCTTCAAAAATGTTTGCACGCTTAACTAAAATAATTGCGTGCAACAAAATCAAGCACTAATTTGGTAAAAAAACAATAATCTATTGTTTCGTTACGTTACAAAAAAAAGATTCTATACTTAAAGCAAATTCACTTCAACGAACAAAACAAAAAAAAATAATAAAAAAAAATAACCACTTTAATTCTGTACACAACCACTTGAAATCAGATTTCTCAAGTCGCAATCAATTATGTTCAAGGTCATAAATAATAAAAATAATAATGCGGTAATTCATCGGCCTCTAAATGTTACTATATAGTTAAATAATCACGTGAAAAGCTTTTGGCCCGTAATTGTTTTATTTAAACTAAACATAATGTAATAACGTTACTTCGAAGAGCAAATTAAAAAAAAATTAACATTAAAAATGCTTATCGTCAGGTTCACATAAAAAAAACATAAGTCAGCTCGCGTTTAATTCAAATTTCAATTGATCGTGTGTACACTAATATTTACATTAATACGAAATTCGTTTACTTTACTTTACTCTAGTTCTAGTAGTTACCTTTTATCCTTCGTTAACTATACACCAAAAGCTGGTTTATTTACAGCGCGTTACTTATTATCTTGACACCAATAATGTACAAGTTCTGAATAATTCTTAATATTTTTAAATTACGAAAACCTTTATTTTATTTACTGCAGGTTATTTGTTTAATAGTGTACTACGTTAGAAACTTTGGAACAAACGTATTTTTCCGCCAAAAAGCGAAGACTTCTCCAGAGAATGACGAAAGCACTTGGTACTTTAAACACTAACGCCTTTCTGGATCTCGATAAGCACCATGGGCTAACTGCACAAAACCGTAAACTGGTCTCGTGAAGGTTGAACACTTATATGATCCCTTATTTGGAATGTGAGGGGATGAACACTCTGCTACGAGAGTTCCTTCAACACGAACCTTGCTCAACGTTGTTTTGCGGTAAAACGACGTCACCGTAACGATAACCTTAGCGCTTCCAAGCCTAAACTACCACTTCCCCTGTGAATAATTTCACTAGTCGCCACATTGGTTCATCTACCCCACCCACTATCTAATTAACCAATTAAAGAAAGGCATTCCAATTTACTAACTACGCGCATCCACGAAGTTTCACTCGAAAATCGTCGGGAGAAATTGCATCATCAGCAGAGCCTACTTCTTCTCGAAACCTTATCTAATTAATTTGATATATGGTAAATTGGAATATTCTAGCAAACTAGCCTTTAATGCCATGTATTTAAAGTCAACTAAAACCAAACTCTTATCAACCGAAATGGTGCTTCAATGACGGATAATTTTAACTTTTGCAAATTATTAACCTTACAATGTAATCATTTGAATACGTTCTTTAATTTAAATTTTATATGATGCAATTTCAACTTGATTTAATTCCAAATTACGAAAACATATGTCTGTACAAAACTATCTTATTTACAAAGACACTAACGAATGTTTCCTTTCAAATTAGTAAGAGGGTTTCCCTAAATATCGATACCAAAAATGTAAATCCCATTTTCCTTTTAAACTTTCCTTTTACTTCGATCGACGGCAAACGCTTCATTTTCGTTTTAGAAAATACAAAAAAAATTTGTAAACCTTTTAAATACGTAAACGATAAAAGAAAACGTTACAATAGAAAAGCTTCTACAATCATTAATGCGTTACTACATCCAATTACGAGAACCTATACTACATTTAAGATGTTCGGTACTAATCATTTACAATTTCGAAATGTATCGGCAAATCTTGATAAAATCATGGACACATGACACTATTATGAAAAACAAATATAATTCTAAAGTAAAATATCAGATATACGTAATAGGAAGTACCAATTATCACAATTCATATTAAGTAAGAGAAGCAATAAAGCCTACTATAAGATATTATATTAAAAGGTATATATATATATATATATATATATATATATATATATATATATATATATATATATATATATATATATATATATATTGTTTGCACTTTGCATGATTCTGCTGATTGAACCAACGTTCCGTGCATTGGAACCTCAAATGATCTTATCACACGTAGGTTACGAGGTGGTATATAGAAATTGAAAGAGTTTAGCGCAATTAAATTTTGTGTGAATCGAAAGGCCTATCTCAGTTTAGCTTCTGCGACGTGCTATATGGTCCCTATCTCTCTTGTTCGGATGTTGAATTTACGCCTTAGGAGCCTGCTAACCGTTCCTGCTCACCGCCTCGAATTTTTTAAAAATTCTTATCATGTCAGGTAGCAAAAGATAACATAATACCTCAGTCCTGTATTTCACTTTCGCATAAATCCTTTAAAATGTTTTTGTGTGTATCTCAAGTTCCCTCAGGTTTCAAGGACTCGTTACTGTAAATACACGTATACCCACTTAATAATCATCCCGCTACATTTTATGACATCTCGTATATAGTTTATTTTCTGCCGTATCAATTATTCACCGAAACTGGTTAAACTTGAAAATCAGGCAACCCCATAGTGTTGACCAAAGTCTCATCTTTTCCTAACCTATTTATTAATTAGGCTCATTTCGTAATACCGTTAGATGTTATAAATATTGTATAACCTATGGAAGTTATAGAAATAAAGATATATTATTATTATTAACACAACCAGTCAAGTTGTATGTCATGTGGCAACATCTGCATTAAGTCTTCTACCCTGAAGATTTTGCAAATTTAGGTTTTTTTTAACTTAGTATAATTAATATCCTCACTGAGTGCAATTTTTTTATGTACATTTGGAAATATGGCAGACCAAAAAACTACAGCATTAACCTCTAAAAGGGGTCTCACCAATGATACATATAAGGCTTTAATACAGTTAATGTCATTGATGTCTTTTGTGTTTCTTTCAGAAATCCTAATATTCTATTTGTCCTATTACATCACTGAAAAATATGCTCCGTTAAAGTCAACTTGCAGTCAAACAAGTCCCTCGAGTCTCTAATAAGATTAGTTTTCAAAATAAGCTCTCCCCCAAAGTGATATTCTCCAGGCAACATAACGCTTTATTTACTACATTGAATGTATTTATACTTAGCGTTAAGATGCATTTGTTTCTATTACACCAAGTATAGTATCTGTTTAAATCATTTTGAAAATAAGAATTACATTTATCAGTCTTAATTGACAAAACAATTTAAATTATCTGCATACAACACACAACAATGCCATAAACAGGATGAGGATCATTAATAAATAAGTTGAAAAAAGGTGGTGCATGGTGTGCATCATGTGGCACTCCAAAGGAGACATTGATTATTCTTCTAGATGCTTGACAACCTGAGTTCTGCCACACCCACTCCAACATTGCTCCATGCATTCCAAAGCCCATCAACTTCTTTAATAAAAGCTCATGGTTCACCCTGTCATGTGCCTTGGAGGAGTACACTGATTCAACAGTATACCCCTCCTCCAAGGCACTGACAATGTGTTCATGGTACACTAGCAGTTTAGTTGAAACTAGCAATTTTCACAAAAGACATGTTGCTGTTATTATTTTTATTGATGATTTGGTACTGTTGCCAATGTTGCCATACAATAATGGATACAAGTAGATAAGTATGTTAAGAGTATACACTAGTAATCACTATGACGAGTTACGAAATTAATAAAAAACTCAGGATCTCAAATTCGTTTTGCTTGATACAATAAACATTTAATTACACCATTTTTTTACTGCATGGTCGTGTGATAATTTGTGAAGGTATCTATCAGTGTGTGTCGGCTTTCTGTAAACCTTAAAAGATAATGAATTATTAGTTTTAGATATTAGTATGTCATTTATAAAAATGAAAATCTTCTCTTCTCTCCAAATAACAAATGTGGCGTCCACAGATCTATACCAAACTAAAGGTTTTTTAGGTGCATTTTGTAACGCTAATGTTTCAAATTTTTCCTTGTAAAAATTAGCTATAACAGGATTGCTACACCATCAAGCTGTTCGTAGAATTTATTATTCTACTGAAAATAAGTCGTAGTAAAACAGTGCTGAAAAAGAATTGTTATATCCTTTGGAAAAATATGATCAATACATTCAATAGTTTTTTTAGAGGGACTTTTGTAAATCGTGAAACAACATCAAAACGGATCATTATATCATTTTCATTTACGTAGAAGCTCAAATAAAGCACGGCGCTGACGAAACGATAAGTTGCTAAATAAAAAAGAAACTAACCAACACTGAAGGTCTTTCACTAAAATTATATGGTCTACCAAAAGTCCATAGGTCTATTGTTAGTACAGTTGGTTCTCCTGCATAGTCTTGCAAAACATCTTACATTTCTATTACATCCTCATATAGGTAAAATACCCCATTATATTAAAAATTCTGCTGACCATAGAAAAAATACATCATTTCAAAATTGATATAATGGTCAGTTTTGATGTTGTTTCATGTTTTACAAAAACTCCCTCTAAAAGAAACTGGTGAATATCTTGATCATATTTTTCCAAAGGAAAAATATGATTCAGCACTATCTTACTACAACTTACTTTCAGTGGAATAATAAATTCTACGAAAACAGCTTGATGGTGTAGCAATAGGTAGCCCTCTTTCTTAATCCTGTTGTAGCTAATTTTTACAAGGAAAAATTTGAAACATTAGCGTTACAAAACGCACCTAAAAAACCTTTAGTTTGGTATAGATATATAGATGACATATTTGTTATTTGAAACCGTGGAGAAGAAGCACTATATGAGTTTTTAATTTTTATAAATCCTAGCACCCAGTTTACCATGAAAAACGAAAGAAAGTTTATCATTTCTTAACATATTAATATCTAAAACTAATACTTCACTATTTTTAAGGTTTACAAAAAACCGACACACACTGATTGACACCTTCATAAATTGTCAAATCACCATCCACGCCAAAAAATTGGTGTAATTAAATTTTTAGTGAATCGAGCAACACGAATTTGTGATCCTGAATTTGTGAAAGATCAATATAAATATTTAACAAAATCCTTACAAGCTAATGGATATTCACTTAATAATATTAGTAATGTTATTATACCTGCTAGACATAACTATAAAGAAAAACTAGTGTTTAATGTCGGTACTGCTTTTCTTCCTTTTATAACTAATGATACAGATAGAATTGAAAAAAGCCTATTGTCATGGTATTAAGGTCTTAAACCTACAAAAAAAATTAAAGAACATTTAAGGTCACCTAAAGTTCTTTTAAATCCATTATCATCTTTCAGGGTGTATACTATCTTGTTCATGTGGAAAAGTGTACATTGGAAACCACAAAACGTAGCTTTGATACAAGACGTAAATAACGTATGAGAATGTGTAGATTAGGTCCACCAGAGAAATCTGCGGTAGCAGAGCACACTTTAAATAATTTAAATCATGACATTCAATTTGATAATATGGAAATATTGTCAAGATTATTAGGTTCGGTGACAATGTGTTTAGGTTTTTTGTTGTTTTTTACTAGACCTTGAAGTAAATGCAATTATACCGGGTGTAAATCAAATAGAGGCCTCCACTGTGACTTGAACGGGTCGTTAGATTTGTTCAAATTATGGGGGGTTATATTAGTGCCAGTTTGGGATTTTTTACATTAAAAAAATAATATAGCCGACTTCCGGTTTCACCAGAAATGACGCAAAAGCTGAAAATTTGAATGGAACACCCTGTATATTTTTACATATTTGGATTCTAGGGCTACAAATACATACAGTTCATCTGTCAAATGTCAACTCAGGCGCCATAATAATTTTATTTTTTTAAATTTTAGATTATTATGACGTCATCTAAATTATAGATAATTGACAATTACCCCCACAATATTATTTTTCCCAATAATTAATTTTTGTGAAGTTTGTTAACGATCAAATTTAAAAATTACGGTTTTTTAACTAAAACTCACTGTCTCAATAGATAATACATGGGCCACCCTCTATATTAAATAGCTCTTTCAAGTACTAGTAAAACGATATGCATAGTAATTTACTTAGTTCCTAAATAAAGCAGTAATTTTTAATTTTCTAATTTTTATTAATACAACATGCTCCTAAAGCCGACTCTGTCAAAGTGAAATGGCGTTTGAGTTGACATTTGGCAGATGAACTTAATGTATTTGAAGCCGTAGAATCCAAACATGTAAAAATATACAGGTTGTTCCATTTAAATTTTCAGCTTTTGTGTCATTTCTGGTGAAACCAGAAGTCGGTCATATAGTTTTTTTATGTAAAAAAATCCCAAACTGGCTGTAACATGACCCATCAAAACTTGAACAAAATCTAACGACCCATTCAAATGTTACAGAGGAATTTGATTTACACCCGATATGTTAAATTAAATTAAAATTAAAAATTGTATAAAACATACTACATTGTGTTTTTACTTTAAAATAACACTTACATTTATTGTTTGTACTTATTTTTATAAATATTTTATTCTTTAGTTTATTAACTATAATTATTCTTTATAATTCGTTAGTTATTTATCTTATATTTTTATTTTATTTGGCCATTTTCAAAGGACTTCACATTCTCAGTAATTTAATATTTAATACTTTTATGTTTATCTGTAGCCCGAAGCAGCAAACTTAATGGGTTTCTATTGTTCACGAACCAGTTGTCCTTTTTGGTTTGTAAAATGTAAAACTTTTTATTATAAATTCATCTCTTTCATACTGTTTGTTGAATGTCATAAATGTTTTTGCTCACATAGAATTTTAAACCTTTAGGTATTGAACCCCATTGTTAATGTTCAAATCTTTATGTAAATAGAATGTCTATAATCCGAAAATTACTTAATACTAATGTAAGGTATTTCCCATAACTCATTTCTCTGAAATTTATTTTTCTTCAAATTTCCAAAATCTAACCAATCATAACTCGCCTATCTCACTTTAGTAATTATCAATTGTACTTAGTGCCTCCCATTTTCATCCTTCTTGATTCCAAAATATATTTTCAAACAGTAGTACAAATACATACCTTTATTATTAACATCGCTTCGCTCTATCGGTCAAACTTAAATTTATCATAATATATTCTATAATCATGCAAATGTGATTTTATGGCATATTCGCTTAATTATCCTAGTTACTACTATTCGGTAGATAAATTGTATTATAAGTAAAGCAAGTGTAATATTTGTGTGTTAAACTATGTACAAGGTGTAGAGTGTAGAGTATATAATTATTAAAATTATTTAACTCTCTTCTTATTGCAGGTATACCTGGCTAATACCAAATAAAGCGAAGTTAATTCTTCAGGATAATTGTGGAATCACTACGAATTAGTAGCCTTCCAATCAAATTCATTTGATATGCAATATCCAAAAAAAAACCTTTTATAACAGAGTTATTTATTTGTTAGATGTGATCGAATTTTAATTGATGTCAAGTTTCTATTTGTGAATGTGTTTATCAAGTTTTTCACAACTTTACACTTACACCATAATTGGATTCAATTTTGTTAAATTTGCTCTTGGATTATGACATTTTTCACTGTTAGCGTTCGACCGTCTGAGGGTGTTCTGATTTGTCATCTTCAATTGTATTTCATAGTTGGCTTTATTCGTTTATGAAGCTGTTATATTAATAGCACGCTTATGTTTGCGTTTTTAATTTCAACATTTCAAAGATTTGTTCCAATACCTTAAACATTTCTAAAAGCTTTTATTACTACTGAGGACGATAACTGTAAGTGTTATCGAAACGTTTGGGTTTGTATAAACATGAATACAAAAATTCACCATTAAAAAACCCAAAAAGTTAAGTATTTTGAATATGTGTAATAATGGTGGAAGTTTATATTTTCATGAAAAAGTAACTGCTTGTTTTTCGCTTTTTTTACCTGCCTTCCAATTTTCCAAATAAAATTTTTACTTCAACTTTTGATACAAAGGAGGAGTGTGTGTCTATCTCAAGGACATCACTCTGTTGCATCTGTACGTTTCCCAATGACAGTAACTTTCAGGCTTTTTTGATTACCTTAGTTTGAAAATTGACTTCTGTCTTAGTTTCCATCTTAATTCTTGGAGATTTTCAATGTTCAAAACTGTAATTGGCTTAAATTTTCATTTACTTCTAATCCTGTTGGTCATAGTGCAGAAACATTCAGTGCCAAACTCACCTCGTTTGGGTTAACTAATACGTTCATTAATAGGGTTTCCAGTTTTCTTGATAAAAGACGAATACATGTACTTGATGGCTTCTTTTCAAAAGAAGTTGGTATTAACGCGGGCGTGCAACAAGAACCGCTGATGTAGGTAGAAGTTTATATTGGGTTAGATGTTATGCTTTTCTTACCACGTCTGTCAAATTTTGAGTGCTCCTGAATTTAGTCGACGTTCTTTTTTCTAGCTAAAATATTACCTTTATAGTGTATTTTAATTATTGGTTTGTAAATCGACTGAACTTATCTGTACTTTCGTGTCATTGTTAAGTGTTAGGCACTGTGATAATAGTGAAGATGTCTCTTATAAATGTTGAATTTTCGTACTCTGTTATATGTTTATGGCTGTATTATCTAGGGGCAGCTGTTTAAGTTATAACTAGAGCTCGGATTTATGTGCACGAAAATTAGTTAAAATATGCGCGTATGTATGCGTCTAAAATCTTTAAAATATGCACTTGATTCTGTAAAATATGCACAAAAATATGCAGCATATATACTAAATTTTACTCACAATAATAAACAAAATATTTTTATACATTTATTTTTAAAATAATACATATAAAACAATAATTATAATATTAATTACTAATGAGATTAACTAATAGAGTAATAAGACAATAACAGACAATAAAAATCTTTAATTATTTAGTTTATATTATTGACATTACCAAAACAGTTTATAATTATATATTTTTCTAAATTCTGCATAGTAAATGATTGCCTTCTATCGGAAAGTATATTCTTGTATATAGAAAAACTTCGCTCTACATCTACAGATGTAATGGGGGCATATTTTAAAACAAAAATGATTGCAGGATCTACATTACTTAGCACAAATTCACCTTGTAAAATTTTTGAAACATTTTCAAGAATGCCAAACCCTTCATTTTTAATTAGAACACCACTAAGTTTTTGTTCAATGATATTTCCAATTTTTCCAGTAACTCCGCCAATCGATTTTTTGAGACTATTAACTAATTCAACTGACTCCCTCAAAGGCATTCCCTGTTTTTCTAAATTCAAAATTGTTTCGACGATAGCGTTATAATTGGCTTTAATAAATTCTAACTGCTGTACTAGTTCAGAATTCCGCAACACTTTTTTTGATTTTATAATTGCTGCTGAACTATCAGATAAATCTACAATTACTTCTTTAATTTTATTAAAATATTCCGCATAAAAAATAGCAGCATTTAACCAAGTACTCCACCTAGTAACAACAGGTTGGGCAGAGGTGTATTTGGTAATTCTTCTTTGTACAGTTGTATTCTCAGGGACACTCTTTAACATTACTAATTAAAATATTTACAAGTGGAAATTGTACCCTTATTTCTTCCGCTACTCTATTAATCGCATGGGCTAAACATGTTGTGTGAATTAAATTTTTATAGAATATTTTTAGGTATTTTGCTGCTTTAATGATATACGTAACTGCATCCGATAACATCAATACGATTTTTTCGGAAGGAACCGCTTCGGGAAGAAAAAATTTGTTAAGCTGTCGTCTACAAATCTAGTTATTGTTAAATTATCTACTTTATCGATTTTTTTGCAGCTAATTAAATAACATGGGCTAGGATGTACCCCATCTAAGATCCCAAGCTTTAGATTAACGATGGCACCCTCACAAATATCGGTGGTTTCATCTACAATATATAATATATAATAAAATAAATATGGTTTTCACCTACACGGTTTCGTATTGTTTTCATTGTACTAATATAAGCATCATTAATTAATTTTTTTCTGAATGTACTTTCGTCTGGAATTGAGATTTTACAGAATTTTTCCAGAAAAGACTTAAAACTTTCGTTTCCTAACTTCGATAATGGTATGTTTGAATTAACAAGTGCCTGACACAGTTCTGAATTAAAAGTTTCCCTTCCATTATTTGTAGAACTTGCAACCACTGATTCCTTCAGGGATAGTTGTATACCGCCTTTCTTCAATCTAATTTGATGTAAGAGAGTTCCAATGTGTTGCGTTATTTGAAATTTTTTTCCACAGGATATCTGTGAAAATTACAAGTAACATCTAATTAAGATCTAGCAATTTAAAATAATAAAACTTGTAGGCAATTATTTTAAAATCAAAAAGCCACTACTGAAAATCTAATTAATAAAAAATACTACTTACTATTTTGCTGCATGTCTTACAAAACACTTTTTCGCCATCGAGTATAAGCTCTGGAAAGTCTTTTATCCAAACCGAAACCAAATTATTAATTTTTTCCATTATTTAAATAATAATCGAATAATCACACTGCGCCGATTTTGTAGTTTAATGCTCACCACGTCCTTTCCAATCAATGTTCACTACAGCACGGTCTTAAAATACAGCACTACCTTTCCAAGGACAAGTCAAATATGAAGAATGGAACACCCCAAAAAGAAATGTCGGCAAACAACCACAATAATAGTTAATAGCATTTAAGCACGTAAACCTGTATTTCGGAAAATCCCTTAATCCGCTTGAGATATTTCTGAGCAAGTTAGTCAAGATAACAATGGGAGGGAATTAGTGATGGGAATAATCGAGACATTTCCATAATCGATTATTTTATTACTATTTATTAGTAATCGAGATATTTTAATTACCGACTAACATTAGTAGTTACTAATTAGTAGTTTGAAAATTTCTAAACTAAAGGATAATAAAACAAGGTACTAAAGAAATGAAAATGATTGAAACCAGCTTTTCCCCCGCAAAATTTTGCGGTAAACATATGATTTGAAATTGTTTCTTTGAAAATAAAATTTAAATCAAATTTGTAAAAAAATTAAAACCTTAAAATGAAATTCTGGCTCCGTTATTTCTTTCTACACAAATTTACCTTTATATCAAAAAAAAAAAAATCGTCGAAATCTTTCAAGCGGTTGTCTCGCAATCTGCGTGAACTAAATGACCAGATTATTTTAATATATAGGATTATATAATTTCATTTTCATTTCATTTGTTTGAGTAGGTTAAAAAAACATCTTTAAACTTTTGATATAAGCATTACGTATATTGCAATTGCTTATTAACATTAAAATAATCTCATTAAATTGTATTTGGAATTTGGATAACAAATGTAGTTAGTCAAACGAATAATAGTAGTAACTTATTGACAATGGCCCTCAGAACAATAACCTATTGAAAATTTAAAACTGAAAGATTTATTGCATTTCTACCGTAATGAGTTTCCTGTAGATAAATAAATATGCAAGAATACACATAATTTAATATAATTCCATTGAATCTCCAAAATGGGAAGAAGAAAAAAAAACTTCACGAATGTATAGAATAAATATAATTTTTCATTTTCATTATAAAAAAATTTAAATTGAAAAAATATGCAATAAAATGCACGCAATGAGTGAAATATGCAAAATATACACTTCATGTAAATATGCAAAATAAAGTTGGTGTCAATCGAGTGTAAATTATGCGATTCGTGTACAAACAAAATATTTTTGATGGCTTGTTTATATTATAGAATATGCATTTTGCATATAATCCGAGCTCTAGTTATAACATACTTTAGAATTTTGTTTGTATTGATTTTACATAGTCGTGATATGTTTAATTTAAGACGGCGAAACTGTAAACGCTTACCTGCAGCTCTGAGACCTACTGCTCTTGTTCACCTAACATTTGTTACGTTGATTGCTTTCTGCGGTGTAAAATTGGTTTTAGTTTACCTTCTTTTTTTATAGCTTTTTGTAAATCATTACCGCGCTAAGGCTGAGACCCAATTTAAAATATTGTTTAATTGACATAATTTGACAACTTATTTTTTTTCAATTCATTTGACTGCTATAGTCGAAGACACGCTGAGATTGCAGAATGTTGCCGGTGTTTCTCATGCTGGCAAGTGCTAGGATTAATCATATTCAGGTCCGGCCTCAGCGCACGGTACTTGTACTTGAAATGCATTACATTTTGGTACGTAACAAATTATTTTAGACAAAGCAGGTAGGTACCAAATAGGAAAAGGTCGGTTATTTATCTCCACATTTTTATAATAATAAAATAATAAACAAAGAATAAAAAAATTATAAAAAATTTTGTGAAAAAAATTATTACAAAATTTATTGTAGGACAACAATATTATGTGTGATAAAATTACGTAAGTACAGGGTGATTCATTGTATTTTATTAATATTACCCACCCTTATCATCGTTACACATATACAACAAAATGTTTTAAATAAAACCACTAAATTTTTCTAAAACGTCATTAAAAATACAATAGTTAGTAGATTACACGAGATACGATAAACAATAACATTACATATCCCTAAACTCAATGTTTCATCATTTGCTAAATAACAAATGATACTATTTTTTAAAAACCACGATTCTTACATTCCACGTTACAGATAAGTGATTATACATACAAATGAATTCAAATTTAAACAAACTGCTTACGTATACCAATTTCAACTTTTTAAGGACAGAGTTTACAAATTGGACTTTGCATTTTCTTGTACATGAAATAATTATTACGATAATAAAAGGCGGGTAAATCGTACATTTACAATCAAATAAAATATTTATCCATTACACTATTTCTACGTTTTTGTTAAATAGCAAATGATATTAAATATCACAATTTTTGCACTCGCATGGAGCATTCGACCATGTTTGAATTTCTTACACTCCGTGTTGCACGTAAAAGATTGCATATAAAAATAAAATAGAACTGAATAACAATTTTGAGTGTGGCCTTTATTTTCTTTCAAATCGCATTAAGAAATTTCATTAACTCTTATCCTTATCAATTATTCCTAGAACAATACTACATTTTTACCGGTACTTAAGATAATTATGCCTAATTACTAATAAATGACGTTAATAATAATATTCGCCATTTCAATAAACCATTAGTACCATAAATTTTGTAAACCAACCTATCTAAAAACATTTTGTTTGAGGTTTTTGAAGCAATGGCGTAACTGCAAAATTTGGGCCCAAATGCAAAATTCTTAAAAAAAAATAAGGGGCCCTGTAAGACAACAATTCCTTACAATTTAATACGACGAAAAAAAAGGGCCCAAGGGCCCTTTGGATCGATGGGCCTCGACGCAATGCGTCCTTTTGCGACCCCGTAGTTACGCCACTGCCCTGAAGATAATATTTTTTAACATTTATAGTTTTTAAGAAAAAAAAATGAAGCCACAAAATGTTTTATGCATGCAACATCGAGTGCGACTCTGGCATCGCTCTCGCAGAGTCAACTCGACACCATTGCGCGTCGTTATCCTTTTTGAAATGCACTGTCAATGCTTCGCCATTCTGTAATCTCAGTGAGTCTTCCACTATAGTTTTAACGATTTTGAGTTTTTATTTAAATTAAATTTGAATTATCAAATTTTCGTTTTCTTATTGTGTTTTACTTGTGTCTATGTTTATATTGCGTACTGGTTAAATGTCTTTCAGAATTTTTTTGTCTTTATGTTTAGGATTTAATTCAGAGAAACCTGTTAATACTCTCATTAATCCAGTATGATTCGGTTTAACACCTCCGAATCCCAATCCTTTGTACCTAATCTGTAGCTTGCCATCTGTGTTATACTCGGTTTTAACCCCTCAGATATAACTCACTACAAACACTTAGTGTTTAGTGGTATAACCACACGTGATAAGATAGTGTAGACAGGAGATACTAGTCCAAGTATTTCGAATAAAAGAAAACATATTCACGGTTCAAATCAGTAATACACTTAATCAAAATAACATGCCAGGACTTCGTTAATTTATAAGAGATAAAGGTTTATTGATTTCTGGAATATTACCATTACTTTCTTGTTATTATCGTAGACTATTCTTTCTAAAGCAATTCTAGCCACAGCTAAACTCTGATGAAACAGGAAATGAAGTATGACGCTCCTCTTATCTATATCTGCATTTCATTTGTTCTTGTAATTGTTTAACATTTATGCTTCATGCCGATTATAAACTTGAGATTAGCTTATGAATTTGGTAACTTGTGTGCTATTTAAGACTGTAGAGTATATTACTATTTAAACGGCTATGGATAAGTAAACCATTTGAGATAAACGTAAAGGTTATAGAATCCATTGTACAAAGTAAATTCCTTTATTGATGGCATTCAATTTGGATGCTCTCTAAACAATGACGTGAATTATTATTTTATTTATTTGGGAGGTCAAGAGAACTCCTACATGTGCATACTCAAAATGACGCAACGTGGGTTAAGCGGTGCGAAGCTAGCCCCCCAATTTGAACAATTTGGAACACCGAATCAGTGGCAGAACCTGTAACAAACAAATTTATATAATTATTTTGTATGTCGTAATCGTTTGTTGGTGTTCGTCGGCTACTTTTTGTGGTTTGTTGGTTATTACTATTTTCCTAATTAAATTTTTTATTTTATGTGGTAGCTCCCAAGATTAAAACTTTGGACAATCGAAAAACTAGCCAACGCTCAACAACAAACTAGCCCACTCAACAAAATTTAGAAATTCCAATGTCGGAAGACCAAATTCACGTACAGTATTGAGAATACGAAAAAACAACCCAAAAAAACCAACAAAGAGCTAAGAAACGATTTCAACAAAAAAATAAAAAATGTACTTTTTTTTGACTAATCTCATACCTAAATTAAAAAAATTAAATTGTTTACTCATAACCTACAAATGACAAAAAAAAATAACTAACAAAAAAAAAACAAATGACCAATAAACGATTGCAATAAAAAAAATGAAAAACTGTAACCTCGGGAGTGGTGGTTAACTTCATGCTTAAATAAAAAAATTTAATTGGGAGAGTATTAATAACCATGAAAAGACAAATAATAGCCACAAACACTAGCAAACGACTGGAACAAAAATGAATAATTTTAACCTCGGGGACTCCACGCCAAGATCAAAAAATTAATTAGGAAAATACCTATAACTATCAAGCGACAAGAAATAGCCGACAAACGACCAAATATTACAACAAAAAAAATTAGCCTTGAAGGCTAAATCCACGCCTAAATTAAAAAAATTTATTGATAAAATAAGTAAGTAACAAATACCAACAAACGATCAACAAACCATTGAAAAAAAATGGAAATTTTTAACCTTCGGAGACCAACTTCGCGGCTAAATTAAAAAGTGTAATAATTACCAATAACCAACAAACGACGAAAATACCCAACAAATACCAACAAACGATTGCAACAAAGAAAATAAAAGATTTAACCTTGGGGGGACCTAAATTTAAGAAAATTTATTGGGAAAATGCTAGTAACCAAAAAACGGTAGCAACAAAAAAATGAAAATCTTTAACCTTAGTGGGCTGACTTTACGCCGATTGCCCATTGGTATGTCACGCTTTTATTATTACTGTGATTTGTAGGAATTATATAAGGAATTTATATTTTTTAGTATCATATTTTAGACTTTTACTTAGTTTTTGGGTATTTTTATATTTACATCTTATTTAAATCTATACGTTTCAATAACAATTATAATTATCGTCCTCAGTAAGTGATAATATCTTAGCAATTCTTAAAGATATTACGACTTACTGAGAACGATAACTTTCATTGTTATCGAAACGTGTAGATTTATATAAAATATAAGTATAAAAATACACTATTTTAAAACTCAAAAATTAAGTATTTAAATTATGTATAATAATGGTGAAAGATTACACTTTCATAGATGTATGTAATTGTTCTTTTTTATAATTGCTATAAATTTATAACTTAAATTGCAGTTAATTCACTCTTGTTACGAGTATGTTGCTATTTTACTGAATTGAAGATGCTAAATTTTCCGGAAAATTGCATTAAAGTAGAAAACAATACATAATATATTTGTTCTGGTAAAGTAAGTTATGTGTTTGATGCGTAATATTCTACATTTGTTATGAATTGTCTTTCAATAATACATTTTCATTTATTCAGTAATAAAAATATGACTACAAGTAGTTATTGTATATTATTGTTTTATTTAAATGAGTACTTTTATCTGATTATGTCAACTTTAACCTTTTAGTGTATTTTATTCAATGCAATAAGCACTGTTGTTAGGTAAAGGACAAGGCACACTTTTGATGTAAACTCGGGATCGTTGAATTTTTTTGATATTTTAGTATGTTATTTGGCATGCAAAGGAAAGTATTTTTTACCATTGCGCCAAACCTGTAAGTATACCGGATGTTGCAGAAAATGGGGTCAAATGATTTTATATGTGTGGAAACCACTTGTTAAAAATAATAAATAATTTTTGGTCTTATTTTAGAGAATTAGATGGAAAACGCAGAAATACTTCAATGTTTAAACTCAATTGTACGTCCTATGAACAAAATTATAAATATACAGGGTGGTTCTTGTAAGTCAAACAGCCGGTAAAATGTTTTTTTTTAATAGAACACTAAATAATTTTTATATTTTTAAAAACTCCTTAACTAGCTGACTTCAACGAATTAAATTAAAATTAAATTAAATTAAATTGGTCTAGGTACTGTATATTTTTAATGTCACAGGATCCTGAGTGCTTATATATATATATATATATATATATATATATATATATATATATATATATATATATATATATGAAAACTAATACTAGAGATGTACGTGGATGAAAGCTAAGTGCAGTGTTATGTGATAGAACAATTAGTGGTAGAATTAAGGTGGAATAGAATAAAATATTGTAACGCCGATTCCAAATAAAATTCGAAAAAGGTAAACTAACAAAAGAAGAATATTCATAAGTAAGAAAATCTTGTATTTTGCTAAATGTGACAAAATACAGACTACAAAAGAAAATTACCTACTCAATCTTTTCTATTAGCGGCATCATGATTACATCTCAATAAAGTATTTGACGGGTATTTGCACCAACTTTGCATGTGCAATACGTCCCTAATATAGGATCCGTATTTTCTTCAAATGGTGGTAATAAATATGAAATAAACAGGGAATGTTTAACTGCTTGGGAGAATGTGGAAAATATTTTGGCCCTAATTAAACCTGGTTCAAATTCTTGAACTTGTAATAAATATTCATTATTTCCACCTATCGTGGATGTATCTTGAATGTAAGCTGAGGAAAATTTGTTGTCCTAATATAGTCTGACGTCAGAACAAAAAACTGTATGTCATTATTTTCTAAATCAATTCATGGACCTCCACCACGTCTTAATTGAAGATCTCTCAATTCTGGTGTGCAATGGATTATCGCCTTGCCGAACTATATCCAACAAAACCTTCCCGCCAACTCATCACTTGCATTCTGCATATGTATTCTATCCCGGAAAGCATTTATTAGAGCACAGGCAATTTTCAGAAAGTCAGATAAATGTGTAATGATATTGTGTTTTTAAAAAACTTAAATATTGTTTTTATATGGCCATTTCGTGATTCCACAATCCACCTGGTCTTGGTTATTTTACTAGTAATACTTGCTTGCTCAGTTCTTAATTGGCGTTGTTTTCTTGGTAACATAGGAGGCATTTCATAATTTAAGTTAAGATGATCTATAAACTCTACTATATCTCTGTATCCTTTATCTACTGCTAATATGTCATTATCTAGTACCCACTGACGAATATTACTTCAGTTATTTTGTATTTCTTGATTTAGGATTGCAGTATCATTGTTTCCGACTATATACATCCATCAGGGGCTGCAATTAATTCAGCCTTACATAAATTATATTTTTTATGTGACGAGTATGACTGCTTTTGTATTCGAAAATGTTTACTTTTATCCACTTTAAAGTAAGTGCAATCTGAATACAGAATGGCTTTTGGATTTTCCGGTTCCGGGTTGTACAGAAGATTTGAGAAGTTAGTAACATGATTTGTTCTAAAATGTTCGCGATTACTGACTTCCTCACAAGTAAAACCCAAGTGATGCGGAACAAACTGTCCCATTAAGGTTTCTCTCGCAATTTCTATCGAGAGACTAACTTTCCGCCTGGAGGAGTAGCCCATAAATGATGCTATAAAGTCGTCGGATATCCCTTGCCTCAATTTAATAAAAAATTTAATATCCTTTTTGGTCGGTATGCACTTCTTACCATATACCGCTACAGGTTCATAGCTATTAAATAAAACTATAAATTGTTCTTTTTTAAATGATGTTAAACTGTAAAACTCCTCTTCGCCAAAATTTTCTTCGCCGTCATATTATGATTTTTGAAAAGTCAGTTCTTTAAAAACATTAAACCACTGGCTGACTTCTTCGCCACTCAAAAGCACTTTCATTGGTAGCGAGATTCTATTCTCCATATTAATTAACTGAACATTTCCGTCTTCAGTTAAATGTTATTGGCAGCATGTTGTCTCTTTGTGAATAAACGTTTGTTTTTAAAAAGAAAACAACCTGAGTAGTGTAGGACTCAAAACTGCAAGCACGTCGCATTCTTACTTAATCTGGAGCGACGCAATTCCAAGATAACCGCGCTACATCAGCATTAAGTGTGTAACACCAACCGTTTTTAGTCAGTTGATAGCGAGACGACGGGTGATGTAGTTCACGGGGTAAGTTGCCGATTTCCCGCGCAAATGACGAATACTACAAGTGTAATTTGCTATCAATCTCAACATGAAACAGTTGTAATCTTAAAATAAGTAATCTTAACCAGTATTAGAAAAATTTGTGTAATAGTACAACCTTTTAATATACATAACTGCAATTAAATTAGTTATAGAACCCAGTGTAGTTGATTTATTTAAAAAAAACCTAGACAACACTAAAACCCCTACATTTTGGGGGCTCGTCCGGGATCGAACAGAAACTGATAGTGAAAACGACGGTGTAAAATAGTGAAATTTTTCTTTGATGTAAAATAAAGCCGACTGGAAAGTTGAATCGAGTTTGGCTTATAGTTCGTTCCGATTGATATGTACCTAGAATTAAAAGTTGAATCTAAATTAAGTGAGATAAACTGTGATTTGTGTATATTCGAATAAATGAAGTTTTAAGTTGCCAGGAAATTCCGATGTAATTGAGTCAGCATACCTGATTAAGACGATTAAGCGACATCGAAAAAGAAATAGGTGAAACTTGAATGCAGTTTTTGATAGTGTTACAGTAATGCTTAACGGTAAACGAGTGCGGTCTTATCATACATTCCGATAATTACAAGACGTTAGAGGATACTAAGGTAGGAAATATTTTTTCCGTTTTTATTGTCAGTAACTGGAAACTTTGCAACCTGATCAGTCGGTGAAGTGGACTAAAGTATTGAAAAAAAAAACAAGTGAAATCTTGCACATAGTAGTTTTGATTATACTGCTATTAGTATTTTTGTATATAAATTAGTGTTTACGTCAATATTTAAGTTAAATATTTTTAGATTATATTGTAAGACATATGCATATCATTTAAAATTTGCGCACAAGGTTGATAGCACAAATACCGATTTTTGTGTTCTTAACATCTTTTGAATAGTATTTCGACGGCTTAACCGCGCTGCTGACGGAACCACAAAAGTCGATATTTATTTTATTATTTATGTTTATAACGCATTTGTTAGTATTTGTTGAATTTAAATATTGAAAATGGCAACGTTAGGTTCCGTAGACAAAATTGGTTATCTTATTACACACGCTAAACTTAATGTTGTGAAAATTTTATATCATATTTGTTACGATAACGACGGTGAACCGAGAAAAATTACGAAGGCATTGCGTGCTTTTCCTGGGTTTGATTTTGTTGAACAGTCCGAAGAATATTTGGCTAAAATGGAAGACATAACAAGTAAATTTGAACTTGATGATTTAATCGCCGTTTGCCAGATACTTTGCTTAAAATATTCAAATGACAAAAATCACGTTGTCAGTTCGATTTGTTCCTTTTTAATAAATTTTTCCCATCCCATTGATGAAGGTAACGACCTCGATGACGAGGATGATGATCTAGATAGTGAAGACGAAGAAACACAAATAAACAATGAAAGACGATACGACGAAGAAAGACGTAAATTTGACGAAATCTACATAGATTACGAAAGACGTGAAGACGAAGAACGACGAAAATATGAAGAATGGCGGAAAAACGAAGAAAGGCGTAAGGCGGACGAAAGACGTGAAGACGAAGAACGACAAAAATATGAAGAATGGCGGAGAAACGAAGAAAGACGTAAAAAGGACGAAAGACGTGAAGACGAAGAACGACGAAAATACGAAGAAACGAAGAAAGACGACAAACAAAGGAAAGACAGGAAAAAGATGAACGACGAAAATTTGAGGATTGGCGAAAAAGTGAAGGACGCCGAGACAGGAATGCAGGAAGACGTGAAAACGAAAGTTTAGGACGACAACACGACGAAATATCACATCGAGTAGGATTCGTTTGCACTGAGCTTTAGGGACGTCGAGGACAGTATTCGATCTTTTGATGGAAAAGATGAGTATCCAATTCAGACGTGGATCTTTGAATTTGAAGAAGTTGCAGGGATCACGGGATGGAATGATCTCCAAAAACTTATTTATGCCAAGAAATGCCTGAAAGGCTTGGCCAAATTATTTGTACAATCTGAAAAAGGTATTAAGAGTTGGTCTGAGTTAAAAATCGACTTATCGAAGAATTTGGTACAATAAGTGCACAGATACACAGGATGTTATCAAATCGACGCAAGAGATACGACGAGACTGTACAAGAATACATGATTAAGATGAAGGAAATTGCTAATCGTGGTTATATAGAACCGGAAGTAGTCATCCAGTACATAATTGACGGAATCCAAGACGAAGCTTCCAATAAAGTCGTGCTTTATGGAGCCGGAAATTTTGCTGATTTTAAAGAAAAAATCAAACTGTACGAACGTATTTACAAAAAAAATAATGGGTATGGACAAAATTTTCGGGTGAAAAAAGAAAATCTTAAGAAAAATGAAGAAAATAATTCGAAGAAAAGTGCTCAAACCCAAGAGCGTAGTCACGACGCGAAAAGCGAAAATCAGTTAACATGTTTTAACTGCGGAGGTCGAGGACATAAATCTAAAAGTTGTCCTGATCAGTCAAAAGGTACAAAGTGTTTTGGTTGCAACAAATATGGCCATATAGCGAGTAAATGTCCAAATAAAAATACTACGAAGCCGAATACAGAAAATACTGTTTAACGTAATTGACGCTCAACCCAAAAACACGGTAAAGCTTACAATTGCAGGAGTGGTATTACTTGCATTATTCGACACTGGGAGTGACGTTTGCACAATTCGAGAAGATATTTACAATAGGTATTTTCGGAATATAGACTTGACCTCAGATTGTTTAGTTTTAAAAGGCTTGGGAGAAAATACCAAAGTGGAAACCCTAGGTTCATTTGATATGAATGTCGAGGTGAATGACGAAGATTTTCAACTTAAATTTCACGTTATTCCAGAAGTCGCGACGTCTCACCAATCAATAATTGGAAATAATATATTAAAGCAAGCAAGCTTAAGTATTAGAGATGACGGAATACTAATATACAAGAGGGCCAAAGAAAATTCTATAATGCACATAATGATACAAGACGAAAACAAAGATGATGAATTAGAAGTCGCGCATATAGAAAACAAGCAGCACAGAGACGAAGTAAAAATACTCATTGAAACTTATAAGCCGCAGAAAATTAAGACGACGGATATTGAAATGAAAATCATACTAAAAAATGAGGAACCAATATATCATAGACCTAGACGATTATCTATACCAGAGAAAGAAGAAGTGGATCAGCAATTACAGGAATGGTTAAGAGACGGGATAGTCAAACCAAGTAGTTCGGACTTTGCCAGCCCCATTGTACTGACAAAAAAAAAAAGGATGGCCGAACTAGAATTTGTTGCGATTACCGGAAGTTGAACAAAAATATAGTAAGAGATAGGTTTCCACTTCCTCTTGTTGAAGACGTTTTAGACAGCCTACAGGGTTCAAAAATTTTTAGTACCATTGATCTAAAGAATGGATTCTTCCATGTGCCCGTTGAAACAAACAGTACCAAATATACCTCATTTGTAACGCCAAGCGGCCAATACGAATTTTTGAAATGTCCATTTGAGTTGTGCAACAGCCCGGCAGTATTTCAACGATTTATTGCTCATATTTTTAGAGAATTGAGTTTGAAGAAATATGTAATATATTATATGGATGATATCATTATTCTAAGTAAGAATGAGGAAGAAGGAATTCAAAGACTAAAATTAGTGTTGAAGGTAGCCGAAGAGTATGGATTAGAAATAAAAAAAAGAAAATGCCAGTTTCTGAAAAGACGAGTGGAATTTCTAGGAATTATCGTAGAAGACGGGAAAATCCATCCAGGTGAAGCGAAAATTTCAGCCATTAAGAAATATCCAGAGCCGACGAATCACAAACAGGTACAGTCCTACCTGTGTCTCACTGAATATTTTCGCAAATTTATCGCCGGATATGCCAACATAGCAAAGCCGTTAACTGAATTACTCCGAACAGGCGAAGAATTTAAATTCGGATTGTCACAGAAAAATGCTTTCGAGACATTAAAAATGAAGTTGATGAGTGAGCCGGTGTTACGCATTTACCAACAAGGCGCGTACACAGAATTGCACACCGATGCAAGCATACATGGTTATGGAGCATGTTTGCTACAGAGATCTAGTGAAGATTCTAAGTTACACCCTATATATTACATGAGCAGAAATACCACACCGACAGAGAAAAAGTATTCAAGCTATGAGCTTGAGGTTCTGGCAATTATACGAAGCATAAGTAGGTTTAGGATATACCTACTAGGAACAAAATTTAAAATTGTTACGGATTGTGACGCATTTACGAAGACTATGGAAAAGACGGATCTTACAACCAGAGTTGCAAGATGGGCGTTGATGTTAGAAGAGTTTGAGTACGAAATCGAACACAGAAGGGGTACTCAGATGGCACATGTGGATGCTCTTAGTAGATATCCCACAGTGTTGACGATAGCTCTACAAGACAGCGTCATACAAATGATTAAACAGCCGCAAGACAAAGATGAGCATATTAAGACGATAAAAAAGCTACTGTTGACAGAAGAATATGAAGATTTTTATTTGGAACGTGATATTTTATATAAATATGAAAATGGACTTTAATTGTTGGTTGTTCCAAAAAGTATGCAAACGGAAATAATAAGGAAAGCTCACGAGATAGGACACTTTTCCAAGAAGAAAACACAAGAAGTCCTAACGAAAGATTTTGCATACCGAAGTTGAAAGAAAAGTAGACACATTCATCAACAATTGCATACCATGCATACTTGGGAATAAAAAGGAAGGAAAGAAAGAAGGGATGCTTCATCCTATACCCAAACTGGAAGGTCCTTTGGAAAGCTATCACGCAGATCACTTAGGTGGATTGGAAACAACAAACAAAAATTATCAACACATACTTGTAGTTATTGATGATTTTTCAAAATTTGTTTGGCTTTATCCAACAAAGTCTACAACGTCGAAAGAAGTCATAGGCTGTTTTGAAAAACAACGTAAAATTTTTGGAAATCCCTCTAGGATAATTACTGACAGAAGAACAGCATTTCGCTCGAAAGAATTTGAATCCTACTGCAAAGACGAAAATATCAAACACATTCTGACGACTTGTGCAGTACCCCGCGGCAACGGACAAGTAGAGAGGGTAAATAGGACTCTTATACCTATTCTAACAAAACTAAGTTTAGACGATCCAAGAAAGTGGTATAAATACGTAAAGTGCAGATGGCATTGAACTCTACTTATCAACGAAGCATTGGTACCACACCCTTACAGGTGATAGTTGGAGTTAAAATGAGAAATAAAGAAGATATCCGAATTAAAGAAGCTATAGAGGAGGAAATATTAAAGATATTTATAGAAGAAAGAAATGATTTACGCGGGAAATGCAAAGAAGAGATATTAAAGATACAACGTGAAAACACAAAAGGTTATAATTTAAGAAGAAAAAAAGCTAAAAGATATAAGGAAAAAGACTTAATTGCTATAAAGAGGACGCAGTTTGGCCCTGGGCTCAAGCTGAAAAGAAAATTTTTAGGACCTTATGAGATTGTCAAGGCAAAGGCAAACGAGCGGTATGACGTTGCAAAAATTGGCGATCATGAAGGACCGCTACGAACGACAACATGCGCTGAATATATGAAACCCTGGATCGAAAACGACAGCGACGAATCCGAGACGGATTCAGCGCAGGATGGCCGAATGTAGGACTCAAAACTGCAAGCACGTCGCATTCTTACTTAATCTGGAGCGACGCAATTCCAAGATAACCGCGCTACATCAGCATTAAGTGTGTAACACCAACCGTTTTTAGTCAGTTGATAGCGAGACGACGGGTGATGTAGTCCACGGGGTAAGTTGCCGATTCCCCGCGCAAATGACGAATACTACAAGTGTAATTTGCTATCAATCTCAACATGAAACAGTTGTAATCTTAAAATAAGTAATCTTAACCAGTATTAGAAGAATTTGTGTAATAGTACAACCTTTTAATATACATAACTGCAATTAAACTAGTTATAGAACCCAGTGTAGTTGATTTATTTAAAAAAAACCCTAGACAACACTAAAACCCCTACAGTAGCTAATGTTAGTCTCAATCGACATTGATTTGCACACACAAAACGGCCTCTAGTTGCTACCAGTACTTCCATAGGAATTGACGATGGATTATTTTCATTGTCAATACATCTTATTAAATGAAAATTACGGCTTAAACACAATTTTGAGTTGTGATTTACCTCCTCAATATTAAAATACTTTCTTGAATTTACATTTCACGTAAAACATCGAACCATTTTTACTCATATTTGAAATAAAATCTCATCCAGGTTTTTACTTTTTGACTAACGACACTCGAGACTAACAAAACTCAACTATTTACATATATTTGACAGAAGTAACAATCTTAACAAATAAGTTACTGCCATAGTCTACTAGATCTGATTGAAGGTACTTAGTAAACAAACAGTTTTATTCCTGTTTATATTTATTACTAGCAATTTGGTCGACAAAGAACTATAGTTTGCGACATGGTGGAATAAAAATATAAAGAGAGAGTATGAATCTTTCTTAAATAACGAATATGCTTTAATATTGCTTACTTACCGAAGAGATAAATTAAAAATTGATTTACTTATTCTCAAAGAAAGGTTAACCTACATTTTGAATTAAAATTATTTTCATATTCGAGCAACAACAAAAATTTTCAATGAAGTGGCTTTATGCTAATAAAACGAGTATTTGTTTTAAGAATCAGTTTAAAAAATATATAATAGCGAAGGTAACTTTAGCGAAAAGGCAACCTTGGCTAAAAAACACGGAATAAAATTATTTTGTTCTTAAAATTATGAAATTTAATGTCAACTTTAAAACAATTTATCTTTAATAAAATAAAATTATGGTTCACGTTCTTTTTTCAATAGAACATGTATCATTTTACATTCTTAAAGCTCTTGATAATCACTTCAAATTTACGGTATCTAAATAATAGTATTATTGAACATCAATCATTTTGCAACGTTAGATCTCTGTAAAAAAGCCAAAATTTGTTACCAGCTTTTATTGATGATAAAAAATTATACAGGATAGTTGTTGAAAATGAAATTTCACCATTTTAAAAAAATTTAAATTTAATGGGTTTTTAAAAAAATCTTTTGATAACATTTTATTTTAGAAAAATTTTTTTAAAGAAAAACATTTTTGTAAATTTTAAAAATTCAAAAAAAAATAAAATAAAGTTTGGCTATAAATATAAAATTTGAAAGAAAACTATATTAAAATTAAATATTGTTAAAGTAAAGTCAAAAAACCCTTAAAAAAATAAATTTAGCCAAAACAATTTAACAAAATTTAATCGAGTTATGATGGTGTAAAGGGAAAAACTTCAATTTTAAAAGATAAACACACAAATAAACATTAATCAAAAAAAAATTTAAAAAAAACTTTAAAATTTTAAAATTTATTTTAACAAAAAAAATAATTCTTTTAATTTATTTAATTTTTAATAATTTTAAAAACAAAATTAAAAATATTGAAAAATTTTAATAAAAAAGGGTTTTTTTTTTTAAGTTTCAAAAAAAAAATTTTTCTTTTAAAAATTCTTTAAAAATTTCCCAAAAACTTTTTAAAACATTATTTTTTCCCAAACAAATTTCAATGTCAAATTTTTTTTATAAAATTTTTTAAAAGGGAGCCCAAAAACCCGGGTTACAATTTAAATAAATTTTCTTGGGTTAAATAAATAAATTTTTGGTTTTTAAAAACAAATTTTAAATTAAAGTTTTAAATTTTTGTTTTTTTTTTAATTTTTCTTGTAGGTTTAAAATAGTCCTAATGCCATGTTTGATTAGGATTTTTCAATTCTATTTGTAACATTAGCTATAAAAGGAAGAAAAGCAGTACCAACATTAAGAACTGGTTTTTCTTTAAGGTTACGCCTAGAAGGTGTAATAACATTATTAATATCTGTAAGTGAATATCCATTATCTTGTAAGGATTTTCTTAAATATTTATATTCATCATTCAAAATTCAGGGTCACAAATTCGTTTTGCTCGATCTACTAAAGATTTAATTACACTAATTTTTGACGTGGATGGTGGTTGGATAATTTATGAAGGTATCTATCAGTGTGTCGCTTTCTGTAAACCTTAAAAGATAGTGAATTATTATTTTTAGATATTAATATGTCAAGAAATGGTAAACTTCCATTAGTTTCTTTTCCATGGTAAACTGAATACTAGGATGTATACCATTTATAAAAACCAAAACTCATGCAGTGCTTCTTCTCCATGTCTCCAAATAACAAATGTGTCATCTACATATCTATACCAAACTGAAGGTTTTTAGGTGTATTTTGTAACGTTAATGTTTCAAATTTTTCCATATAAAAATTAGCTATAACAGGACTAAGGGACTACCCATTGCTACACCTTCAATCTGTTCATAAAATTTATTATTCCACTGAAAATAAGTTGTAGTAAGACAGTGCTGAAAAGAATGGTTATGTCCTTTGGAAAAAGATGATCTATGTATTCAATAGTTTCTTTTAGAGGTACTTTTGTAAAAGTGAAATAACATCAAAACTGACCATTATATCACCCTCTTCAATTTTGAAACTATGCATTTTTTCAACAAAGTCGGCAGAATTTTTAATGTAATGTTTTTCCTATATGAGGTTGTAATAACAATGTAAGATGTTTTGCAAGGTGATATGTAGGAGAACCAATTGCACTAACAATAGGCCTTAAAGGAATATTAGGTTTATGAATTTTGGTAAACCATATAGTTTTGGTGAAATAGCTTCAGAGTTAGATAGTTTCTTCTTTATTTCTTCAGGAATAGATGATAATTTAATCAGCTCTTTAGTTTTTAAAAGAAACTTTTTGTTGGATTTGTATTTCATGATAAGTTTCTGGTCCCAACAATTGTTCTATCTTAGTGTTATAATCGTTCATATTTAATATAACAGTTGCATTACCTTTATCTGATTTTAATATTATAATATTTTCATTGCGTTTAAGATCAAGTAAAGCATGTCGTTGACGAAAGGATAATCTTATTTTTTACGTAATATGTTAACGGTGTTATATCTAACTTCATTAGCAGCATCAAAAGGTAATAATCTAATGGAGTTTTCGATGTTGGAAATTATATCTTCAAAAGGTATTACTCTTGGTATTATCAAAATTTCCTCCTTTAGAAAGCGCTTCAATAGCATAATCTGAAACAACATTATCAGAAAGGTTTATAACTGTTTTCTACAATCAATAGATGGTCTATTATTTTGTTGTTTGTATAATTTATTAAATTTTTCTTTTGACGTTGACATGAGATGTCAAAATTTATTTCCATAGATTTAAACGTTATAGAATCAATTTTATCCCAATCTTCTTTATTCAAAATAGATGAAATTTCTAAATGTAAATATAAAGATTTTATCGGTGTTATCCAGTAACTTCCTAGTAATATGTATTTGATTACGTGAAGAGCATTTTCAGTTCTTCTGTAAATATTATTCGCTTGTTATTAAAATTTCTTTTAATATAGATAAACTTTGGGATAATCTTTTGGTCGGCATCGTAATAAAAAGTGAGTGACGATAATAATTGTGCTTTACGTTTCCTTAATTTTCAAATTGTCTGATAAAACGATAAGTTTCCTCCCATAAAGGACTGAAATATGAAAATGTAAACTTTCACCATTAACACTCATAATAAAATACTTATCTTTTTGGGATTTTTAATGGTGTACTTTAAATTATACAATCTAAACGTTTCGATAACACTTACAGTTATCTTCGTCAGTAGTAATGTTAGTTAAAAATTGTTAAAGATGTAGTAAACAATTTTGTCAAATTTGAAAAATTCAAACATAAACATAAGCCTGCTATTAATATAACAGTTTGAGAAACGTATAAGCCAACTATAAAATTGTAGTAAAGAATAACTAGGTCATTAAAATTAAATATTGTTAAACTGCCTCAAAGATGACAAACCAGAACACTCTCTACGGCGAAAGCTAACATGAAATTTGCCAGCCAAAAACACATTTAACAAAATATCGAGTTATGATGTAAGTGTAAAGTTGTGAAAACTTCAATTTTAAAATGATAGAAGCATTCACAAATCCAAACATTACACAAAATAACCCAGTTAATCTAACAAAGAGATATCTTTATCAATAATTGGAAGTGTTATTAACAATGAAAAGCACAATGCAGAACGTTCTTTGTAATTTTTAATTTCAATTTAATTTCAACTACTTATGTTAAATTATAGTGCTGTGGAAATTTAACATATAATTGATAAACATTTGCTTCAAGGCTAGGAAAACAGAAATTTATAAATCAAAATTCAGTATTCAGTTAACCATGGGTAAGAAACTAATGGACTTTTCAATTTAAGATAATATCTTAAAAGAATAATTCACTATCTTTTAAAATTTACGGAGTTAATATTCTGATAGTTACTTCAAAACCAAACCATCGTCTTGAAATATTATAGTCTTTAGTAGATCGAGCAAAACGAATTTGTGACCCTGAATGGTTGAATGATGAATATAAATATTTAAGAAAATCCTTACAAAATAATGGATATTTGCGTACAGTATCAAATACGTTATTTGGTCCTTCGAGGTAACTTTTCACAAACAAGATTCTTAATGTGTACTGGAATCATTTTGACAATCTTACAAGTGATTTAAATTCTTAATTTTCATTGGCATTAAGACTAGTCCTAAACCTACAAGTAAATTAGGAACATTTAAGATCACCTAACATTGTCAAAAAAAATCAGTAATTAAGTATCTGGTTTTTTTTAAGGTACCAGAAGGACCACAAACGTAGCTTTAATACAAGAATGAATACATTATTTTAAGATTGGGTCAAACATTTAGGTCTGCATCTGAAAATGGCTCAATAATTTAAATCATGACATTCAATTTGACAATATTACACTATTGTCTAGACGGGTGGTTGGATAATTTTGAAGGTATCTATCAGTGTGTCGGCTTTCTGTAAACCTTAAAAGATAGTGAATTATTATTTTAGATATTAATATGTCAAGAAATGGTAAACTTCCATTAGTTTCTTTTTCCATGGTAAACTGAATACTAGGATGTATACCATTTATAAAACCAAAAACTCATCAGTGTTCTTATCCATTCAAATTAAAAATTGTCAAAGATCTATCCAAACTGAAGGTTTTTAGGTGTATTTTGTAATTAATTTTCAAATTTTCCATATAAAATTAGCTTAACAGGACTGGGATGCTTCCTTGTAATTAATCTATCATTTTAAAATTGAAGTTATTCCAAAATTAAGTTGTATCATAAGTCGATTAAAGAATGTTAAATGTCTTTTGGCAAAGATTCATTTTAAAGTTTGCCGTTTAGAGTGTACTGGTTTGTAATGAGGCAGTTTAACAATATTTAATTAATGACCTACTTATTTTAACTACATTTTTAAAGTGGCGAATTTTTAACTGTAATGGTTTAGCAGGCTTATGGTTGTAATAATCATTAAGATGTTTTCAAGTGACTATTTAACCAATTGCAACTAACATAGCCTGACGAATATTAAGGTTTATGAATTTTGAACGATTGTATAAGGTAAATACCATTAAATAAGATAAGTTTTTTATTATTAGGTAATGATGAAAGTTTAATTTTCATATTTCAGAACTTTATTGGGGAAACTTATCGGTTTTTCAGACAATTTGGAAATTAAGGAAACGTAATCTTAATTATAATCGTCACTCACTTTAATATAACGATTGCAGACCTAAGATTATCCCAAAGTTTATCTATATTTAAAAGAAATTTTAATAACAAGCAAGCGAATAATATTTACAGAAGAACTGAAAATGCTCTTCTACGGTAATATATACATAATTACTAGGAAGTTACTGGATAACTTCGATAAAAATCTTTTATATTTACATTTAGAAATTTCATCGATTTGGAATAAAGAAGATTGGGATAAAATTGATTCTATTACGTTTAAATCTATGGAAATAAATTTTGACATCTCATGTCAACGTCAAAAGAAAAATTTAATAAATTATACAAACAACAAAATAATAGACCATCTATTGATTGTAGAAAACAGTTATAAACCTTTCTGATAATGTTGTTTCAGATTATGCTATTGAAGCGCTTTCTAAAGGAGGAAATTTTGCGATAACACCAAGAGTAATACCTTTTGAAGATATAATTTCCAACATCGAAAACTCCATTAGATTATTACCTTTGATGCTGCTAATGAAGTTAGATATAACACCGTTAACATATTACGTAAAACAAAACCTCCAAAGAGCAACTTATCCTTTCGTCAACGACATGCTTTACTTGATCTTAAACGCAATGAAAATATTATAATATTAAAATCAGATAAAGGTAATGCAACTGTTATATTAAATATGAACGATTATAACACTAAGATAGAACAATTGTTGGGACCAGAAACTTATCATGAAATACCGAAAGATCCAACAAAAAAGTTTCTTTTAAAAACTAAAGAGCTGATTAAATTATCATCTATTCCTGAAGAAATAAAGAAGAAACTATCTAACTCTGAAGCTATTTCACCAAAACTATATGGTTTACCAAAAATTCATAAACCTAATATTCCTTTAAGGCCTATTGTTAGTGCAATTGGTTCTCCTACATATCACCTTGCAAAACATCTTACATTGTTATTACAACCTCATATAGGAAAAACACCCCATTACATTAAAAATTCTGCCGACTTTGTTGAAAAATGCATAGTTTCAAAATTGAAGAGGGTGATATAATGGTCAGTTTTGATGTTATTTCACTTTTACAAAAGTACCTCTAAAAGAAACTATTGAATACATAGATCATCTTTTTCCAAAGGACATAACCATTCTTTTTCAGCACTGTCTTACTACAACTTATTTTCAGTGGAATAATAAATTTTATGAACAGATTGAAGGTGTAGCAATGGGTAGTCCCCTTAGTCCTGTTATAGCTAATTTTATATGGAAAAATTTGAAACATTAACGTTACAAAATACACCTAAAAACCTTCAGTTTGGTATAGATATGTAGATGACACATTTGTTATTTGGAGACATGGAGAAGAAGCACTGCATGAGTTTTTGGTTTTATAAATGGTATACATCCTAGTATTCAGTTTACCATGGAAAAAGAAACTAATGGAAGTTTACCATTTCTTGACATATTAATATCTAAAAATAATAATTCACTATCTTTTAAGGTTTACAAAAGGAACACACTGATAGATACCTTCATAAATTATCCAACCACCATCCACGTCAAAAAATTAGTGTAATTAAATCTTTAGTAGATCGAGCAAAACGAATTTGTGACCCTGAATTTTTGAATGATGAATATAAATATTTAAGAAAATCCTTACAAGATAATGGATATTCACTTACAGATATTAATAATGTTATTACACCTTCTAGGCGTAACCTTAAAGAAAACCAGTTCTTAATGTTGGTACTGCTTTTTTCCTTTTATAGCTAATGTTACAAATAGAATTGAAAAATCCTAATCAAACATGGCATTAGGACTATTTTTAAACCTACAAGAAAAATTAAAGAACATTTAAGATCACCTAAAGATGTGTCAAACCCTTTATCATCTTCCGGAGTGTATAAGTTATCTTGTTCATGTGGAAAAGTATACATCGGGACCACAAAACGTAGCTTTGATACAAGACGCAAAGAACATATGAGATTTTGTAGATTGGGTCAACCAGAGAGGTCTGCTGTGGCTGACCATGCCCTGAATAATTTAAATCATGACATTCAATTTGACAATATGAAAATATTGTCAAGACAAACCCATTATTATGTTCGTTTGCAACGTGAAGCTATTGAAATATATAAAACCCAAAAATAGACAAGAAGAAAATCTCCGTTTAAATAGGTTTTGGCATCTTATAATTAAAAAAGCATAATGATACGCCTTGATTTTAATTTGTTTTCAACTTTTGGTATGTCTAGGTTTTTGCTGTGTTTTTCCTAGACCTTGAAGCAAATGCTTTATCAATTATATGTTAAATTTCCACAGCACTATAATTTAACATAAGTAGTTGAAATTAAATTGAAATTAAAATTACAAAGAACGTTCTGCATTTTTTCAAAACACTTCCAATTATTGATAAAGATATCTCTTTGTTAGATTTAACTGGGTTATTTTTGATGTAATGTTTGGTTTGTGAATGCTTCTATCATTTTTTGAAGTTTTTCACAACTTTACACTTCATCATAACTCGATTAAATTTTGTTAAATGTGTTTTTTGGCTGGCAAATTTCATTGTTAGCTTTCCCGTAGAGAGTGTTCTGGTTTGTCATCTTTGAGGCAGTTTAACAATATTTAATTTTAATGACCTAGTTATTCTTTACTACAATTTTATAGTTGGCCTTTCTCAAACTGTTATATTAATAGCAGGCTTATGTTTATGTTTGAATTTTTCAAATTTGACAAAATTGTTTTACATCTTTAACAATTTTAACTAACATTACTACTGACGAAGATAACTGTAAGTGTTATCGAAACGTTTAAGATAATTTAAAACACCATTAAAAATCCCAAAAAGATAAGTATTTTATTATAGTGTTAATGGTGAAAAATTTACTTTTAATTTCACCTTTATGGGGAAAATTATCTTTTATCAGACAATTTGAAAAATTGGAAACGTAAAGACAATTATTTCTACTCCTTTTTATTACGATGCCAGCCAAAAGATTTAAATTTATCTATATTAAAAGAAATTTTTAACAACAAGGAATAATTTTAAGAAAATAAAATTTTTATAATAAATACATATTACTAAAGTTCTGGATAAAGAAAAAATTTTTATTTTACTTTAGAAATTTCATCTATTTTGAATAAAGAAGATTGGGATAAAATTGATTCTATAACGTTTAAATCTATGGAAATAAATTTTGACATCTCATGTCAACGTCAAAAGAAAAATTTAATAAATTATACAAACAACAAAATAATAGACCATCTATTGATTGTAGAAAAACAGTTATAAACCTTTCTGATAATGTTGTTTCAGATTATGCTATTGAAGCGCTTTCTAAAGGAGGAAATTTTGCGATAACACCAAGAGTAATACCTTTTGAAGATATAATTTCCAACATCGAAAACTCCATTAGATTATTACCTTTTGATGCTGCTAATGAAGTTAGATATAACACCGTTAACATATTACGTAAAACAAAACCTCCAAAGAGCAACTTATCCTTTCGTCAACGACATGCTTTACTTGATCTTAAACGCAAGAAATATTATAATATTAAAATCAGATAAAGGTAATGCAACTGTTATATTAAATATGAACGATTATACACTAAGATAGAACAATTGTTGGGACCAGAAACTTATCATGAAATACCGAAAGATCCAACAAAAATTTCTTTTAAAAACTAAAGAGCTGATTAAATTATCATCTATTCCTGAAGAAATAAAGAAGAAACTATCTAACTCTGAAGCTATTTCACCAAAACTATATGGTTTACCAAAAATTCATAAACCTAATATTCCTTTAAGGCCTATTGTTAGTGCAATTGGTTCTCCTACATATCACCTTGCAAAACATCTTACATTGTTATTACAACCTCATATAGGAAAAACACCCATTACATTAAAAATTCTGCCGACTTTGTTGAAAAAATGCATAGTTTCAAAATTGAAGAGGGTGATATAATGGTCAGTTTTGATGTTATTTCACTTTTACAAAAGTACCTCTAAAAGAAACTATTGAATACATAGATCATCTTTTTCCAAAGGACATAACCATTCTTTTTCAGCACTGTCTTACTACAACTTATTTTCAGTGGAATAATAAATTTATGAACAGATTGAAGGTGTAGCAATGGGTAGTCCCTTAGTCCTGTTATAGCTAATTTTATATGGAAAATTTGAAACATTAACGTTACAAAATACACCTAAAAACCTTCAGTTTGGTATAGATATGTAGATGACACATTTGTTATTTGGAGACATGGAGAAGAAGCACTGCATGAGTTTTTGGTTTTATAAATGGTATACATCCTAGTATTCAGTTTACCATGGAAAAAGAAACTAATGGAAGTTTACCATTTCTTGACATATTAATATCTAAAAATAATAATTCACTATCTTTTAAGGTTTACAGAAAGCCGACACACACTGATAGATACCTTCATAAATTATCCAACCACCATCCACGTCAAAAAATTAGTGTAATTAAATCTTTAGTAGATCGAGCAAAACGAATTTGTGACCCTGAATTTTTGAATGATGAATATAAATATTTAAGAAAATCCTTACAAGATAATGGATATTCACTTACAGATATTAATAATGTTATTACACCTTCTAGGCGTAACCTTAAAAAAACCAGTTCTTAATGTTGGTACTGCTTTTCTTCCTTTTATAGCTAATGTTACAAATAGAATTGAAAAATCCTAATCAAACATGGCATTAGGACTATTTTAAACCTACAAGAAAAATTAAAGAACATTTAAGATCACCTAAAGATGTGTCAAACCCTTTATCATCTTCCGGAGTGTATAAGTTATCTTGTTCATGTGGAAAAGTATACATCGGGACCACAAAACGTAGCTTTGATACAAGACGCAAAGAACATATGAGATTTTGTAGATTGGGTCAACCAGAGAGGTCTGCTGTGGCTGACCATGCCCTGAATAATTTAAATCATGACATTCAATTTGACAATATGAAAATATTGTCAAGACAAACCATTATTATGTTCGTTTGCAACGTGAAGCTATTGAAATATATAAACACCCGAATAATTTTAATAGACAAGAAGAAAATCTCCGTTTAAATAGGTTTTGGCATCTTATAATTAAAAAGAGCATAATGATACGCCTTGATTTTAATTTGTTTTCAACTTTTGGTATGTCTAGGTTTTTGCTGTGTTTTCCTAGACCTTGAAGCAAATGCTTTATCAATTATATGTTAAATTTCCACAGCACTATAATTTAACATAAGTAGTTGAAATTAAATTGAAATTAAAATTACAAAGAACGTTCTGCATTGTGCTTTTCATTGTTAATAACACTTCCAATTATTGATAAAGATATCTCTTTGTTAGATTTAACTGGGTTATTTTTTGATGTAATGTTTGGATTTGTGAATGCTTCTATCATTTTAAAATTGAAGTTTTTCACAACTTTACACTTACATCATAACTCGATTAAATTTTGTTAAATGTGTTTTTGGCTGGCAAATTTCATTGTTAGCTTTCGGTAGAGAGTGTTCTGGTTTGTCATCTTTGAGGCAGTTTAACAATATTTAATTTTAATGACCTAGTTATTCTTTACTACAATTTTATAGTTTTATACGTTTCTCAAACTGTTATATTAATAGCAGGCTTATGTTTATGTTTGAATTTTTCAAATTTGACAAAATTGTTTACTACATCTTTAACAATTTTTAACTAACATTACTACTGACGAAGATAACTGTAAGTGTTATCGAAACGTTTAGATTGTATAATTTAAAGTACACCATTAAAAAATCCCAAAAAAGATAAGTATTTTATTAGGATAGTTGTAAATTCGTAATTTTTGTCATCATTGTATAAGTCAATAAATTACTGTTTAATTTTCAACAGCCTGTAGCTCCGTAACTGGTTATTTTAGATTTTATTTCCTATTTATTACCACCGTTTGGGAAAAATGCAGATTTTGTGTTGGGAACGTACTAATTGTGTAATAACGTGTTGAGGACTGAATAGTATTTCTAAACGGTTCCTTTGGGGCTGCACACCATTGAAACTGTGCGGAGGTGGACTTCTTTTCCCTACGTAGGCTTGAAAACCTGATTTATTTATTTCCGTATGCATTAATTATTCTTTGCATTTTTTAACACCTACATCTTTCCATGTGTATGATATATTTTTAAACGTATTTTTAAAAATAATAAATTGTTTAAATAATAAATTCTCTTGCACTATACTATAACTACCCAATGCAATTCTTTTGAATTATAGAAAAAAAGTATTTCTAATGGGTTTAAAACCCTTTTCAAATGAAATTATTTTGCACTTATTTTAAAACTTTACGAAAAACGCTGAAATGCATCAATGTTTGAACATTTTTGAAAGCTGCTTGATACACACCGATTTCAAAAACCATATTACATGATGTCTAAACTAGCCAGCCAGTAACGGATATACAGGGCATTGAAAATCGTCTATTCTTCAACTTTAGATCACTATTGGGACAAAATCACAGAGTATTTCCCAAAATGGTCTACATGTAAGGGCGTTTTGCGAAGTTCTCAATGGTTTTGTTGTTTATTTTTAACGCCCTGCAGCTAGTTATTTTACACACCATGTATTTATAATTCGCCAAAGTCGGCTAGTTAAGGAGTTTTTAAAAATATAAAAATTATTTAGGGTGTTCAATGAAAAATAAATATTTTACCAGCTGTGCTCGACTTACAAGAACCGCCCTGCATATTTATAATTTTGTTTGTAGGGCGTACAATTGAGTTTAGTATTTCAGCGTTTTCCACCTAAGTCTCTAAAATAAGACCAAAAATAATTATATTTTATAAGTGGTTTCCACACATAAAATCGTTTGACCCCATTTTCTGCAACACCCAGTATACTTACATGTTTGACACAATGGTAAAAAATACTTACTTTTACATGCTAAATAACATACTAAAATCCAACGATCTCGAGTTTACACATTAAAAGTGTGCCTCGTTCTTGACAATAAACTGGCAAAACAACATTAGGTATCTCACCAACTGATCCATAATCAAAATAAGGAAATGATTAATCTTATAATTCTTTCTACAGATTGTTGTAGTTTTAATCGTATTACATGCCAATGTTTAAAAAAGTATGTTCACTTAAGTTTGAGAATACGTTACAATACTAATTTTCTCATTTTATTTTAGCCAATTAAATTTGAAGACTTAGTCCAAGCTGTGATTCATTTAATTAAGGAATCTGTATTAACGACTGAACAACGAGAAGTCTCACTTTTAGAAAATGTCAGTGCACAAAAAGAGTTAGATAAACAAGTGGAAGCTCTGTTAACGTCATTTTATAGCGTTTTAAAGAATTTAGCATTTCAAGATGATGATAATGATGACCATGACGATCGGTCTCCGGTTGTATCTCAATTAATTGGTACACCTATCACTGCTTACAGAAATCATGATACCAATAATCACATACCTGTCTGGGAATGTAGACTATTAACAACACTTTCAAATTGTCAATACACCAATGGTACAGTTCTGGTTCATATATCAGATTCATTTACAACAAACGGTTACTCACTTTCCAAGTCATCTATTGAAAATGTTAGAACAAAATTGATGTCATTGGAGAAATCTATCTTAGATGCATATTTAGAGCATAAAAGCGATCCTCTTGTGGGTACAATTGAACCTTCAATGTATTTGGGTAGATTTGATTGGGATACTAATATTGTTCCATCAGATATTCGACCTTATGCCAAAGAGTGCATTAATAATTTGATTCACGTACATTCTGAGGTTTGAGGTACCCTCAGATAGATATAATTTTTTAATGCTTATTTCTAGGTGTATAAAGTTTCACCTTTATTAGTCGATAGTGTGCTTCCTCAAGTAGTTCAAACAATTGCCGAAGAATTATATAGATTGATGTCATGTGTTAAAAAGTTTAGTATACCTGGAATACAACAAGCTCGTGCAGATATTTGTGCATTACAGGAAATTCTGGCACCATATTCAACACCAAAGGCAAAGTAAGTGATTTGGTTCATGATTTATCTCAAATGTAATGTTTTTTTTTTAGAACATTTTTCAATGATGCTTTAGAAATAATTCCACCAATAGAACAAGCCAATTCAACGTAAGTCATATAATGTACCTACATTAAAATAGAGATTACTTATTGTGTGTTCTAGAATTATTGAAGATATACTGAAACGAGTTCGTGTGAGAATGAGACTGCAAATTCTATGTTTATCTAATCCTATTACTAATGGCCCAGTGAAAACATGATCTCTGTAACTTCTTTTACAAGTGTAACTGTGATTTCAGCGCTCATTTAAACTAACAAAAACTCTATGATTTTTTTGTTGTCTACCTCATTTGTTTGTTTTCTTTTTTTTTGCTTAAAAACCCAATTATTCAGCAGCCAACTTATAATTAAAAGTCAGTGGGATAATCTGTGAAATTTACAATTGTGTACAAGGTAATCCTTTTACTGTTTTTCATTTACACACACCTGTTCACATTAACCTTCGTTTATATTTGTAATCGGTATAACTAGGATGGAGTATTGTTAAAATTAAGCCATAATTATTGAATAGAATATATATTTCACTTCATAACTCTTAATGTGAATAAATCCAGAATTATGTTGCCATATAACATGATGCATAATGTATAAATTTAGGGGAGAATGGGGAAATGACAGTCACTTAAGGAAAAAGTACTGTGAGTGATAGATCATATTTGATTCAGTTTTCCAGTGAAATGTATTCATTTGTTATTTAGCTATGTTATATTCTATTTCATGAAATAAAATCAAGACAGCTGATTTGAGTAATACCCCATGAGGTCAGGCTGTGGGGGTCTTGATTAATTTAATTAATTAAACATTATTTTGTCATATCTAAGTTTTTCAAACTTGATAAGTTTTCCCACAATGTCATGTTTACGTATGACACACATGTCATCTAGCTCTTGGAAAACAAATATATGCATGCGTAAACTCCACTAAAACGTTTTATTTTCACCACTTCAAATGGAAATTCTTTTTTTATTTTTCATTTGAAACTGTTACTAGAAGAAAGTCGTCTACGTTAAATGGTTGCAGTAGTTCTTCCAGGATAAACCATTTGGGTGGATTATCTTAAGGTTCGCTGTCATCAAGGGGCATCCAGTCGCTCTCTCTCTGGATTCCTGACATAAGTTGCTCTCATTTGAACAGTCCTCATCGAAAACAGATGAGTCAAATATTTTTCTTTTAACTGATTTCTCAACTTTGCGAGCACATTTTGTAATGTCTTGCTTACGCTCTTTCATTTTTAAATGCTTTATGCGCTTTTCTTTCTTCTTTTCTTAAAAGTGCATCTTTCTGAAATTCTCATTCCTGCTTGTGCACCATGTCACTATGATAATGCAGCCACCGCCTCTGATTCTAGAGGGAAATCCTCTTCTGAGAAAATGTGTGGATTTATGGGATGTATTCCTGTGCATGCAAATCCGGAAATTCCTGGTGGCAACATTTGTGTAAGCTTTGTTCAAGAGCTCTGCATTTCTGTGATCCTTTCCGTTGTCATGAAAAAATCACATTTCCTGTTGTAGATTCCAAGAAAACCACATCAAAAGGCTGTAGACAATGAGAGGAATGAGGAGGTAACGAAAGCATCATGATGAAGTTTTCTTTGCAAAACTCATGATTCAATGTGGTTGCCGCAATTGTCCAAAATTAGTAAGATTGGCTCATTTTCAGAGGGGTTGGAATATTTTTTAAAATGTTGGGGCCAGGATCCAGGTGGTGCATTCCATTCCAGGAGAGGTTACATTTATTGTCTGGCATAAATGAAAATAAATAACTGTGGTAATTTGCCCTCTTTCACCAGATGTTACAGCTCCTATTCTCTTTTACCCTTTTTTGGTGCTAAAATTTGTTTGTGTTGAAGGGTTGTAATACCTGTTTCGTCCATGTTATAAATACTGTTAGGTTTAAACTTATGTGTCTCCATCACATCTTCAAGGTTTTCGAAAAAAGTTCTTACCTCTGTCTTGTTGAAGCCTGTTATTCGGTTGATACTAGTTGCTTTAGGTTTCCATGATGGATTTCTTTTTAGAAATCCTTTTTGCCCATTGTTACCAGCGGCTCTGCTTGTTGTGTGTTGTGCTCAGTTTTTATGCAAATTCAAATTCAAGTTTTCTAAACTGTCAACCCATGGTACGTATTAGCCAAAGTCTTCAAATGTGTCACTATGTTGACTTCATGGTCAGAGGGTGAAGACATCTTTTTAATAGATGTGGACCACACGTAATAGATTTTTTTAGTCTCTCTTGAAGGATACTTAGCACCACTTCTAATGGATTTCCCATTTTGAACCTCTTTGACAGATATTAATAGCTGATCTGGTGTCCATTGCGCCTGACTAGTCGAACGAATGGGACATCTTGGCATCTAAAATATAAAGGAAAATATTGTAATGACATACACAACTTGGAAGAAATATTAAAAAAGTTATTTCAAAATAATAGGGTAATGGCAGTCACTCGCAGGGTTGTACCGATCAATGACTGACAATACCCCATTCCAGGCTGGCAACTTTTACATGAGCTTATTTTGCAAAGATGTATTATTAGTCAACTTTAAATGTGAATTTACATTTGTTATGAAACCTTACCTTGAATGTGCCGAAAGCCACAATTAAGCATCATTATGCACATTTATGATTGCTTGTTTACGTGCCAGTAAACAAACGGATAACAAATATGAACTCGCCTGCTGCAATGACAGAAACCAACTGAGGTGCTCAGCAGTTTCCTTGTAGCGCAATTTAAACAATCAGAGTAGGTATTCAGGTGACTGGCATTACCAGCTGACCGGCATTCCCCTGTTGTCCCCTACATCTTCCTGCATTACATTTAGTTTTATATTTCTAATTTACCAATGTAAAAAAAACTATTATTTGTTTTTTATCTCTTTTATTCATATTTTTCACTTAAATCCATAAAACTAGTACCAGCATTATCCTGATGCTACATGGTGCTTTTCATTAAATGATATTTTTTTACGTTTACAAATTTAGATTTATTGAAAAATGGTTTGTTTAAACAGTGGTTTTTATTTATATTCCACAATTTTAATAATGAAAACTGACAAATTCACACTGACAGTTGATGCGGAATAAGTTGGAAAAATAATATATGCAATTCAAAAATTAGGTATATGAAGAACAATCATTAATTTTTAACTGCTTTATTTTAATATTATATGTATACAAGTTTTACTTTTTGTTTGTCAATTGTGACTAGTCTGAAACCGTTTTACCACATTATATCGAAGAGAAAATATATTGTATATTAGATTTATCTTTTACAGAAAATATTGTCATAGCAATTTTATGTAAATTTTTGTAGATATTGTATATAGTTAATTTTACAAACTCAATACTTTTTAACATTTTATTTATTTTATGTCTTCTAGTACCTAATATTTTCAAAGTGTACAGTAAAATTGAGAAATTATAGTTTTATTTTTTAACTATGTTTAGATATAGTTCCATATAATGCTTATTTTTTAATGTGATCAATTATTGGCATTGCAATGTATTGGAGAAATTTGTTTATATATTTCCGTATTTTTACCAGTATGATAGGCAATAAAATGGTGTTTATCCCTAAATTGTACATCAACGTATAGTTTTACTAGCGAAAGCAAAATGACTTGACACTGCAATTGCAAGATTAAGGACTCCAAAAGATTGAATTTATAAAGCCAATACAGAATTTTTTATACCTGTATCCTGTTGTATTAGCAAAGAGTATATAGCAGTATAATATAATTTGAGGACATATTCTGCATTATGGATAGCATTAGTTGGTCTATGTATGACTATTTTTAATTTATTCCTATTTCCTTTTATGTGTAATGTACAAAGTGCAGTCTTGTTTCTGACTCATTCGATAATCAATTTTACAATAACAGAACCAAATGGCATAATTTAATAATAAATGCTTTATGGGGATAAGTTTTGAGCTTATACATTTTAAACATTTAATACAAGTGTGCTGAGATTGCATTTGTTTGATTAAACGGACATCTTTATTCAGGTCTATAATTTCGTATTACAGCAGAAATTTTACTTCATATGTGTATAATGCTGTTTAAGTTTATGACTGCCGAATATGCTGATATCGTGTTTGGTTTTTGTTATTTCGGCAAAATGCAACAGCATTTGTAGTTGAGTATCCACAACGGTATCCAAATCGTCAAATTACGACCCCGAAAAACTTTTAGTGGAACTTTCCACTGTCTCTGAGAAACTGGATCACTTCCTAGCATTCGCATTCAGTACAAATAAGGACTTCATCTGAATGTTGTTGAAAACAACACTGGATTGGAAGGAACAGAGTTAGGGTTCTGAGGGGGAAAATACTACCCCAGCATTCGCCTAAGTAACCGCACATGGTGTGCATATACGCAGTGACCATGCCGCTACATGTGTATGAGGAAAACTCCCTGAAAAAACCTCATTCAAGGTAGACGGTAATGGGAATCGAACCCATTGCCTCCCGAATGCTAAGCAGGTTGTGTCACCACTACGCTACAAACTCGGTCATTGTCGGTGATTGGAATTTTGTCTCTGGTTAAACAACAATCGACAGTTATATCATCACATTTTATTTCCCGATGAGGCACAATTCACCTGAGACCGATCAACAACACACATAACGTCCATGAGTGGTCAGAAATAAACCCTCATGCCACTGTACAAACTAATTTTCAACGCCGATTTAGCGTGAATGTATGGTGTGGAATGTTCTACAATCACCGTATAGGACCATTTACTCCTGAAAGTCACCTTAATACTGTATGTTATTTACACTTTTTGGGAGAAGAGTTCCGCAATTGTTGGAGGATGTGCCTGTGGCAGCTGAGTAAGTATGTACCTGTAACGTAATGGAGCCCTCACCACTTTTCCCAAAAAAAAGGGTCATGTATTTCATTCCCTCCCCAAGAGGGAGGGCGGGTTGCTCGAGCTTTCCGAGCTCCTTCAGTCACAATCAAGGATTCCCAGCATACATACATACATACATTACGTATATATGCATGGTGGGATTAAGGATGGGTGTGGTCAGGATAGGATCGGAAGGAACGGAGTTAGGGTTCTGAAGGGGAAAATACTACCCCAGCATTCGCCTAAGTAGCCGCAAATTGTGTGCATATACGCAGTGACCATGCCGCTACATGTGTATGAAGAGAACCCCCTGAAAAAACCTCATACAAGGTAGACGGTAACGGGAATCGAACCCACTTTTCCCAAACAGTACTTCGTTGTTTAAATGACCATTGTCTTGAGCGTTAGATCGGTCGAGGTGGCCCACACAATTGGCCTGCCAGGTCTCCTCCTCTCGACTACAACATGCGGGAGAGGACAATGAAGAACTTAATACAAGGAATTTTTAACGTTGTTGCACAAATAAAAGAGACGTGCTAAAATAAGGAATGCAATGTGTTAATATTCATTTTAGGAAATTATGTTCAATACAAAAGTTTGTTATGAAATTATTATCTACATTTGAGAATACTTGAATTATTTTTTTCTTCAATTGTTTTTAAGTTACGACGTCATCGATATTTTTTTGAAATGACAACCTATATTTCTGATTATTGATTTCGATAGTACATTCTATTCTCTTTTCAACGGTATACAATTTTCAATATATTACATTTGAAAAAAATTGAGAAAAAGTGCCTTAATGTTCAAATATTAAAGATCCATTAAATTAGCAGAATTAATCTAGATAGACAAAAGCGAGGCGATAAACAAACTCGAGCGAGGTAACTTTATCAGTGGTTATTGTTTATGTCAAATAGTTGACATATTTCAATTGTGCAATTTGTTGCTGTTAATATTAGCAATGGCGAGTTTAAGTGAACGTGAAAGAATTGAAATACTTATGATGCTGGGTTATGGAAATAGACGCAGAAGTTTACAAGACGCTTGTAATTTATTTAATGACACGCATCCAAACAGAAATCCAATTTCTAAATCCGTTGTTGGTAAAACCTTAAAACGCTTTAAACAAACCGGTAGTGTTAAAGATTTGCCAAGGAGTGGTAGACCTAGAAAAGTGATGATAAAAAACTGAATGTTCTATTGGCCGTATCTGAAGATTCCCATTTATCAACCAATCAATTAGCGGCCAATCACAATATTTCACAGTCATCGGTCGTTTCAATTTTAAATAGTGAAAAGTATAAACCTTATAAGGTACAACTTCTACACGAGTTGACGGAAGATGATTTTGATAGGAGACTACAATTTTGTGAAGAAATGTCAAATATTTGCAATAATAATGGAAATTTCGTCAACAATATTCTTTTCTCTGACGAAGCTACCTTTTGTCTTACCGGTGAAGTAAACAGACATAATTGCAGATATTGGTCATCGGAAAATCCTTTTGGTTTATGGAGCACCATACGCAGTACCCCAAAAGGTTAATGTTTGGGTTGGCATTCTAGGGGGTCATATTATCGGTCCCTTTTTCATCAATGGCAATTTAACTTAGGCTCTGTATTTGCAGTTATTGCAAAATGAAATTATACCTGCTTGTGGTATGCTGTATCCAGATGAAAACAATGAACACCTTCCCAATAACAGTATCTGGTATCAGCAAGATGGCGCCCCACCACATTATGGTGTAAATGTTCGTCAATATTTGGATAACGTCTTTCCAAACAGATGGATTGGGAGACGAGGAAGTATTGAATGGCCAGCTCGTTCGCCTGATTTAAGCCCTTTAGATTTTTTTCTTTGGGGATACGTAAAAAACAGGGTTTACAAAGATAAGCCCAACGATGTCGAAGATTTAAAAATCCGAATTACCAGAGTGATAGAAGAAATTCCCCGAGAATTTTTACAATATTCTATTTAGGGTTTTGTAAATCGATTGAGTCATTGTCAAATTAGAAATGGAGAACAATTTGAACACTTACTTTAATTTAGTTAGTTATTAATTCGTTTTTAATGATAAGATTGTGAACTGATAAGTTTATTGCAAATAAATGAGTCTAGTTACCGTGTTAATTAATTCTGCTAATTTAATGGATCTTTAATATTTGAACATTAAGGCACTTTTTCTCAATTTTTTTCAAATGTAACATTGAAAATTGTATACTGTTGAAAAGAGAATAGAATGTACTATCGAAATCAATAATCAGAAATATAGGTTGTCATTTCAAAAAAATATCGATGACGTCGTAACTTAAAAACAATTGAAGAAAAAAATAATTCAAGTATTCTGAAATGTAGATAATAATTTCATAACAAACTTTTGTATTGAACATAATTTCCTAAAATGAATATTAACGACAATAAATCGCCGTCTCCATACTTTTAACTAACCCGTATATATATATATATATATATATATATATATATATATATATATATATATATATATATATATATATATATATATATATATATATATATATATATATATATATATATATATATATATATCAAATTAATATAAATCACGTGTGATAGTACCATCCATTAAACAATTACCTAATGGCCAAGAGGCTATACGTTCATATATTAATGAAAACAAGATTGTTTTCATTTGTCAAATATGAAAATTGTAGCTATTAATTTAAATGTATTGTTTTTTTCCAATATTCGTTAGACCATTAAGGGCTGCACAAGCGTATGTAGTTTCTTACGGAATAGTTTTATAAAGAAAATTTTTCTTAAAGTTGAATTATCATTAAAAGAGATACATAGTTAACAAAACAGTATTTTAGGATTCATATAAAGTAACTTTCTAGGGCAGTCATAAACAAGATTTATTTGAAAAGTTTTTAGGGAAACGTGTGTTTTACGTCTTACTTAGGAAGAAGTGTAATAAGGGTACATTGAATTATTTTGAAGAAGGTGTATAAACTTTTCGCCTGATAGTTTATGATACGTTCAGAATTTTTCAACAGGGGCAGACACACTGACATGTTTAAAATGATCTAGATTGTTTCAAAAATGCTCTAAAATATGTAGTTGTCGAAATCCTGACAACAATTTTTTACTTATACATGCTTATGCCTAAGAAAGTAATAAGATCTTTACATTTTTGATCGAAAGTTAGTTTTTCATATACGGGGTGAGTATTTAGTGCGGGATTTGTCGTTTACTCCGTTATAATAGAGTACATCAAAGAAAGTTATTTACAAAAATTATAGGCAACGATATGCTCGTTATTTGGAAAATATGCCAATCTCTATAGTGTGATTCATAACTACGTAATAACGAGCATACAATTTTTTTAATATGACACCCTGTATATTTCCTCATATTTAGATTTCTCTTATAATACTTGCAGTTAAATCTCGATAAATGTGGACCAATCGCACGTTTGTTTGTTTGTTTGACAACTTCGTAGTTATGTACGTATAAAAATCTACGGTATAATAGGAAAACAACAATATTAATAATATTTATAAGTTAAACAAAAAGTTGGACTATATAATCAAATGTTGCACAACTAATAAAGTCGCTCTAATAGATATTAATCTCAAGTGCAATAGAACAAACTACACTCGACACGGAATGCATTTTAGAGAATCGGGCAAAAGAAAAGTTACGAACACCATCACAAATTTTATTATTTATATGACAGATAATCACAGTTGCTTTACAGAAAACAATGTTAACATACATCTAAACAAAGTACATAATGTGATTTCTCAAAGTGATAATGTAAATAAGCTTGTTACTTTCAACCAAACTGAAGTTACTGTAACAAAAAACTCTTCAAAGACTGTAAGTGATATAAGTAGTGACAATAAAGAACGTAATGAATTTGGAAGTGCAGAGATTATGCAAGATAAACTCAGTAGCGACGGTGATGACAGTGAACACTACGAGGAGATTGATGAACAGTCTTTTCAGTCAAATTGTTTATTAGAAATGGAAATGTAAAGCAGTGCTCTCTCTCAGTCATCCATTTAAACATTCAAAGCATAAGAAATAAAACGGATAATCTTTTGTTGTTATTTCATGATTTTTGTATTTTTGACGTATTATGCATCGATGAAAATTGGCTGAGGGAAGAAGAGCTATTGCAGTTAACTATAGACAATGATAACTATGTAATTGCCACACATTTTTCACGAATACACAACAAGCATGGCGGAACTGTAATATTTATAAGAAAGGGCATCCAATTTGAAACAATTCCGGGAATAAGAGAGTTATCTGTGGAGATGCATTTTGAGATATGTGGTGTTAAATTAACTCATCACTCGTTATCAATAATTTCATTATACAGGCCTGATCGTGATAAACAAATTTTCCTCGACAATATGGAAAAGGCTTTATTCATAGTAAGTAATCATAAAAACTTAATCTTATGTGGAGACTTTAATGTTAACTTTGCTCAAAATTCTCCACTGCTGAAACAATTATGTAATATATTTAGTACCTGCGGCTTACGCACAACAATCACAGCCCCTACCAGGGTATCAAATATTTCAAGCTCTTGTATTGACAACATTGTTACGAATCTACAACATACGCTGTACCACACTTTTAATGTGTCAATAGACTTTTCTGATCATCACGCCCAAATGTTATTTATTAAATCGAACACTAAAAATAAAAGATTGTTTGCACGGAGGTACATAATTAGTCAAAACAACTTAATTTCATTTAAGAATCATCTTAAAAAGGTAAAGTGGGATTTATTGTATTCTGAAAATCATGTTGACTTCTTTGTAACTCATTTTTTCAATATACTTCGACCAATATTCGCAAAATGCTTTCCCCTTAGGAAGCAGTACATTACAAGTAGTAAAAAAAACTGGGTTACTAAAGGGATTCGTAAATCTAGTAAAACGAAAAGAGAACTTTACCAAAAAATCCGGCAAAACCCTCAGCCACACATAATTGCACATTACAAACTGTACACTAATGTTTTTAAAAAGGTTATTATAAACGCAAAAAAAATACATTCGAAAGGCGTTATTATGAATTCAACTAATACAGCTAAAGCAACTTGGCAATTGATTAATAATAACTTAAATAGGCGGATCCATAAACTTACTAACATATCGCTAAACATAGATAATAATGTAATTGACAACCCTCAAGAAGTTGCGAGCCAATTTAACGAATATTTCACATCCTTAGCACGAGAAAATATAAAAATAATTCACAAACCTATAATTCTACAAGAGAATTTAAATCCCCACAGAATTCGTTCTTTTTGTCACCTGTAACAGAAAACGAACTGTATAATGTAGTAAGTAATTTAAATAAGCCAAACGCATGTGGCTGCGATAATATACCTGTTAAAATTTACAAAGAAGTGTTTGATCTTATACAGGAATCACTAATTTCATTAATAAACTTGATTTTCACTACTGGGGTCTTTCCAAAGCACGGTAAAGTTGCGAAAATAAAGCCTTTACATAAATTCAAATCAAAAAAGGAGATCCAGAACTATAGACCTATATCAATTTTAAACTCTTTTTCAAAAATAGTTGAATCGGTTTTAAAAAACAGGTTGATGTCTTTCTTCGAATCCCATAATCTTTTCAATAAATCACAACACGGCTTTAGATCAAATAAGTCAACAACAACAGCCTTGCAAACTTTGTTAAGTTATATCCACGATGCACATAATAAGGGTAAGGTGGTGGCATCCATAAACTGCGATCTAACCAAGGCCTTTGACATGGTTGACCACGGTTTGTTGATGTCTAAACTCTACCACTATGGAATTAGAGGGGTTGCCTTAAAATTGTTAAAATCATTTATAAGTGAACGGTATCAATATGTTACAAGTGAAAAAATTCTCAGTTCGGGAGAAATAATAGAGGCCAAGTCAGAGTTAAGTTTAGTAGAATATGGGGTGCCCCAAGGCTCCATCCTTGGTCCCATACTTTTTATAATATTTATTAATGACCTACCAATTAATTTTACACCTCCGTGCAACGTCTTAATTTATGCAGACGACACTAACGTAACTGTTGCTTGTAAAAACGATGAGCTAGAAAATTATCTAAATAACATAATGAAAACGCTTGTAAACTGGTTTAATGCAAATAAACTTTTAATGAACGTTGACAAAACAAGAATTTTAATATATGGTAAAAACTCAACAGTTAGTATTAGAGACCTAAAGTTTGAATCCAAAAACATCGAGACGTGTGATTCCTGTAGTTTCTTAGGGGTTACTTTAGATCGAAATCTTAATTGGCGGCATCACATAGAAAACTTAAAATTAATGTTGAACAAATCTATCTTTGCTCTGTCACGATGTAAAAATTTTTGTGACCAAAAAACGTTACTTCAAGTGTATTACTCACTGTTCGAAGCAAAGGTGAGGTACGGCGTTATCTTGTGGGGAAATGCAAACAACAAATTGATTAATGACATATTTAAGATACAAAAAAGGCTATTCGTACAATGTTTTCATTACGAAAACAGGACACATGCAAGCTGTATTTTGAAAACACTGCATTAAAACTATCTATGCCCTATATATTATGGAATGTCTTGTGTTTTGTTTTCAAAAATAAATCAATTCTGTCTAAATTCGATCATCACTGTATAACACGAGATTCAAAAAGAACTTTACTTTAGCCGCATCAAACAATAGAGCACATGACACCTCATATTTACAAATGGGTCTAAGATTCTACAACGCTCTTCCACAATATATAAAGTGCATAATGATATATAAACAATTCAAACAAGAAGTTTCAAAAGTCCTCAATAAAACGGCATTGTACTCATTGGATGATCCTTTTGTCAATGTTGCAGCTTAGGTAATAGTATGTTCAAAGTTTGTTAAAGAACTTAAATACCATTATGTGATATCTATGTTTATATGTACCTATACATTTCTATTATTGTAGCTATTGTGTATATTTTACGCCAAACGGCAAACAAATAAACAAACAAACAAACAAACAACAAACAAAACTACTGTAACCTAACAGAATTAGATTAGATATATAAAACTACAGTAACCTAACAAAAGTAGATTAGTTAAACAAAACTGCTGTAACCTAACAGAAAAAAAAATTGTATGAGCCGGGAATCGAACCTGCCTTAACCGCGTGAAGGCGACCAATGTACCACTAGACTAACCGTGTTTTCGCATTTTGACGTTGAAACTTATTTAAACCATTTATAGAAACGCAATTTCCTATTGGTCCGCACTCATCGAGATTTTGTCACAAGTTTTATAATCCCTGTTCTTACAATATGATGTTGTACATTACCATACAGAGTATTTAAATAGATGACCATTTTTATATCGAAATCACTTATGAAATAAACACTGTATATGAAGAAGTAATAAATAAATAATTGTTTATTTTACATAATAAGGTAAACAATATGTTCTAGTATTAAAACTAACTGTAACAAAGATCATCGACGAATATCTGTATAGGTACAGGGTGAGCCAAAAAAGAAAATTACGAAATTCATAAATTTTTTTAATGTACCCCCCTATGTTATTTTCTCGAAAGATTGTATTTGTTTGTCTACTTGGATGCAGACATCAACAGCGATATCCTGAACGGAGGCGCCCAAAAACAAAAGCGCTTGAAATAGTAATGGATCGTTTTGTTCGTACTGCATGAGTCGTATTTGACAAACATGAAAGGAATAAAAATGTTATAACCGAAGAAAAAGAATGTGATGTTCTGCTACCCGTTACTGAGAATCACATTAGCACTTGTGAAATTTCACATTAGTCAAACCTCGGCCATAAACATACTTCACAAACATAAAATGCATGCCTACCACATACAATTATATCAAGAATTGACAGGCACTGATTATCCTCGGAGATCAGTTTTTTGTGAATCAAGCAGCAAATCCGTGGTGACCGATTTTTTTTCGATTTTCTGCTTTTTGGGAGATGAGGTTACATTTCACAAGAATGGAACAGTGTGTAAAGATCCAGAAATCTGTACAAAAATTCGCAAATTAATTATTTATTTTATTCGATTCTGTTTAACTGCACTCCGGTGCAGTTAAAATAATTAAATTTTACCTCTTCTTCCGTAATCAAGAAATCGTTTAAGAGTACGACGCAAGAACCCCACCAAAATACCATTTCATTTCTGGTCCAATTCCGCCCGATCGCGAATTTGATCAATATCCAATCACGTTAGTGCAGTTTGTATTTTGGTCAAACATAGGTCCCTACCACACATGAGCTCTTGCGATTTTTATTGCACAAATAATAAAATAATAATAATGTTCTTTATTTCCTCTTGGCATTAGTAATGTATAGGACAAGTCACAATAAATAGGGTATAATTACACATGGAATGTAGGCCACAAACAGTAAACATAAAGAGTAAAATATAAATGTAAAATGTATAAATGCGCTCATAGCGGATCGCAAAACAATTACATTATAGCGAAGGTAAAAATAAATGGAAATTTTCATTACAATGATGTTGTAGCCTTAAAAATCCAGATTATAAAAGTTGTTGGAAAGAAGATATTGCTTTAATGTTTTTGTAGAGTTTTGTTGTTATTCGTTTAATATATTAAATACTTATAAGTTGGCATTTGTATAAAGATTCGTAGACCATAGTATTCAACTGATTTAAAAGTAACGTCAAATTTACAATATGATGTTCTTAAGCCTTCTTTTTTCCTAGTGGGATAGCTATGAATATTTAAATTTGACTGATACTTATGTTTATTTTTAAAAATATTAATTTATATGTGCAATATAATTAAATCATATATTGTCAATATTTTTAATTTATTAAATAACGTGCGACAACTTTAACTTTGCTTGACGCCTGCGATAACGCGTATTATCTTTTTTAGATTTTAAATACTTTGTCGATTGAGGTACCACACGCATAATACGTACGTCAATCGCGACTCAACAGTGTGAAATAAATATTAACTGTTTAGTACTTAGTACCTCTTTAAGTTGTCGTATTAGAAAGCACATCATACAAACTTTTGATACTGGCTCTTCAAGTTCAAATGTTCATCTATCGTAATCCCTAAAAATTTAGATGTTTCTGTTCGAGATATTGTAGCATTATTGGTAAGAATATTGACATTAAGGTCTTGTCTACATTGTCTATTGTGAAATCTCATGTATTGGGTTTTCGTGCAATTTAGGTGTAATGAGTTAAACTATGGTATAAGGTGTTTCACTAACATGGATAAAATGATTCCTTTCAAACAGTATGTAGCTGTAAAGCATATATCAGGCAAAAACATTCGTCGAGAAATTTTGAAGTGGAATTATGTTTATCTTGGACAATTGAAGTTACTTTATCACTGATGATTAAAGATGTACCATCAGCCTATAAGCTGCAAGATGTAATATCATTTATAATGTACTTATCCATATCGTTTATATAGAGAAGAAATAGATAGGTCTTAAGACGGTACCCTTTCCTATTCCTAATAACACCACCTCGGCGTCTAAAGCGTACGTTTGTAGGTTTTTTCCTGATATGTGCTTTATAGCTACATACTGTTGTCTGTTTCAAAGGAATGGTTTTATTCATGTTAGTGAAACACCTCTTATACCATAGTTTAATAATTTGTTAACACAAATAATTTTGATTTAGTCAAGTCACAAAATATTCCAATTAGGGTATTCTAGGTTTTCAATTTTTTTGTACAAGTTTATGCAGAACTGTTGGAGAGCTGTGTTAGTGGAGTGTTTTTTTCGAAAACCGTGCTGGTTTGCGGTTAATACAGATTGTGTATCACAAAAATTGATTAATCTCTCTAGAAAACAGTGTTCAAACATTTTTGAGGAACTAGATGATATTGATATTGGCCGATAACTATTCATAGATTCCAAGTTACCTTTTTTCAACAATGGACTACCTTACTGATTTTTGGCTTCTCTGGAAAACAGCCTTTTGTAAATGATAAATGTATTATGTACTGTAATGATTTTATTGATATTTAATCAGGGCCGGGTACAGAATTTGAATTTAACTTAGTAGTAATAATATAAAAGACTTCCACTGAATGTGTGCAAAACATCCCCATGGCGGATTTATTTGGTTGACATTCCATCGGGCGTATTGGATTTGCTAATACGACTTACGATGTCGCGAGGAGTGTTCTTAAAGTATGTATTGAATAAGTTTGCTACCTCTGTAGGGTCACTTGAAATGCGTTCGTTACTTTGGATAGTTACATTGCTATGTTGTTTAAGTTTGTTGGATAAAGTATTAACAACCTTCCAAAGACCATTTGTTGAATTTTTAAATTTATTCATTTCAGTTTGGTAAAACTCCGTAGTTTTAACCAAACTTAAATGAACTTTTTTCATCTCTCGATAAAATGTAGACAAATGTGGATATACCTTCTGAAGCTTATATACATTTAATAAAGATCCACTTGAATGTTTTATTTAACACTCTAAAACAATCCAAAAAATGAACTTAGAGTTTTCGCGTTCAACGGTCCGCGCATCGTGATCTTCGACACTTCGGAATTAGACCTGTCACTGCTTGCATACAGATAATACGAAGAAGCGGACATCGGAAGAGGATCCACAGCCTAGTAGCAAGCAGGAGCCGCAGGATACAGCATAATAACGCGAAGAACAGAAGCATCCAGGACACCACCAACACAGGGATCGACGTCGGGCAGTCAGCAATAGGTATCAGTTAATAAAAAATATTTTTTTCTTTAATTAATTTATTGTTTTATTTTAACAATTGTTTTCCTCCATTTCTATTGGGTCTCTGACTTCCAAGGATTTTTTCCATGGTCGCCACCGTGCAACACTCACGGTTGTGTCCCCAACTCCGGACGCCGCCTGTCCACCTACACACACATACGCACACACCCTCGCCTCGCCGCCACCGTCCTCACGCACACGTGCCCATTCAAAAACATCCATTTCCACATCATCCACACACTCCTACATCTCTACACGTTCCACCGCTTCCACAAAACCTTCACACAGACCACCTAAACCTTCACACACACACACCTGCCCTGCTACCTACACCCGCCCAGAAACCTATATCTGCCGTGATTCACACACCCACTACCATTAATCCTAATCCTATCCGCTTTCAATCTCCTAGATATTGCATTCTCAATATACCCAAATCCATCACCACCTAGAAAACCCTGTTTAACTCCCTGAAACCCCTTCACCTTCCCTGGTTGAACTTAACGTTCAACAACACCTGTCTCTTAGAGACCTCGTCTCCCTTGCCGGATGGTACACAGCTCAGGCTGCGACACCACTTCGGCGATCCCACCGTGACCGTAACCCAACTCTCCGGTCCCCATCCCTCCAACTCCACTCCTTCCTTTCTGTCATGTCTTAGCCGAAGAGATCCGGAGTGCGATCATATTCCACATGTGAGCAAGGTCGTTCGTATCACCTCGTAAGGCAACGAACACTTCCACATCCACAGTCCGCGTCATCACCAAATCCACAACCACACTCGACTTCCTTCTCGCACGCGGTGTCGCCATGTTCGGGCGACACTACCGTTGCGAACCCTCCCTTACCCCACAACCTCTCCCCAAGCATTGATCTACCTGCACGCAAGTAGGGCATACCGCTGAGGAGTGTTCGACCCGCTCCATCCCTTGCCCCAACTGTGGCGAAAGTCACAGATCCACTTCCTGTAAATTCTCCGCTAACCCAAAGTGTAACAACTGCAGGGAAGCATACCCTTCCTACTCCTTTAAGTGCCGGGAACATTCCAGTTCCCCGTCGAAGATGACAATCCTTGACGCCATCCTGTCTTCCGAAGAGTCCGACTCGGAAGACACCGCACACCTCAAACCCATCCCTAACATAGAGCACAGCTCTGTTAATTGCTTCCTGAATGTCCTCAACCACACCTTTCTTAGCATGTTTCCTCACCGGCGAAACAGGGTCATTCGTGTCCTAGATTCGCTATCCCGGTCCTACTTCCAACGGAGTACCGGCGCTTGCGTGTCCGGCACGCGGACGGCGGTCTCCGCAATCCGATTACCCAGCCCTTAAATTCCTCTAAAGTGGATATCCTAGCAGAGACCATTAATGCCAGGGGCGTTCGTCGGAAACGCTCCTTACTTAAAAAATCTCTTACACGAACACAATATACACATTCTTTCCATCACGGAAACGAAACTCACAAACAGATGCGCACTTAACTTTAACACATATCACACCTTCCTAAACAACAGCCATTACGGAACGGCCCTCGTAATTAAACATTGCTTCTCATCCATTCCATTTCAACTTCCAGCGCACCTACAGTATCTGGAATGCGTTGCTGTGACGGTACACTTTCCCCGATCGTCTTAATTTCATATTACAACCCGCCAGGCCACAACTCCCTATCCGAAGACCTTTTAATTTAGGCCTCCAGCCTCCCCAATGCAGTCATCCTAGGTGACTTCAATGTCAACCACACCCAATTCGGTGACTCCAGAAGTAATAGCAACGGTATCAGCAGCTTTGTTATAGCTTCTGCTTTTGTGTGTCACTAACACACGGCCTACATATTTCGAGCATCTAGGTGCCTCAATAATAGATCATATCATTGTGTCAGAACCCATAGCACACTGTTTCGATCGTGAGTACTTTCTAGGCACCACGATTACCTCAGATCATTTACCACTACTGGTCAAAACTTCATTTTGTCCAGCACCTCCTCAATATACAGCCATTAAAGATTTTTCGAAAGCAAACGGGAATGTATTCTCCGAACACATCTCCAACAACCTTCCAACTCCCAATCTTCAAACGACCCATCCGTCATTGCGGAAGCGGCTGATACCTCTGTCCCATTAAAAAACATCGACATTTCTCGCAAACCGCTCCCATGGCACATCGTGAATTGGAGCAAAGAGAAAAAACAAATCTATCGCCAATACTTGCGATCTAGGGATCCGGCTCTCAAGACCGAATACAATAGCCTTAAAGTCTTAATCAGGCGAAAACCAAACAAACACGCCTAAGATCCTTGGAACAAAGCCACCTCCCAGTTAGATTACAGAAATGGAAAACTCTTCTGGCAACAGTTCGATAGACTGACCAGAAGGAAAGTAAACCCTAAATCCCACCTAACCCACCTTCAGGGCAACCTAATCTCCTCCGACCGAGGAAAGACTGACTTCTTAGGTCTCCACCTCCAATCCATTTCCCGATTTTCAGATGATCCCCAGTTTGACAACCGGTTTAAGGCACTCCTTGCGAGTCGCCTTGAAGAATTCCGCAACCTTAACCTTCCCGAAATCCAACTCGATAACAAGAATCCTTTCTTTGCCCCCATCACTCCTGCCCAGGTCAACGCTTACTTCAAAAAAGGGAGAAATTCAGCCCCAGGCCATGACGGCCTAAACCGTAAAATTCTCCGACACCTACCCGACGCAGCCCTCCGATTACTCTCCAACATTTGCAACAAATGCCTAACCCTATCATACTTCCCGACGGGCTGGAAATCAGCCTCCACCGTCATGATACCCAAACCCCACTCTGACCTAACCACACCTTCCTGCTACAGACTCATCTCCCTCTTGAGTTGCATCGGAAAATGCTTCGAGTAGATTCTAGCCAGGCAACTCAGGGACTACCTCGAATTCATCGAACTCCTTCCCAACAGCCAATTGGGCTTCCGTACTAACGATCCCTTGCTGAATCTGCTTACGGAAACCACCAGATCATTCAATCGCAAGCAATGCAATCTGGCTGTATTTCTGGACATTAAGCAAGCATTTGACAGGGTCTGGCACGCCGGTCTCCTACACAAGATACACCACCTCAACGTGCCCGACCCCTTCTCCTACCTCCCCCCCTTACTCTCGTACGTGACTAATTTATCAGTTAGAGTCAAAGTAGGAAACACCTCCGATCCTTTTCAACCTACAGCAGGCATACTGCAAGGTTCTGCCTTACCCCGATCCTTTACACTATCTTCACATCCGACATTCCCGAAGTTACACAACCCGGAGTAGTCGTTGCGCAGTTTGTGGGTGACTCCGCCTTTTGGGCGGTTAATCGGAACAGCGGAACGCCCTCTCGCCTCATATCCAAAATACTACGTAACTTTTCCAACTGGGCGAACCGATGGAGAGTCTGTCAATACCATCAAAACCCAAACCATCCTCTTCCGACATCCAAACTACAGCTAAGATAAGTTCCCAAACCCAGCCAACAGCAATTTTTCCCTCACTCTGAATCAAGAAAGACTTCCACTCCAACAACAAGTCACCTACTTAGGAATCCTTTTCACTAGAACCCTCAATTGGCTTCCCGATGTACAAAAAACTCTAAACAGGATAAGAAATCGAGCAAACCTACGGAGCGCCCTCAATTATCCAACCAGTTTCCAGTTGAAAAGATTTTTTCCTGCCTTTGTTAAATTATCAATCAATCTTGTCTGTAAAACACTCTCACTTCCATGGAGTGCTAGCCCGCGGAAAACAAGTATCATGTACACAAAATCCTCCTCTTTGCTTTTAGGAGTATTCCTGAAAGATACTGAGATTTCCTAAGGGAGTTATTCCCTAAGGCGTAGGTCTTTAGAGGTAATTCTTTTACCTGTGCTTGTCCTAAACGCGTAGGCCTGTTCGATCTCGCACCCTTCTATTTATCCCATGGAGCGTATGGACCGTAGAGTTAGATAATCCTTCCTAAGAACACAATATCACACTTATACGACCGACCCGCAGACATAAGATCGATTGCATAATCGTCCCAATCCCCGCTTCAGTCAGATTTTCTGTAGAACCGTTATAAATCCCGTCCTTCATACTGACATTCATTTGTCTGTATCCAGAAATAATAACGCTTCCAGAGAGAAAATAAATTTCTTTACACAATAAATCTAGCTGTTAAATAAATAAAAGTAAACCCTCTTTATTCATAATAAGGGGCGTTACAAGTGAATAGGCATAATTTTCATTGCATGCAACAAGCAATCCTTACTGTAGCAATACTCAAAGTCAAATTAGGTGGTCTATAAACGTTTGGGATGGTATTGCTGGGGACTATGTAATTGGCCCACATTTCTTTGACGGCCGTGTGACTGGTGGTGTATATCTAAATTTTCTCAATAATCATTTAATCATTTGCCATTGGTACTTCAACATGTTCCACTGAATATTCGACAAAGAATGTGGTTTTTACACGCTCCAGTTCATCATACTGCCGCAATTCACAACCATCTAAATAATTACTTTCCTGCGATGTGGGTAGTCAGATGAGGATCAACTACATAGCCAGCTCGATCACCGGAGTTGTCAATAATTGATTTCTTCATGTGAGGCTACATAACAAACCCTGTGTACCACAAGTCTCCATCAACACCACATGGCATGAAAGATAGGATAAGGAAAGCTTTTAATAGTATTTGATGTACAAATGTTAAGAAATGTAGCCCACTCAATTGAAAATCGAATACAAACTTGCATAGGCGTTGTAGGTGGACATTTTGAACATTTACGTTAAACTTATTTTGTGATACGAAATATTCTGTTTAAATCACATACATCTAGAAATTGCCTACCCTCATTACATATTGTTATGGTTTATGTCATGTTTTAATCGTTTATTGTATAAAAATAATATTGTTCATTATTACCCAAGATTAAATTATTTTTAGTCGCACAAACTTAAGGTATTCCTAAAATTTGAAGAAAATTAAAATATCTCGGAGAGTAATGAATTTAGGTGTAGGGAATGCTTCATAAAAAAGAAAACAAATACAATCTTTTGAGAACATATAATATGGATGAGTGCATTTAAAAAATTTGAGAAAGTCGTAATTTTATCTTTTAGCTCACCCTGTACATAGATATTCGTCGATGATTCTTGTTACAGTTAGTTTTAATAATAGAACATATTGTTTACCTCACTATGTAAAATAAACCATTATTTATTTATTACTTCTCCATAGGTATACATAGTGTTTATTTCATAGCAATTTCGATATAAAAATGGTCATAACTCTTTAAATACTCTGTATGGTTATGTACAACCTCATATTGTAAGAACAGGGATTATAAGAGGAATCTAAATATGAGGAAATATACATGGTGTCCCACTTAAAAAATTGTGTTGTGTTACCACGTAGTTATGAATCACCCTGTAGAGATCGGAATATTTTCCAAATAACGAGCATATTATTTCCTACAATTTTTGTAAATAACTTTTTTTGATGTACTCTATTATAACGGAGTAATTGACCAATCCCACACTAAATACTCACCCTGTATATTAAATGGTATTTAGGAACTCTTTTAAAGTGGTCTTTTGAGGCCTTATTTAAAAAAAAAAACATCTAAAATTGGTGACTCCATCTATTGATCTATTCCTGAGATATTCACAAAAAGGTGCCCTAGTACCTTATAATGTAAGTACCTTTATTTTTTGATTCAATTTTAATCAAAGGTTGCTAGTAATGAGCTATTTTAGTAGGTACTTAACTATAAATATAGTTTCATTAAAATCTTTAGTTTATTTCTCTGGTTATCAAGGCTGATACACATAAAGACCTGTTGAAAATGATCTAGCTCAATTTCATAGTGCTGAAAATGTACATTTGAAAACCTGATATCTATCTTTGTGAAACCACCTACTTAATGTATGCTTCTCCCGTATTATCAATCCTTGATTAACAAATAAAGTTAAATCCAATATATGTATACACACTATAACTATGTATTTGCGCATTGGCCTTAGTTTCAACAATAGTGTTCCATTGTAAATCTATCAAGCGACTCTTAATGATGAAGTAACTAATGTACTTTTGATCAAAAAAATTCAGGTTGGTGTATATCGACCAGGTGATTGAAAAAGTACTGTGTTGAAAGAAAATTCTGCAGAAGAATCGGCAAAACATCTTTGGCCTGACGTTGAAGACAGAAGGCATCATCAACGAAAATAAGATTTCTGTGCATTTACCTTTTTCCATATAATAGGTAAAAGAGGACACATACTGTTTAACGTTGAGTTTGACTATAATGCAAGTTAAGGAATTTTATTCATTTCTTACCCATGCTAACTGGCTTACATTCTAAGTGTTCCAAATGACGTCGAAAATAAAAAAAATCAGTGTAAAATTAAAATTGTTCTTTATCTATTAGTAGGTACATTCTTCAGAGAGTTTGCCAGATATGACAAGCATAAAAATGGTTTTAGACACCTTTGATTTGTTTTTTTTTTTCATTTCACGAAATTCCATTTGCTTCAACGTAACCCACCTACTTCCTAAAGTATGATCTACGTGTGTCATTTAAAAATCAGCTTCCCATTTAGGTTCTTCCAGGTGCTCTAACATTTTCGTAGGGTTGCGTTTATACTGTAGTGAATCAGTAGCTTTGTAATGGTATTGTTTGTAATTTATAGATTTGTCCGTAGGTGAGTAGCTTTAGAAGCAAATTAATTGCAGATATTAAACGTTGTGTAAGTAGGTTAATTAATAAGAACACTGCAAAATGAGCATGAAGCACACTAGTTTAAAGTTAGTAGTTTGGTCGATAAGAATAGTACGAGTATAAGAAGTAATAAGAGTAACAAGCGAAGAGTAGTAGAGAAGTAAAAAATAGTAGGAAGTAATTACTATGTAGAGATTATAGTGGTCAATTGAATATATTAGGAAGATTAGTATATTACATTTTTCAAATAAGGCGATTATTTATATTTTATTATTTTATATATATATATATATATATATATATATATATATATATATATATATATATATATATATATATATATATATATATTTATATTTCGATTATATTCATATTATACATCATTGCATAGACAGTGGTATGCTCATATGTATTAAGTTTCATATCCAATAAATAGATTCTGTATTTAGTGCGATTCTTTGATATTACACTTATTTTTTTAAGGTAGCTACGACTGTTCTATTGTTCCCCATATTGGGGTACCTTTCAACAATGGTTGGAGTACTTTTTAACATGAATAATAAAAGACATAGTTCGTAAACTATAATTCAAACAAAGTGCGTTCTACATGTCATTCAAGTATTAGCTACTTAATGTTAATGCACTACCTAAAATTAAATTGCGAATGATCAATATTAAATGACATTAGTGATGATGTCCATTCGGTGCCTCTTGTATTCGAAGGATAATGTAACTGGCGAACTACATCTCCAACTTCTACATTAGAAATGTCTTCTACACAAGGAAAATAAAATTTCAGGCCTTTCTTCCTTAAAAATTGAACTTGTAGCCAACTTTTTGTTTTATTTGACCTACGTAATGCACTTTAGTTTTTTTAGTGCAGAATTTAACAATTACGTAGTCATTCACTGATAAATTTGTATAATCAACTTCATCATCTTGATTCTCTACTTACTCTGACAATGGGCCATCAGAGTCATCATGAATGGCGAAACAGTCACTTCTGCTAGTCAGTGATTAAACCGAAAACTTTCTTTGTGACCTTAATTATCTTCTGCTTCTGAATCCCCTGTGGTTCTAATTCCTCTTTCTCTGGGGTTTCAGTAAGAATTTTTGATCGACCCGTCTTCCTTCCCCCGGGAGTTCTCACTTCTAGGCGGTGCCTTGGGATATGGACGTACGGCTTCTTTTGAAACCATTGATGGCATATGAGATAACTGAGACACATTATTTGTCTGTGTACCATCTACCTTAAGCAATGCTGAACTGCACGATGGTTGTTCGGATATAGACAGGTCTACGTTGGGCCTATCAGTGACACTTGATGCATCAAAATCTTCATCTGAGAATGCATTCCTATCAAAAGGATATATTCCCGGTTTGTGAAAACTAGCCATTATATTTTTTATTGAGAAAGCATTTTGAAATGCTTTACCTGCAAGGTCAGCAACATTGTGAATGGTAATTGTCTTGCCGGGATGTGACAACAGCCAATCATTTTGAGCTACTTTATATTTTGCCTTGAAGGGGCCACTACAGAGACATCCAACGGCTGCAACCGATGGGTGCAACGTGGAGGAAAAGTGACCGTTACAATTCCGTTTTCCTTCGCATATATAATTGCATCCACTGAGAAATTACTTTCGTGATTGTCCAAAAGAAGTAAAATTGGACTATCTTTACAGCATTTTGTGTGATTCATTATATGCTGCAGAGTTTTGAGAAATAGTGATCAAGTCATCCACCCGCTGCTGGGACTATTGACCAGACCTAAGCTACCTGGTGGCGCACCGTTCATGAAGGCATCGTGAAATCTTACCCAGGGGAATATAAAAACTGGGGGTACAGTGTTCCCTGATGCACTGACAATTCCGACCATAGTAACAAGGGATCCACGCTCTCCGGATACAGCTTGTCCCATTTGCTTTATTCCTTTTTCAGCAATTATGTTCGGAGCTTGAACAACAGTCATCACACCGGTTACATCGAGATTGAGAATTGTGCTAGCTCTGAAGGAATGCTTTTGAAGAGCCCGGCCATAATTCTTATAAAATTCAATAACGTTTGTTTTATTGAAGCTAGTAGCCCTTGAGAGGCTTGTATTTTCGGGTTTACATAAAGACAGATTTAAATGCTTTTACATGAATCCACGAACCCATTCCAGACCAGCAGTGTTATTTTTCCTCCATGTTTCTGGAAAGTTTTTACCTAACACCAATACATAATCATATGCCAATTTTTGTAATAGTCTATATGTTAAACCATAATTCAAAAATACGAAACGAGAAGTTTTTCTTGTTCATTAGTAAATACCTGTCTGAAAGTATGTTTCGAAGAATAACTCTCTGAACGCTCTGGCGGTGCACCATTTTCTCTTAATTTCTTTAATCGATAAAAAAGAGCAGTGTGACTCACATCATAAACTGCAGCTGCCTTTCTCAGTGACAACTCCTTATTCTTTACGCTATTTATCTCTTTTTGCATGTCCTCCTCGGCAAATGCGGGTTTGGTTCGTTTTTTTATGTAATTTCTGACTATTATAAGACACTACAACAAACATATTCTTTCATTTTCACGTTGTCATGATGAACATGCAATCTATACATATACACATTCGTGTGAGGCACGTTTGAACAATGTTCAAAGGTGCCTTAGGCGAACTGTTCAATAGTGCCCAAACAACAACAACAAAATATTTAGATAAAAATAACAACTTATAGGTTAATTATACCTTTCAGAAACGACTTTCCAGTTACTTCATCAGAACAGTATTATAACCTCGAAATTATAAATACTGTGGAGCATCTTCGATGCATTGTGAATTAAAAATAAAATTATTTTGTTGACCTGTAATAAAAGGTTACATACATTTCGTAGTGGAAGTTAGTGATTTTACCTGGAGGAATATGTGCCATAGATTTGTGCCAGTGATAAGGATACATCGAAATGGAATAAATGGAATACCTGCATCCAACATCAATAAGTGACAGCTGCACTACAGGATTATCTTCATATGTGAGTGAATTTTGATAATTTATAGCATGTTATATTTTGGCATTGAAATTTATTTGTGTGAATATTTCTTGATTTATTTATGTTAAGTAGGATGTGCGATGAATTGTTTTCATGTGTGTGGAGAATTTAATTAGTATAAAAGGCTTTATAATTAAAAATTTTTAAATTCATTGTCACTTACCCATATGCGTACATGCTGTCGTTTTATATGATTCATGTAGGTCACAAAGGAAATGATCCGCGCATGAGCATAAATTTTATGACCAAGATGTTTGTTATGCAAGGTGGGTCAATAATTAAGATACGATGTAAAATTAATTTTTTTATTCACAATTTTGTTTTTAAACTATAATTAATGCAAGGAATACATGTTATTCAAAAGTTGCCTGTTTTAAAATATGAGGATGAATAATTTAAGATTTAACTATTATTTTAATAAATTCATAGAATCAATTTCACTTAAGTAACTTCTATAATTTAATTTTTTAATTTTCAAAATTTATCCTATGATCCCTTTCCCCTGTAGAATAGAGTACATGCGACTGATTGTTAGCTGGGTACATTCATTAATAAATTACATATTCAAAATTATAGTTGTTAAATTAAATTCTTCATTAATCAAAAACAAAGTAATTATTGCAATATATATATATATATATATATATATATATATATATATATATATATATATATATATATATATATATATATATATATATATATATATATATATTTAAATTAAATATTCAAATTTAAAATTGCACCCTTGGCTCCAAATGACATTTTAGTTAGCTTCGACATAACGTCAGTTTTCATATATATGGAACATTTTGAAACCACTGCTTTAAATTCTGCAGATTTAAAACCTAAATATTGAAAATTACCAACGAAGTAAGAAGACCAAGAAATAATAACTTGTTAAACAATGAACGCAAGATTCCTACTTCTACTCTATATATAAAAGGAATTACAGACAGAATAGCAAAGAAATTTCCCAAAAACGACTTCAGATCGGTATTCAAACCACATTCAACTTGGTCCCAACTTTTAAGAAACCCCAAAGACAAAATTCCCAATGAAAAGCAAGGAGTGTATTAGACACCGTGCAACAACTGCCGAAGAACTTATATCGGACAAACTAATAGAATATTATATGCGAGAGCCGATGAACAGAAACTAGCAATTAAACAGCACAATCCACCATCGTCTTTAGCTGCACATCATTTAGATACAGGACACCAAATTAACACCAACAATATCCGTTTAATAGCACCTCTATATACTTTGCAAGAAAGAATTATTAGAGAAGCAGTTGAAATTGAAAGAAGACCAAACGCCCTCAATAAATGAGATGACACTTCTAGAATGCCACAAATTTGGAAGAATATCATAAAACAAGTTGATTCCACACTTAAACCAATTCCAAATCTTCCAGAAATTTCAAACACTTATGCTGCAACTATTCCTGACGCCCCCACTTCTACACCTTCTACATCATGTACTAGACCAACTACCCGAAGTCAAACACACTCGTCCAGATTAAATTTAAATTAGTTACCTTGTTTCATATTCTGTACTTGTCAAAAAATAGTTACCTTGTTTCAATTTCTATAATTGTCAAAATAAATTCTTGACATAGGGAACAAAGGACGTTCCCGAAACGTTGAATTAATTTGTACGTTTAGTTACACAAGTTTCAAAGAAAAAATGTCTTATTTAAACATTAATACTTGTGGAAATCTAAATAAATATATATATATATATATATATATATATATATACATATACATATACATATACATATGCAGCTTTTCGACTTTTTGTGTACAACTTTAATTAAGAATGAATGTGCATCATTAAAATACGGATGGATGTGGGATTTCTATGAAATCAAATATTAAACATTGTAAGCACAAATAAAATACAAGTATTCCGTATAAAAAGGAAAGTATAAACACCTACTGTAAAACTGAGAACCAGCCAGCGGAAATAAACCGATATACTGACAAAATAAAAAAGCCATCCTTCTCTGCTATATTATTAAACTGCATCTCAAATTCACCCCTTCATACAAACAGTACATATACATATGGCACTAAACCGAAGAAATATAATCGCTGCCCCCGGCGGGTAGCTGGGTCCCGGATACTGTTTCTACCAGGGCAGAATTGAGTTTTGAATAGCAGACCGTCTGACCATATTCACAGGCTGCTCTCATTCAAGGTCGAAAAATGTTAATTGCACACAAGTCACAAACATACGGAGGTAACTGAGCCACATAAAATCTAAAAGCTGTGGTTTACAGCTACCATTCAGCACAAGTCACAACAGAGATAGATTCCACTTAAACAAATCCTTGCTATTCAACTCTATTCCAAAGCATGAATTGCGCTAAGTATAGATCTATCCTTTCAGAAAAGAAGCAATAATTTCGACAAATTCAAATTTACGACCTACAAAAAATACAAATATACAGAGTATTTAAAGCCAGACTGATCAAGAATAATAGAAAAATACTACCTGCAAAACACTAAAAAGATGAACAGACGAACGTGGGTACTAATTTTTAAAGCGATGTTGACTGGTTGAAAGTTCACCGAGACCCCGTTTTAAACTCGTAACTCCCCACGTAATCCACATCTCGACGTTGGTACTTCTTTACATGATGCCAGACTTCGTGTTCTTTCCTCGCATTTAATATTTTAAACATAAAGTGGGTTATCTCAATAAATAAACCTAACATATTCACATCGGTACCGCAAGCCAGTTTCTCTCCTTCACACTTTAATTTTAATGTTACACACAATATCATCTTTGAAGTGATATAGTTTGTCATGTTTCACCGGCCACTTCCGTGAATCCAACCCTGCAGAAACCATCGATTGAATTCCTGCCCTTTCTGCATCACTCTTTAAGATAGTTCCTGAAAAGACATTTTATAACAATAATCAAAAATACAAACGATGTGACTGTGCATGGCAGATCCGTATATAAGTGGTAAGTTTTTGAACATTTCTTCTTTGTTTTCAAATTTGAAGGTTGCTCCAACTTTTATTTTCGGTACAATATGTGATTTTAAGTTTAATTATAACATTGTGTGCATATTGTCTTATACTATATTTTTCCTTGACTGAAAATTCAAAATTTAAGCTAACTTTTACCTTTGTTACTATGTTTGATCTTCATTGTAATTAATTAATCCTAAAAGCAGGCAATTAAAGTCGGGAGAGCTAACGGATGGAAACGTTTAAGTTGTCACGGTTCGCGACAATAAAACAGATTTGATAAATAAATATTAAATTAAATAACAAAGAACTAACTATAACTCGGAAATCTAAATTAAATTAATTGAAGCATTTGGTCGCAAATAAATAACAGCAATTCCGGTGAGTTGCGCGAGAGCCAGGAATCGTGTAAGGAGCAATCTGGTTGGAACCTGATATGATTGAAAGGTATGTAAGTGAAAAAATGAATATGTATATATGTACATTTAGGTATTCATAGGTAAGTATACGCTTTATTATTTATATCTTTCTGGACTATGTTTATATTTCTACTTCTTACTTACCTACGTGCCGAGGCAGTAGACAAATAACTGTCCAGTAGTAGGACGATACCGTTAGTAGGGAATGCTACATCGTCCGGGGCACGATTTGGCCAGTAACCGGTCTGCTCCTATGGTATTACTCAAGAGAACAAACTATTGCCTCGGATCGACTTGGCTACAAGGGGCGGTCAAGGTCGAAACAGATAGGCCCCGTTGCTGACGACTGTGCAGGGAAAGAATGGCGAGTCGGTACGTGGAATGTGAGAGGTATTCATGGTAAAGAATTTGAAATTGCGAATGTAATGTACGAAAGTCACCTTGATATTCTGTGTGTATCGGAGACAAAGCGCAAAGGAAATGATGCATTGGAAATGGAGGATGGCAACTTAGCACTATGGTCAGGAGTTGAGACTAAAGTGCATGGCGCAAAAGGAGTTGGGGTGATCGTAAGTGAAAGAGCGAAAAGATGTGTTAAACAGTACGAATTGGTATCTCCCCGGGTAATGTGGGTTAGAATGAAAGTGGAGTTTCGAAGAATTCTTCTTATTGCATGCTATGTGCCGGGAATGAAGAAAGAGACCAGGAGCGTGACAACTTCTGGAATGAAGTAGAGAATGTATTAAACGCATGTAAGCCAAACGAAAGAGTGATGATAGTGGGGGATATGAACGGATGGGTGGGTGTAGACAGAGAACATACCGAACGCGTTTTAGGAAAGTTCGAAGACCAAAGAGTCAATGAGAATGGTGAACGCCTGGTGAACATCTGTATGGAGAAAAGCCTGTTTGTATCCAATACGTGGTTTAAACATAAAAGATGTGCATATGTATACATGGCAAAGAGGTGAATCTAAAAGTATGATAGACTTGTATGATAGATATATGATGAACGGCTTAGAAACCTGGTGAAAGACACATAAGTAATGCGCGGATCGGAGTGTGGATCGGACCACTTTTTGGTTGTATCGAGAGTGTGTTTAGGGCAAAAGTCGGCCGGGAGAAGGAAAACAAACGTAGTGTGAACGTCCAGAGTTAGGGTAGACAAACTAGTGGATAATGGTGCGAGAATGAAATACGCAGATGCTCTGAGTAAAGAGTTGAATGGAAGTGAAACAGTGCGGAACCAACAAATAAAAGACACTGACGTTGAAAGTGCGTGGATAAGCTTGAAAAATTGTATTGTCAATGGTGGTGTGCGGATATGTGGAAAAGCGACTGTAGCTAGACAGAAAAAATGTGCTTGGTGGAATGAATCGGTAAAAGAGGCAGTATGTAAGAAAAAAGATGCGTACAATATAATACGATAGAAGCAATTGTATGAGGTGTACATATTAAGAAACAAAGAAGCGGAGGAGGCAGTGAGAATAAGTAAAGAGGAAGTGGTGGCTGTGGACGGAGAGAAAATGCAGAATGATTTTGAGGAAAACAAAAAAGTCTTCTGGAAATGGGTCAAAAATACAAAATGTGGCCCAAAACAGATCGCTGCAGGAGTGATGAATGTGAGCAACGAAATAGTATGGGACGATTTTGAACTAAGGAAATGCTGGTAAGAATATTACGGAAAGCGATACAGTAGTGAGGAAAGTAAGACTGAAGGGTTAAATAAGGAGAATGTAGAAGGAATGGTGAATGAAGCTGAGAAGGATATTGGGATAAATGAGGTGGAGAAAACAGTAGGAAGGTTGAAAAACGACAAGGAAGCAGGCGTAGATGAAGTCACTGGTGAAATGCTAAAGTATGGGGGTGCAAAGCTTATACGACTGTCTGAATTGTTCAATATATTATGCCTTATGTGTGGGAAAGTGCCGACGGATTGGAAGAGCGGGATCATTGTACCACTATATAAGGTTAAGGGGAACAAGAGTGATTGCAAGAACTACAGAAGAATAAGTTTACTCTTCGAGCCTGGTAAAGTATTTGGAAGAATACTGATTGAGACAGTAGGAGAAAGTACACAAAGTAAGATTTGAGATGAGCAAGGTGGCTTCATGCCTGGGAGAGGACTTGTTGATCAGATGGTTGCTCTCCAGCAGGTGATCGAAGCTGTACTGTGCGTTTGTAGATCTGGAGAAAGCATACAACAGAGTCAATAGGGAGAAGCTGTGGGAAATATTAAATGAATATCGCTTAAATAAAGCTCTAATAAGCGGAATAAGGGCAGTATACAACGGTAGTCGGGCATGTGTTAGGGTGAGAGAAAGAGTGAGTGAATAATTTAATATTGAGCAAGGGGTGCGACAAGGCTGTGTGATGTCATCGTGGTTGTTCAATGTATACATGGATAAATGTGTTAGACAAGTACGTACCGATACAAATGGTGTAATGGTGACGTAAATGTACGACTTCTGGAGTATGCAGATGACACAGTCTTATTGATTGGCAGTACGGATGAGCTACAAACTGCTCTGAGGAAGTTTGATAGTCTGTGAGAGCATGGACCTAAAGGTAAACGTGAACAAAAGTAAGATTGTGTTGTTCAATCGGGAAGGTGCAAAGGAGAGTAGAGTATTTACTCTGCAATATGAAATTGTGGAGCAAGTGGACGAGCTGGTATAGCTGGGTAGAATGTTTAATGCAGATGGTACAATGGAAGGCGAGATTTGACAAAGGGTCAATGCTGGAAGGAAACGAGCAATCTATAATGACGTGTATGTCCTATCAGTGCTATATGACAGTGTGACATGATCTGTCAAAAAAAGCATGAAAGAAAAATAAATGCCATGGGTATGAGATTCCTGAGAAACACATGTGGTAAAACGAGAAGGAACAAGATAAAGAATGAGTGCTTAATGACGTAGTGTGGCGAGGAAAAGACGATGATGCATAGATATAGAAGTAGTACATTACGTTGGTTCTAAAAATAAAAGGGCATGCCAGAGACAATATATGAATCTTGCGGAAGCCATGGAGGTATGTGGAGATAATAAAGCATGGAGAAGATTGTGAATAAAAAATAAATAAGAGGCAGGGATTGTTTTACCTACCCCGCAAGCGAATGGCGTGAAGGTTAAGTTAACTTATAAGTAGGTACTGCTTAAAAAAAGACATTGCAAACAAACATCGAAACGCTTTTTAGGAGTAATCTTTAAATAAGTAGGTAGCATACTACGTAATCAGTACTATCCACTCACCAGGGTAATAGGCGTTCTTATGTATGAGGATGACATGTTTTCTAACTGTCAAATCTAAATCTTCTATGTCGCTCACGTCTAGATCTTCGTCATTATATATGACATTTACACACTAATCAGAACTTTCAGTGCCAAATTTAGTTTCTTCTTTATTTTTTATCTTAGGAAGCAACTTCTTGGTCATTCCGTTTTCATAATATTCGCTACACTTACATGATGCAACAGCAATTTTGGAGTTTTCGTCTGAAGCGCTCTACTTGTGAAATATCAAACATTTCTTGAATTGTGTTCGTACTTGATAACCAGTTTTTTCCTTGCTCTCCTAACAATTCTTGTTGATACCTTCAAGGGTTTTCCACTGTGAGCTTGTGGAGGGTTGTGGAACTGAAGATACCTCTCTTAAATTCTCTGGAGTTTCTGATATTGCAGTTCTTGAAGGACTCATAAACATTTCTTCTATAAGAGGTATATTATGGTGCTTAACATCTGCCTGTTGTGTGACTGAGATATCTTCGTAATTTTGGTCTTTTATAAAATTTAAGTGATTCTATATTTCCAGTCCACTCTACACCAGTTTGATATGTATCTAGGAAATGATCAAGTTCTTTCTCTTCAATTTTCTTTTCGATGATATCTAGTGCGGTGTTATTCTTGTTGTGATTGTTTGGAGCATTTTCAGGTGTTTTAATTTTTCTATTCGGAATACATTTACTGTAGTTTAACAATATGTTTAGTGAACTGGAATAAACTTTTTTCAAACCTTGGATTGTGGCCGTTTTAGCAAATTGATCAAAAACTGTTCTTAAAATTCGCCCAAATGCATACCGTGTGATTTCTGCATGAAAGTTTTGAAATTTCCCACCCACATCAGCCGGTTAGATAGTATGCGCCGTAATTGGAAAAAAGGATATTAGAATCACACCGTTCTCGTCACATGACTGGCTTACTAGTTGTGTCATGTCACAACGATGTCCATCTACGAAAAGTATAACTGGTCGAATAATCGCCAATGATTTTAGGAAAGATATAAAATGAGTTGAAATATATTCATAGAATACTTCAGAAGTGATCCATCCATAATTTAACCTATCAAGTGGTCAAGAGCCTGTAACAGATTCAACAATGGATGTTGGCGCCTTTTTACACGGAAAAATGAGCATTGATGGTACTATCGTTCCATTAACTGAAAATGTGGCTATCACAGTTATCGGTTCCTTTTCAGAAGTAACTCTTTTATAACAATTTCTGTCGTTCTGTCTGGCCACAAAGCCTTGCACTTTTTCGTTAGAAAGCAAATCCCGACTCATCGCAATTGAATATGCGGTTCTCGTATAATATATATTTGACTTATCGTATCAAATCACAAAACATCACAAACCTCCCAATAAAACATTTTAAATTTTAGTATCACGTTGTACCAATATCTGGAACATTTAAAACAGGAGTTAAATAATGCATGACCACGTTTCGACAAAATCCTGTTTGTCATCTTCAGGTCACCAATAACTTGGCTCTACTCCTCGTTATTCGGGTTGAACTCAATCACATATGGTTGATATGCTGTCGATTCTGTTTTTGGCGAAAAGGGCATTACAAAAACCTTTAACAATTTCAAAGTTGCTCAAAATAACTTTGAAATTAGTTAGAATTCAACATAAATGTAATTATTGTTTTTATATTACTAGTAATTAGGATTTTTTAACAATTTTTTTATTTTATTAATCAGAATAAATTCATAATAATAACTTAGAACAATCAATTGTGCTAATAATTATAATACGAAGTTGGATGCAAATAATTATATTAAATTTTCGATGTGTCCACCGCCTTCGCGAATGCACCTTCTGGCTCTTTTTATAACTGAAAACCGAATATTTTGGAAAATATTCGGTTCAATCTAAATACCTCTGCACCTTCTGCGATGCGATCCCTCAATTGATTTTGATTTATTATTGGAACCGTATAAACAGAATCTTTCATGAGTCCCCAAAAACTGAAGTCCAGTGGATTTAAGTCGGGGAAACGAGGTGGCCAATGAATAGGCACATCCTGTCCCCGACCAATCCAGTGATTAGGGAAATATTGGTTCAAGTGGTTCCGAACTTTATTGCCATAATGTGACGGAGCTCCGTCAAGTTGAAACCACTTATTTTGACGAATAGCTAGGTACGTCATCAAGTAAATTTGTAAACTCATTTTGTAAAAAAAAAAGAAATGTTCGGCATTTAAGTTAGGTGGCATAAATACCGGACCTAAAAGAAAATTGTCTAAAATTCCTGCCCACACGTTTACTTTAGAATTTACTTGATGACTGGTCTCTACAAGAGCTCTTGGATTTTCATCTGCCCAAACATGGGTGTTGTGGATATTCGTTATACCATTTCGCGTAAAGGTAGCTTCATCCTAAAATAAAATGGATCTAACAAACCGGCGGATACGGTTATTTTCATTGCAGAGCCAGTTGCAAAAGATGTTTCTTGCCTGAAAATCTTGCGGCAATAAGGTCTGTACTCTATGCACATGATATTGATGTAATGAGTGACGTTCTAAAATTCTATGCACGTCTGTCCAATTTATATCATTTTCAATCTGTCGAGCTATAATCATAGTACCAGTACCCGGATTTTGTTCAACTATTTGCAAAATTTGTTCCTCTTGATTTGGTGTAACTTTACGTGGCCGTCCACATGTTCATATTCGTTGTTGTTTGAATTTTCCAGTGTCTCTTAGGCGGCGTACTAAACTTAAGAAACATTTCCTTTTTGGGTGATACCCATTTGGATACATTTCTGCATAACGCCTTGAAGCTAAATTAGCATTAGAATCACATTTTCCTAAAGTGAGAATGATTATTCAAAATGTACAATCTAGAGATTTTATTTGAGTAGGTAAGATTGGAGACTTTTGGAACACACCACATTTCCAAGGTCCCACATTTCCAAGGTTGCCACAAAACCAAGGTCCCCACCGTACCAAGGTCAAAAAAGCGCAATGTGTGACCCAAATACATATCATTACCACAAAACCAAGGTCGCAAACCCCGCTTTCCTGTTCCACTATTACAAGGCCATCACTGTGACCTACTTTAAAACCACGCTTTCCTGTTCCACAATTACAAGGCTATCCGTGTGACCTAATTACATATCATTACCACAAAACCAAGGTCACAAACCCCGCTTGTCTGTTCCACAATTACAAAGCCATCCGTGCGACCTAACGCGCTTTTCTGTTCCACAATTACAAGAACATCCGTGTGACCTGGTTGCCACTCTTACCCACTTGTATTTTTTTTGCCCACCCACAAAAGAAAAAGAAAACGATATGTTAATATATTTAATTAATGTAGAGACATGTACAAATGTATTACTCAGATATATGATTTTCTTTAGGAATAAAACATTTTGATTTAGTACAAGTGCAGAAGGTCCTCTCCACTTCCGTTTCAGTACATCTGCGTGGACGTGGTGCGAGGAGCTGAGCATACGTGCAATGTGGTGCCCATCGTAGATGTTCCTGTAACGGATTGACATCTGGCTGCCATCGGTTTATTCTAACCCCACATGAAACATTCAACCGTATCGTCTGAAGATGTAAATGAATCCTGCTGCAGCAAGCGATGAGGGTGAGTGAACTCAGACCATGTTCGATACGTTAGTAATCGTTTATCAAACAGTTGTAATACTGAGGATAATAAAAGTTTGGGTCACACATGTTAACATCAGCGAAAACAGTATGATCTGCAGGAAATAATGTATTCTATGCAATATATACATATATACAATATATACAAATATATATAATATATACATATATACAATATATACAATATATACATATATATACAATATATAAATATATACAATATATAATATATAAATATATACAATATATACAATATATATATATAATATATAATAATATATATACATATATACAATATAATACATATATACAATATATACAATATATACAATATATACAATATATATCAATATATACAATATATAATATATACATATATACAATATATACAATATATACAATATATAATATATACAATATATACAATATATACAATATATACAATATATACAATATATACAATATATACATAATATATACATATATATACAATATATACAAATATATATACAATATGTACAATAGATAAAATAGATACAGTAAAAAGACTACTACGTAGCACCTCATCACACAGTATACATGAGTCATCATCGTACACATCGTATAACTGTGTGAGGGCTACACGACGAGCACCAATAATATTCGTGCGACAGGTGGTATCGCGCAGTCCAGCGCTCCATATGCATATGATGGTCCACTACGCGGTAATCTCCTGGTTTCAATCGGGCGAAACAGCGATGACACAAATTCATGTAGTCCACCAGATGGTAGCGAACATATATTGATATAATGTGGGCATATGCTGTTACACGGCTTGCCGAAAAGTGCTCGCGTATTACCTTGCTCAATTCGGTATACCACGCTGAATTCCACTGAACCAGTTCATAATTATTTCGTAGCACTTTGGTTATGGAAGCCGGTAGTATTCCTTCCTTTTCAAAATTTACCCAGTTCGGAATTAATTGACATATCCGTCGCGTACTAATTTGAAATAGGGTTTGTGGTTGGTACATTGTAGAGTCTTCCAATCGTCTTGCACTGGAGTAACTGACATAGTGAAGATCGGTAACTATGGTATATGTAAAACCCTCCCTTTAAGTATACGAATAATACTGAGTGGGGTATGTAACCTTGTAGTGAACTTGTTGTGGCAAAGTGGAACAACCTTGGAAATAAGTATGTCTAGGAATCCTTGAAGTAGTGGTGAATACAAGGTTGGAAAAAAACAAAATGAGTAACAGCCTTGAACGAAAAGAAAACCTTGAAAAGGTGTAACCGACAAGACCGCTAAAGCAATGTGTGGTATAATCGTGAAGGTCACGTAAGTAGCCTTGAGGAGGTACATAGAGGGGAGAGTGTCATATATAAAGAGAGGGAATGTATGTAAAGTCAGTATCGTATATAATGGATAACATCGTACGTCAAGCCATAGAAAAGGCGAAGATTATCGGTGCTATAAGTTCAAGTAAATATTGCGATATTTTGCTTAATAATGTGCATTATTTCTTAAATAAAAGTAAAACAAAGTTTGTTAGTGTCGGTCTATCACCCAAATTTGGATTTGAGCCAGTCGTAAAACTCGGTGGATCGAAGAGTGGTGGAGTGGTGTTTGACAAGCAGGAATGGCGTATACTTATGGATAATCAAGGGTGATTACTAATTATTTCTACAGTCCTGAAGGAACATGGCTACCTACCAAACTGGGATCGAAGACTGTCTCGTACGAAAATATTAACAAGAAAAAATTATACGCCTCTGTGATAGTGAAGAAATTGATGTCTATTTAGGATGGGAGTCTATAGAACAGTTATGGAAGCTTTTGAAGATAATATATTACCGATTGGAGTTGGCAGATACTGTGAACTTTCCAGAGTTTTATAATAACCTAATAAAGTCGGCAGCGGTAATTCCTGAATGTAACATTCACCAAGTTATAGGTCCATTGCATGATGTATTTGAGGTCAACATAGCCTGCCTTCTGGAAATGGAAGAATTTGCCAAGGAGAAACTATATATGGATATGGATCTTGCCAAACCTATAACTGAAAGGGGGTAACGCGCGTGTAGTCAATAGTGGATAGTATTAGATGTTAGTCAATATGTGGGTGTTGTAGTGCGGAGTCGTGGCCTAAAGCTGTAGATTGTGTTAGTGCAGTCCAAAGACTAATATACCAGTTACAATCATTAGAATTCGATGCTGATCATGAAAAGTGTATGGAATGGGTAGATTTAGTGATGACTATTTAATTCTAGTTAATAAGTATGGGGAGGAATACGCCTTTGTGAAAATACTTAACATCGCATGTAGATGATATAGAGTGTATTTGTTGTATAAAGCGATTAATAGAAGACCTTAAAGAAATATCATTGGAGCAATTTATACACGAAATAGAAAGATATTTACCGAATTTTGAGCCATCAGATGACGACTCACCCAGTGAAGAAGGTGTGCATTAATGAGTCCAAAACGTAGTTCACTACATAGTAGTATGGGAGTTGGCGCACAGGACATGCGCGAAAAGGAGAATGGGAACAAATAGCTAGAGATTCTGCACGATTTAAAAAAAGAAGAGATGACTGTGGTAATATAATTTCACCAATCCTTGAAAAACAGCATCGTGAGTGTGTATTTGTCAGACGCTTTAGTAGTATGTAGTGATGTATATGTATAGGATAGTATTAATAAAAAAGTAAAAAAGATCTGTTTATTGCATATTAATATTACAGTATATAATTAAGGTTAATTAGCGTATTACACAATGTCTTTGGTAGAAATCCAGGAGTTGTGAGAAGTATCAAAACCCAACCACTTAACGAGAGCTTTATTCCCTTGACGTCGGATGACACGTTCACCTAGATGAATGTCTGGATGTTTAACACTTTGTAGTTCGGGCTCATAGAACCGACCTTGAATCTCTTCATCTCGACTATCACGTAATGTGTAGGTGAGTGGGCTTGAACGTTTAACTGTTGATATTCGAAAGACTTCGTAACTCCAATTAGGTGTGTACCCTTAGAGAATATGCTTCTATGTTTGCTAATGCGTACATGTTCCCCACTTTAAATTTAGGTGTTTTACGGTCAAGAATTTTTGACATTTTAAATGTTTTGAAATAGATGCACTATTTTTTCCGATACATCTACCGGTTTGTATCCAGTTGTTCTATGCTTTCTTGAATTATACTCGGCGACAATGTGCGGTAATATTGATAGCCACTTATAGGATCCTTGCATGCTGAAGGTTTTCCACATTATTGCTTTAAGGGTGCGATTTACACGTTCGACTATACTACTTTTCAAGGTGGAATAACTACTGTAATGATTGATATTAAATTTTTCATTACTTTTTGAATTCCGCATTATAGAACTCAGTTCCCATATCAGTTTGTATATGTGTAGGTGTCTTTTCAAACCAGACAAAAGTTTATCCATTACATCCGCGACCAGTTTACCATTCTTGCGTTTGATGGGAAAAGCCCAAACATATTTAGAGAATGCATTTATTATTACTAAAATGTATCGAAATCCTTTATTCATCCGAGCATATGGTATCATTTCCACTAAATCAGCTTGAAATAGATCATTTAAACCTTTTAGTACAACACAACGCCGCGGAAAATTTCTTCTTGCAGGTTTGTGCAGTTCTTCGACAACATCGACTTTACTCATTTTTTTGTGCTTTGGATTTTACTACGAACTCTACGTTGAATATCGTTGCAGTTGAAAACTTTACAAACGTCGGCATGGTTACACGAATTACATCGTTCCTCTTAAGAGGTTGGCCAATTACATCCTTTGCCAGCTCAAATGTTGTACCATCTATGTTAAGCTCAAGAGTTGGATGACTCCACCTGCAATGTACTATAGTACCGTCGTTACAGGGATAGGTATATTGACCACCTACGCCGGTAGATATACTAATTGTCTTCTTTGTGGCGATTCCAGAAAATGATATGAAAGTTTCATAAGACAGATCGCTATGACGAACAATATGTTTCCCAAATTTATCCACTGTCATTTGATGATGAAGATGGCCTCCAAATTTATCTATTGGCGTCACTGGTGGACATATAGTACTATCTTTAGTGATAGTCGTAGTAACAATGAAAGTAAATGACTATAGTGGTAGGTTTATAACAAGTTCTGTTACTTTATTACTTTTGCGTTACGTAGTTCATCAATTATATATATTATTTCGTTGTGATTGCTAGTATTTCCTGCCGACATTGATCCTAATAATTCCCTTAACCAATCGACTAACTTATTCGGATTATTCCACGGTACAAACTCAATAGGTTTATTATTGTATCGCAATAGCTGCAGTCCACCACCTCTTTTGGATATAGAAGTTGTTCGAGATCTGGTGGCTGGAGGTGCAATAGACGATGTGGCAGAACGTTTTCTAGGCTGAAGTAATGGTTTAATGATTTCAAGGTACTTCTTACTATTAGTTCCTCGGATTTGATCATCAGGGTTATAATTACGTCGGGCAGCATGCGTACGACGCAAAATGTCATTGTATGCTGTAGATCCTCTTTTGTATCCCGTAGGAACTTTTTAAAAGTAGTTCATATAATCCCGGTGTTCCCTCATAATCTAGGGATGATCCATCGGGAAGAGCGATTCGCAAATTTTCTCCAACAAAATCTAGTTCAGCATCGCCTATAAAAATTTCTCTTCTTCAGGAATAAAATGCACACCGTACGTTAAGTCATATTCATCTTCGGTATCTCTAAAGATACCTTCGACGTAGTATTCGCTAATCCTTGGTATTGATTAAGATACTCTTCAAAGGCGGGTTGAGATCCAGCAGCTAGTAGTTCCGATTTCAATTGTTGTAAAGTAGGAATTTCCACCTCGTCGTCATGTGTGACATCAGCAATTACAGATTCTTGTAGAGGTGTGGAATGGTGTCAGGAACAATAGTACGCGGCTCCTTATGTATTCTAGAGGATTTCGGTGTATAATGTAAAAATACTTCATTTTCATGTGCAATGGACTCCTTTTTTCCGACTTCTGGCGTAAGGGGTTCAGCTTTGATGAGAGAACCATCATTTTTAGTAATTAATTGTTTTAATGGTTGTGTAATAGGTTTAAAGTGTGCCTCCATTGCACGTTCTGTAAGTGCAGTATCTTCTTTCAAACTAGCATATTTCTGTTGCACACTCTTGCGAGCACGCAAAATGTCTTGTACTAAGCGCTCCTCCATTACGACTGTACGTTGACAGTCCTAGTAGATTATTTATACTGCAATGAAACAGTCAAATCTCTTACGGTAACGACCGTTATTAACATCGCTTTCTTTATCAATCACAAGAAATCCGAATTTATCACGCCAGCAACAGCAACAACAAGTCTTTAAATTTATCAAATGACATATCAACATTAACGTGATCATCATACACATGCTTGAGATTAGTGTGATCTTGTTGAAAAGAACAAGTAAATTCGCATTATCACGTATAAGCTGTTTTGGAATTGAAGAATACGTTTGACACAGATAGAAACAATCATTATTTCGATGTCTGCCAAAACAAAATGATCTCTAATTTCATTTTGTTTATGACATGCTACATCATCAAAATCATTATTGAATTTTACGGGACTCACTAGGAGGTATAACATCACTATTATCACTGTATTCGAAATACCTAATTTCCTTTATGGGTGCCAGTAACTCCCGCAGGTACTGGTATTTAGGTTGGTATAGAGATTTGCATATATATATATATATATAGACATTTTCAAAACGTAAGCCATTTGGATGTTCTAATAAGCTAATCATAACATTGGTTTTCCACAGCCGGATGGTCCGACGATTATACCTCGTTTACATCCCCTTTTAGTAAACCGCGGTGTTTAGAGTACTGCTCCTTGTTAGGAGTAATGTCATAATTTTGATAGGTAATTCTGTATCTTGCGGAATGAAACGGATGTCACCCATTATGGTACTAAACCACGACTTGTATGACGCTTCTATATATATATATATATATATATATATATATATATATATATATATATATATATATATATATATATATACACCACGTGCAGAAAGTAGTTTAGTAGTGAAGTGCCAGTCAGTGTGGTATGAAGTATACATCCCAGCGTCAGAGGAAAAAAAGGTTCAGGATTAATTAATACTTTAATAAATAAATTACCCGTGGAGTTGCATATACCCGGATATCGATATTGTGGGCCAGGCACCCGTTTACAAAACGATTAGCTCGTGGCGACAAAGGTATTAACGCATTGGACGAAGCGTGTAAAGAACACGATATTGCATACTCCCAGTCAAACGATCTAGGACAACGACACATAGCAGATAAGACTTTACAACAAAAAGCTTGGAATAGATTTCGTTCTACCGACGCTACCTTTGGAGAAAGGGCAGCTGCATTAACCATAGCTGGTATAATGAAAGGAAAACGGACAATGGGAATGGGTGGCAAATCACGGAAAGGACAAAAGAAATTAGGAATGGGAAATAAATCACGACGAAGGAAGCATTCTCGCAGAGCAATTTCGTTTAACAAAGCAGTCCTTCTAGCCCGACGTCGTGTTGGTGGTAAACTTCGATCATCTTTAAAATCGACAACACAGCAAGCCTTGAGCGCTCTAAAACACAAAAATTATGTCACCCAAGAGCAGAATATTGCCAATACCAAAACGTGGGGATTCATACCTCTTATTCCCCTTTTGCAGCATTAGGAGCTTTAGGGTCTCTAGGTGGCGGTGCTGCAGTGCAAAAGCGGTAACTGACGCAAAAGCTGCGACAAAAACGTTAGAGAAACCAAACGACACAACCAAGCAATGGAAGCAGCTGCATTAGGAAAAGGTTTATACATAAACCATATAAACGAGGTTAGGTATATATTTACAACCGTATTCAAAAACTCCCACTGAAGCTACCACGTCACGCCTTAAGTAATGTTGAGCTATCAAAATTTGTGGAGCAATTAAAGATTCCCTATTTTAGAGGATATATATGCGAGATAACTTACCTACACGAATCCATGCGAATGAATGTGGTATTGTGAATCTGGATATCAAATAACAAGGGTACACACTGGACAGCTTACATTAAGCGTAACAGGCATATTACATATTTTGATAGCATAGGACATATTAAACCACCCTTTGAATTACTCCACTATTTTAAAAGTGATGGTAGCAGAAACACAATTGAGTATAACTTTACCAAGGTTCAAGATTTTGATACATACAACTGCGGTCATTTAGTCTTACGATTTTTATATGACTACTCGTACTGATTTTCAGTAGTCGTTACGTGATCGTAATGTCGTACACATTTACATTTACCGGCAAAAGTGTATCTTGCAAGCAACCTTTAATCCACCGATTTTTCTTGAGAATGAGTCGGAATAGTAATGGGATTGACTAGTTTTGAATCTTCAATACTATACAGAATGTTACTCAAAGAATAACCAACTCGTATTTGGAAACGATAAAATTACAATACCACCAGGATCATACGAAATCGCGGATGTGAATAAATATATTAATGAGTTAGTGAAAAGATCGAAGCATTTATGCATTTACAAGCGAATAATAATACTATGAAAGCAAGTATTCATCAGTTCTTTCCCAGTGTACCAGCGGGGTATAAAATAATAGAGTCCCCTCAACATGTCATCTATTTACCTATCAATACATCTACCATTTCGACAGTAACACTTAAAATAGTAGACCAAGACGGAGATCTCGTCAATTTTAACGGGGAAGTCATAACGATAGGACTACATTTAAAGAAAATATGGTGACGCGCTATAACACATGTGCATGTACCCAGTGCAAATCAAGCTATAAAAGATCAAAGTGTGGAAAGGTGAGAGTCAGTAAGCGTTCAGCGCCCAAAGCATTGACACCGCAGAACAAAGCATTATTGGAAAGTCTCGGCTTTACAGTACTACAATGAGTATATTAAACGTTAATGAAAAAGTTGTCGTTGATAATGCTATCGTTAATTCCGAACTGCACACCCATCAGCCATACTACCAGATTTGGAAACAATGATGAAATCAGGATACCCATTCAGGAAGACATGTGCACTCTACCATCCGAAAGCTATGTCTACGTAGAGGGACGATTATTACGTCAGGATGGCACTGTCTCTAACACCGCAAGGTTCGTTAATAATGGTATCGCATTTTTATTCAGTGAAATTAGATATGAAATGAATGGAATAGTGGTAGATTCCGTAACGAAAGTAGGATTAACGTCGACAATGAAATGATTGGTATCATTGACGTCCAATGATCTCGCCCGTCATGAAAATGCAGGTTGGTTTCCTACTTCAAACAGTACACTAACAAATGCTCAAGGATACTTTTAATGTTTGTATACCTTGCGAATGCTACTTGGCTTTGCCGAAGATTACAATAAAGTGATTTTGAACATTAGACAAGAACTGGTATTAATTCGTAGTAACATTGATACCGACGCAGTAATTTCAACTGTAGAGAAGCATTAAAAGTTAACATAGATAAGATATATTGGAAAGTTCCACACATCATTCCAGCATTAGCAGAGGATTGGCGTTAACGAAATACATTGATAAAATGTAAATACGCCAGTAGCATTTAGAAGTTGGGAAACCACATATATCCCGCCGTTCCAGCAACAGATAAGCATACATGGGCAATCAAAACATCTACTAGTATAGAAACACCTAGATACATTATTATAGGATTTCAAACTGGGCAGAGAATAATGTTATGCAAGATACGAGCAGATTCGATAAATGTGCACTAAATAATATTCGCGTGTTCCTGAACACGGATCGTTATCCGTATGACAATCTCAACGTTAATTATGATAACAATTGCTTTGCTACGTTGTATGAAATGTTTGCTAAATTCAAATGTCGTATTATCAAAGAGATGGCAACCATTACTCACCCCACGCAATTTACCACAGCTGCACCGTTGATTGTCGTAGATTGCTCAAATCAAAAAGAAGCATTACACTCTAAAGCAGTAGTTCTTCGTGGAGTTTGAAACAGCGGCAAACATAGCTGCCAATACGACAGCATACTGTGTTATACTCCACGATCGTTTAGTTACATACAACGCGTTAACCAAAGCAGTACGACAGTTGTAATACAATGTCCGTCATAGTCGATGTACAAGGGTTTAAAATTTCAAAAGCTTTTATACCAAAAGAACTCGCCATTTATAATGGGAAACAAATTGCCCATTTTATTTTTAAATCACCGTATCCCTGGCATACGTTGGATGCAGAGAGTCGTCGTCAAGCTACTTGGTTAATGCATAACCAGCACTGTATTAAATGGGAAGAAGGGTATACACCACCACACCACTTTCGAAGAATGCTCGAGAGATTGATTCAGCCAACAGATTCTGTCTATGTCAAGGGCAGAGAAAGCAGATTACATCAGAAAATTTGTGACCCAGCCTGTTATTGAACTTGAGGAAAGTCCACCTCTTCCTGCTATGCAACCCGTTTGTTACTTTCATTGTAATCATTATGTCACTGTGCTTTGAGTACTGTATATCATTTATATAATACATATATAATGCAATAAGTCTTGTACATTTTTTAATAAAAATAGTAAATATTCATTCTCGTTTTTTTTTTATTTTTATTTATATACACAGTATTTGTATAGCATATATTCTCTTACTAACGAATTAGTACGTAATATTAATATATGTTAAACAACTAAAGGAATAATACAACTTATTAATATTAGTTTCATTATGGAGAGAATATAGGAAAGAAACTAGCAAGTGTCAGTACCCAAACTATTCTTCTTCCGGTTAATATAAATTCATTTGCTTAGCAACCTGCAATAGTTCGCTATCACGTAGTCGATATCGTTTGTCATCCTGGGACCTAAAGGCAATTTTGTTTAACATTTCGGTATATATATCATGTAAGGTTGATCGAAACAAGCATTTTACACCTTACTGTTTTATCAGACCCCTCCGCAACCGCTTTGTAGTCTACTTCCGTCAACACTTTCTGAATAACAACTTTCTTAACACCTTTCGCTTTCTTAACAACTTTATTATCAGCAAGCTTCAGACAGTATGACTTCGATCCAGCACCATAAAAATAATGAATCGCTTTCCCTGCGTACTCATCTTTCATTCGTCCAACGACGAAAGCAGTCGTAGGAATACCATGCAACTCATTATGATAGTTGGAAGTATCATATTCGTCTAAATTATTTCGCATGTGTGCATACATTCATTAGTTACTATCTCAACAATCAAAGAATCCGTGTCAGTATAGAGCAACGTGACATTCTTGCCATAATGAGCTCGTAAGATATCATAAAAACCGATACATTATAATTTTGGAAAGATCTAAAATACTGAATCCGACATAGACGGGTTTGTCGTACGTAAACCCTTTTA